>JAQISU010000154.1:6035000-6475000 GCA_029339505.1 Unio delphinus | reverse complement strand
TCCCTAGATAGCTATCTATACTCTGCTATGATGAGATGTAAAGAAAACCTGAGATACATGAAAAATTTTGTTTCTTAATTATACAGGTAAAAAAGATACAATGAAGAACACAGTAAAAATTACTATCAGAAATTTAATTTGAAGTAACACAATAATCAATACAATAGAAATTCCTCTACAAAATGGCACTATGCTTACAAGGAATTATGGGTAATTTTGGCATGATACTGTTGAAATAACTGGTACCATGTTATTTTATGATGAACTCACCATTAAAAATCAATGATAAGCTTTAAAAAAGATAACTCAATACCAGTCATAATTGCTAGGCAAAACAGAAAATTAGAAATAATGGCTCACAAAAACAGTGCCATGATGTTTTGCAATGTTTGATGCACAGGTCACCATCTAAATTAAACTTGCCAGTAACTGAAATTGGAATTAACTTATCCATGATATCATTTGCTGTTGAGGTCAGTAAACAAAATTTATATCCAACTTAAAAAGGTATTTTTGCAAAAAAATGAGACCATGGATCTAACATTTTGAAATCAACTTTGGATCATTACATAAAATATGAGATTCCAGGTTCAATAATGTAACTGTAACAAATGCCACTTTTAATGTTAATAATAATAGTTTCGTTATCAATTAACAAATTATTTAAGGGTGATAATTCACAAAACATGCAAGTTACACATCATTAACTACATTGGCTTCAACAATCTTGTCTGTTGGTTTACTCTTTTTAATATTAAATATGACATGTATCTTCAACTGTTTCACAGTCTTCATAGAAATAGAGTTGTGCGTAGACAAAAGCCAAATGACACGAGTCAATATTTTATAAGCAAAGCTAAATAAACCATTAAGATAGGATTACAGTAGCTAAATTATGTGCAAGATGTTTGTTCATTATTAGTTGAAAGTGTACTCATATTACATCCCTGCTTTTGGAAGATACAAAGTAATTGAAATTAGATAATGACATAATTTTGTTTCTTGACAATATTGAATAAATCCTGTAAAGTGGGTCACTACAAACCCAATTAAAATGGGTAATACACAAAATGCAATCACACTTACACTTCATGTATAATCTTGACATGTCTTAAAATACTGTATTGTCAGTAACATTTTTGAAGCTTTTCATTTTCATACACTATCAATCCCTCCCAAAATTAAAAGTGTACAAAAATGAGATAAAATACAGTGTTTTTATTTATTTTGCATTTACAACAATACTTTGAAGGTTGTTGAGTAAAGTGCCTTGCACAAGGACACACCACAGAATCAGATCTAGGCTGATACCATTGTGAGGTTCGAACCAACAAGCATATGCTCAGGAGTCCATTGTTTTAATCACTGAGCAATCTGGGCTGAACACATGGATGCATAGGTCAAGGTTAATGCTATGATTTTCCACATCTCCAAATCACAGTGCAACAACCCAGACCAAAAGTCAATATATCTATGCTAGGTGCGAACAATGTCATCTAGGATGCACTGCTGCACTGCCTATGGGATCATCTGGCACCCCCATGGATTTATTGGTGATGAAATCTGCACTTGGTAGATTGTTCAGTGCTTCATATACATCAGCCACACCTATTCCATCTGGGTAACTGAAAAAGAAGAAAATGGCAAACTTAGTAACTATATGATTTCAAGGCTGCGATATGACACTGGCAAGCTTCTAATAAGAGGTAGAGCATACATTTAGGGCCTAACATGGAAATCACCTCGGACATTCGCTTCGGCCAAATATCCGGTTTTTCGGTACATTCGGAAGTATTCGCCTCGGCAAATAATACGCGAACAAGTGGTTACAAGATAAATAATTCAATAAATATCAAACTTTTACGAAAAAAGTTTTTTAATACATAATAATTTTAGTTAATAATAAAAAATTTCATCTTATAGGCGATATATATATAATATACAGTACACAAAACGTTTCAGCTTCACATACGATAATGAAACAAACGGTACTCTCCGGAGTTGCAGCTACTACTCAGTTAGTGCCTGGATCCGGCAAATAGTACATCCAAATACTTGGATTCGGTACTCGGCGAAAATTATCTATTTGGTTAGGCCCTACATACATTAGATATAAATTTTTACCATAAGAGGTAGAGATCATACATTAGATATAATTTTTTTACCATAAGAGGTAGAGAGCATACATTAGATATAATTTTTTACCCTAAGAGGTAGAGAGCATACATTAGATATAAATTTTTACCAAAAGAAGTAGAGAGCATACATTAGATATAAATTTTTACCATAAGAGGTAGAGAGCATACATTAGATATAAATTTTTACCATAAGAGGTAGAGAGCATACATTAGATATAAATTTTTACCATAAGAGGTAGAGAGCATACATTAGATATAAATTTTTACCATAAGAGGTAGAGAGCATACATTAGATATAAATTTTTACCATAAGAGGTAGAGAGCATACATTAGATATAATTTTTTACCAAAAGAAGTAGAGCATACATTAGATATAATTTTTTACCCTAAGAGGTAGAGAGCATACATTAGATATAAATTTTTACCATAAGAGGTAGAGAGCATACATTAGATATAAATTTTTACCATAAGAGGTAGAGAGCATACATTAGATATAAATTTTTACCAAAAGAAGTAGAGAGCATACATTAGATATAATTTTTTACCCTAAGAGGTAGAGAGCATACATTAGATATAAATTTTTACCAAAAGAAGTAGAGAGCATACATTAGATATAAATTTTTACCATAAGAGGTAGAGAGCATACATTAGATATAAATTTTTACCATAAGAGGTAGAGAGCATACATTAGATATAAATTTTTACCATAAGAGGTAGAGAGCATACATTAGATATAAATTTTTACCATAAGAGGTAGAGAGCATACATTAGATATAAATTTTTACCATAAGAGGTAGAGAGCATACATTAGATATAAATTTTTACCATAAGAGGTAGAGAGCATACATTAGATATAAATTTTTACCAAAAGAAGTAGAGCATACATTAGATATAAATTTTTACCATAAGAGGTAGAGAGCATACATTAGATATAATTTTTTTACCATAAGAGGTAGAGAGCATACATTAGATATAAATTTTTACCAAAAGAAGTAGAGAGCATACATTAGATATAAATTTTTACCATAAGAGGTAGAGAGCATACATTAGATATAATTTTTTACCAAAAGAAGTAGAGCATACATTAGATATAAATTTTTACCATAAGAGGTAGAGAGCATACATTAGATATAAATTTTTACCAAAAGAAGTAGAGCATACATTAGATATAAATTTTTACCATAAGAGGTAGAGAGCATACATTAGATATAATTTTTTTACCATAAGAAGTAGAGAGCATACATTAGATATAAATTTTTACCATAAGAGGTTTGGTTTGTTTGTTTGTTTAATTAGGATTTTTAACGTAGCTTTAACAATTTTTCAGTCACCATTAGATATAATTTTTTTATCATAAGAAGTAGAGAGCATACATTAGATATAATTTGAGGTAGAGTGCATACACTAGATATAAATTTGTACCTATCAAGTACAACTTAGTTACCTAACCATATAAAACAAAGTGTAAAAAAAAATAAAATAATTTAGGTGACACTTCATAACTGGCTAATTAGCCAACCCCAACCCACTTTCAAACTGTGTGAAAGGCAGTTTCCCTTATTTAACAATCATAGTCAGGTAGTTTCCAATATCTAAGAGTCAATCAGTTTGTCATGCTGTTTCCAATCAATCAGTGTGTCATGTAGTTTCCAATGTCTAACAGTCAATCAGTGTGTCATGTAGTTTCCAAAGGCTAACAGTTAATTAGTATCATGTAGTTCAGTATGTCATGTAGTTTCCACTGTCTACCAGTCAATCAGTATGTCATGTAGTTTCCAATCAAATCAGTGTGTTATGTAGTTTCCAATGTCTAACAGTCAATCAGTGTGTCATGTAGTTTCCAAAGGCTAACAGTTAATTAGTATCATGTAGTTCAGTATGTCATGTAGTTTCCAATGTCTATCAGTCAATCAGTATGTCATGTAGTTTCAATGTCTACCAGTCAATCTGCATGTCATGTAGTTTCCAATGTCTATCAGTCAATCAGTATGTCATGTAGTTTCAATGTCTAAGAGTCAATCAGTATGTCATGTAGTTTCAATGTCTAAGAGTCAATCAGTATGTCATGTAGTTTCAATGTCTAACAGTCAGTATGTCATGTAGTTTCAATGTCTAACAGTCAATCAGTATGTCATGTAGTTTCCAATGTCTAAGAGTCAATCAGTATATCATGTAGTTTCCGATGTCTAACAGTTAATCAGTGGCATGTAGTTTCCAATGTCTAACAGTTAATCAGTGTCATGTAGTTTCCAAAAGCTAACAGTTAATTAGTGTCATGTAGTTTCCAATGTCTAACAGTTAATCAGTGTCATGTAGTTTCCAATATCTAACAGTTAATTAGTGTCATGTAGTTTCCAAAAGCTAACAGTTAATCAGTGTCATGTAGTTTCCAATGTTTAATAGTCAATCAGATTGTCAGGAACTTTCTAATGTCTAGCAATCAATCAGATTACTTAAGGAGAAAACCGCTCTGGTGGCCTTGTGGTTAGAGCATCTGCTGCAGGAGTGGGAGGTTGTGGGTTTGATCCCCTACCAAGTCATACCAAAGACTTACAAAAATGGTAAGTTGACGCTCAGCATTAAGAGGTTAGTGTTAAGACTGGTCGGCCTGGTGTCAGGATAATGTGACTGGGTGGGACATCATGCTACATGTCTGCGGCATGATGCCCCAGTGCTAGACATCACTATAAACTGCCACACTTCAGACATGGTAGCGATATAACTGTAAAATTGTTAAAGCTACGTTAAAAATCCTAATCAAACAAACAAACAAACTTAAGGAGAATGTTGTCATCATCAAGTCAAAATTTAGACTGAAGGGGAGGGTGTGTGTGACTAGCTGCACTTTCAACTGGTTCACAGCCTTAAACAAAATTATATCCTCTAAAATTATACTGTATTCCCTCATTCTCACTATAATGCTGTCAACTAGAGTCACTGCCTTATAATGAGGTACATCATCCATATAATTCTACTAAATGAAAAAGGATCCATGCTGACCCTGGGCTTATAATAAGGCTGTTATAAAGATGAGCATTATAGCGAGGGATCACTGTACCTTTAATAATCATTATATAGGTAGAGAAAAATATTCCTTAACTCTGACTTTAGTGGCTGAAAGAAGTACTGATTGGTTAAAAATTGCAAATGTTTCTGCGCTGAGTTTGCTTTATTCAAGACAAACAATAAAAGAGAATGACACAAAATGGGACACAGTCACACACGAATAAATTCACATCGGTTCAGCTAAGCTGGGCAAAGCTCATGTTTAGTCTGTTTTTTTTTCTCCAGAGAATGGATGAAATTGTGCCATCCATCATCATTATCTGCTGACCAATCAATGACAGAATAATGATTGATTTGTCCAGATAATGTGCTTCCAACAGTGGGGCAATTAAACAAAACACAAAAACACATTCAGTAGAAAACAAAGGAAATAGAGAAAACTGAATTTTGATTAAAACAGATCATACACATTTTACTCATTTAACTAAAAATTTCAATGACAGTGACTTGCATTATATCAATTAAGTGGACCAACAGGTCATTTAATGGACACACCAGATCAACTCAGTGGTCCAACAATATGAGCAGTATTCAGACACAGTCCTTCCACAACAAATCTGCCTTACGTCAAAACACATCACATACAAAGTACAGTGAATTCATTATTTTGGTGGGTACCAATTTATTTGTCATTGGAAAAGTTACTTTTTCGTTGGTACTGACATTTTTCATGGATGTGCCCTTCACAGAAATAGCATTTCTTGGCAAAGACAATTCATGTTGGGTATTTTAAAATAAATTCATTCCGTATTTATAGCTAATAAATGCTGGGTATTTAAAATTCATGATTCACATCTCCCATGAAATGTCAGTTTGTCATGAAAAGATTGAAATCACTGTGTTGTACACTTAAGACATTCCAGTTTAAAAGAATATCTATGTTAAAAGTCATAACATTTAACTCTGTCATAAAATGTTAAATAACTCTCTTGGATTAATTAATCATATATAAATATTTTTTAAACAACAGAATGCTGGCCAATCTGATCAAAGGAACCTGGTTAATTAATGACTGAACAAGAACAAAAACATAAGGTTCAAACCACCATTGAAAATTTATGCCATTAAGTAATATATATATATATAAATATATATATATATATATATATATATATATATATATATATATATATATATATATATATATATATATATATATATATATATATATATATATATATCTATCTATATATATCTATATATATATATATATATATCACTGAGACCCCATTCCACTTATACCAATGTAGGATGCACATGAGTGTATTTCAATAAGACCCTATTACAACTGTACTGGTGATGTAGGGTGCACTTGAATATATTTCAATGAGACCCTGTTCCACTTATAAATACCAGTGTAGGATACACTTGAGTGTATTTCAGTCAGATCCTGTTACAACTGTACTAGTATAGAGTGCACATGGTATATTTCAATCAGACCTTAACAGTTCCATTGGCCTAGTGGTTCGAGCGTCCACCGCCAAAACAGAAGGTTGTGGGTTCAATCCCCAGCTGAGTAATACCACAGACTTACAAAAATGGGACAAACAGCTGCCTCACTCGGTGCTTAGCAATAAGAGGTTAGTGTTAGTAACTGGTTGGTCTGGTGTCAGGATCATGCTACATTATATTTAAGCAACAGCTGTACTAAACTCACCATGTTTAAATTACATTCAACATTATGGGCAAAAGTAGAATCAACATGTCAAATTGATGGACACTCCTGTATAATTTTTGTTAAAGGACTACAACAGGTAGAAAATTCATCGGTTATAAATCAAAGTATAATACCTCACAACACCTATTTTGGGTCTTGCTACGCATGTAACACGGGATATCACACAGTATGGTGGAGTGTAGGCTATGCATGTAACACAGGATATCACACAGTATGGTGGAGTGTTTGCTATGCATGTAACATGGGATATCACACAGTATGGTGGAATGTAGGCTATGCATGTAACATGGGATATCACACAGTATGGTGGAGTGTAGGCTATGCATGTAACACTGGATATCACACAGTATGGTGGAGTGTAGACTATGCATGTAACACAGGATATCACACAGTATGGTGGAGAGTAGGCTATGCATGTAACTTGGGATATCACACAGTATGGTGGAGTGTGGATCAGTAGCAGTTACTCTAGCACTAGTAGAAAATGGTCAATGTTTACAGTATAGCTCCAAATAAAATGGTTATAACATGATAAAATCACCAAGATAACATCAGCTCTCATCAATGTGTACTGCAGCATAATGATCCTGTTCAAGAAAATGGCGAAGTTCACAAAAAAGTACATGATACCCTGCAATTTACAACCTGCCATAAATCAGTCAGTGTTTTTTAGTTGTTGTTGCAGAAACTCGTTTGAACTCAAAATCTAATATTAAAAAAAATTAACTCACCTTTACATGATATTATTTGTTGTGTATTTGATAAGAAGAATTTGCAAGTATTAAATTTTATGAATTATTTAACAATCAAACCAATACAATTTTACAGTCAAATAGTGAGAGGATATTTTGCTGCAAATTTAAGCAATAAACTTATTTTGGTATAAATTTTCAACTATGACTAGAAAATGCACAGTACCCTGTACCTGTATAATATTTTAAGTTATGTATATTTACCTGGGTCTTTGGCCATCTAAAAATCTAAATTTTAAAAAAAGTTAAATCCTTCAACATTTCTTAAGCACTCATCCTTAACTAAAAAGTAAATGTGTTATTTTCATTAAATGCATGGGTTGACTCAGGTAAGTAAGTGACTTCTAACTACTTCAAAGGTAGATAATTATTTGCTGGATCCATGATCACAATCAAGAAATCTACAAGCACTAGCAGTAAATCACAAATAAAAGTGACTTTCACAGTGCAACAAATAGAAAGGGAATAATTAAGAGCTTGGGCAAAGAAAATCATAAAGACAGGCAGATGTATGGATAAATGAAAGGACATAATGAGGTTAATTTGGGACAAGCTTTGTCATCGCCAGACAGCTGGACAATGTCAATAATCCTGCTGTCTTCCTAAGTATAGATATGAAAAAGAAAGACAAGAAACTAGCTCCAAAAATCTTTATACTCACCGGCCCATATTGACCTTAAGGGCAAATGCTTCCCTGATAATACTGTCGAGAAAGGACAGCATTGACTGAAATAAGAAATATAATATACATCACAGAACTGTCAGAGTGTTAATTTTGCGAAACAGAGTCAATACCTACCAGCATTTAATGAACATGAGGCTTAATCAGGTCTAATATCACTCATGTGGCTTATAAGCCTAAACAGCTGATCATTTCACTAAGCACTGAAAGAAAACAACCTAAATAAGATATATCAATGGCTTTTTATCATGCTGATCTTTAGTTTATTTGATTAGGATTTTTAACGTAGCTTTAACACCTTTTCAGTCATTTTAATATGTCTGCAGTAAGGCAGTTTAGACATGTAGCATGATGTCCCACCCAGTCACATTATGTTGACACCAGGCCAACCAGTCCTAACACTAACCTCTTAATGCTGAGTGCCAAGCAAGGCAGCTGTTAGCACCGTGTTTGTAAGTCTTTGGTATGACTCGGCCATGAATGTAACCCAAGACCCCCCACTCCCATGGCGGATGCTCTAACTACTAGGCCACCGGAGCAGTTATCATTCATGCTGATCTTACCTAACTATCTAAAAGTCTGATAAAAGTTCATTAAAAAGATTGGGGTATAATTAATATGCTAGTCTCTTGTTCACATATATGAAGTCATGCAAGATCTTTAAAAATGAAGTTTACAAAGATTTTAAATTTGATGCAACGAGTCAAAAGGATCTCACACAAACTGAAATTATATTAGCAAAGTGTTTTTCTTGTTTAAGGCCAAGGATTTTTGTACCCCTGGTAAATAAATGCTCAAGTGTTTTAGAAAAAAGTGTCACAGAGTATTTTATAAAAGCAAAAAATATACATAAATTTAAATTTTATATCAATGAAGTTCCATAAAATAATACACAATACATGTTATAAAGAAATTACAATATTTCTGGTACTTTAAAATCCCAGTATTAGCAACAATCCCACTCTTTGTAACCAATATATCAAACTTGCTTCCAAATACATAAGAATTTCTAAAGTCACCAAAAAGTTTCAAAATAATTATCTGCAAATAAATTTATCAACGTAGGCATGGGATTTACAAGAGATATGTTCTTACTGAAGTAAAGAAGTGTCCAGAAAAGTCAATGAACACTTTGTAATTCCAATGAATAATTTTACATGATTATTCTAGAATTATATACAAACTCTGATTATATATATTCCCCAAGACCAATGATACAGGAATGGCAATCTCTTTATACACAAATACCTGCTTGACGTGCAACATAATATAATGCTCTGGAAAATCCAAATTTCCAATGGAAAATATTCTCTTCCAAAACATTCTAAGTTCATTAACAAGGTTTGGCCTTGAACTCAAATTTTACCAATATCTGGTCTACTTCTTAAAATCATGACAAAAATCAGGTAGGCTAACCCTCAATCACAGACAAAAGTTAAGCACACATTCACTGATATACATAACACTTCAATTATAAATCATAAATCATTCTGATCCCTCAGGTATATTATTTTGCTATTTTGTATAAATTGTTTTGTTCCAATTAATACATTTTGTATTCCAAAATATTTAGCTGGTTTGAATAATGTTTTGCAAAAGGTGGAACTCTTTGTAACCCAAATCTGTGGTTCTTATTTAGTCAATATCATGGGTTTTTCACATGCTTTTCTTTACAACGAAAACAGGCATTTTAAAGTAAAACTAAACCTAACTGAACTGCATCACTTAGAGATCTATTTATAACTGCTACTTTTGATTAGTATGTGCAGATCTAGCTAAATTCTTAAGTCCACTGTATTCAAGCTAAGTGCATACGGTTGTAAAAAAGGACTTTTTGTAGCCAACAGACCTTTCTGATGTGGTAATCAAATTATTAATGGCCAATCTAATGGCGACAAGCTTAGGCTCTGTGTGAGTATGATAAAAAAATGCTCCCACAACCTTTAATATATTATATAGCAATTTTGAGTTCAAATAGCTACTGATTTACTCACATTTTAAAAATAATATTCTATTGTTTAAGAGCCAAGTCATAAAACTGAACTGTTCTCTGATCTCTTATTTTGCAGATAATCTGTGATGTCTTTAAGATTTCCTTATTCCAAATGTAACTGTCTTTCCCCATTTAGGGCGGAAGCCGAATGTGTAGGAATACAATAATGCATATTCTTCTTCAAAGACAAAATGGAGGATACCGATGCCATGACGAATTAACTGGTGGTTTGTTTACAAAATGGCACATTTTTGGCCGACAGATGGTGACAGCATAGGATGGTAATATGACGTGAGAATTATATGGTCACAAAATGATTCTCAGTGATTTGTTGGCAGTAAATGAGGGTGCCAGTTTAATGCAATGCATTATACCAGGTGAAGACTGTGTGTTAACCAACATAACCTCGAACAACTAGCCATGAAAAACCTTTCATCTTTTGTATTGCATTAATTTACACATAAAGGGCGAACTCACCTTGTATATGACCTCTTCCGACAAGTTCCCTGCTATTCCCTCTCCAAGTTCCATTGGTCTGAATTTGACCCCAATCTAAAAAAATAAAACTTTTAGGTAGAATAGATATCAACTCCTTTGAGCATGATCCCAAATATTTCAATCTAAATAATCTAACAGTCCTGCTCATATTCAAGAATTTTCCTAGGTCTTGGAGTGGTTTGGTTTTAATTATATCCCCATTCTCATTTCAAAATATGTATTTTAACAACACTGACCTGAAAATTCCCAACTGAAATGACAGGCTGGCCAACTCTAATGTGACCTTCTCAGTAAGACATGCCATACCAATTTTCAGTAAGGTGCAACAAAATATCATCAACTTTTTATTGTTAACAGTGAAAACATGCATTTAAAAAGTCAGACATGTTAACTGAGATGGATGCATCATGTTCAACAAAAACAAAAATGTTCCTGAAGTACACTTGGACCTTATTTGCTTCCAGTATAGTTTAAGAAACTACGACTCCAAATCTATGGAGTTCAATGGCTTCTTGATTCTCAACCTGATATAATCTTTTGGTTTTGTTTCAATTTCATGTGGTGATGGCAACAATCTCTCCTGCTATAAGACATACCCAATCAACACCTGATGTCCAATAAGTATAACTGTTAACTCGCCTGTTTTTTTTTTTTTACAAGAATATAAATATTTTTAAACTTCTGTGATGACTGCTGAACCTTTAAAAGGCTTATTTCCCTTCCTGCATTTTCAAGCAAAGAAAAGAGAAAGAACTAATAAAAATGAAAAAAATCGGCATCCATTACAATTATTTTATATAAAAGTAGTTCATCCCTGCTGTGCTTTTTTAATGTCAGAGTATTCAATACTGTACATGTTTATAAGTCAAGTTCAACTGCAACCAACATAGACCTGATCTCCCATCACATAATGTGCTGGCAGATCAGGGTCTATGTTGCTTGTTTACTGATTAACAAACTGCATAGACCCAGATATTTAATTACATTGTGTAACAGATAACTGTTAACTCGCCTGTTTGTTTTTTTTACAAGAATATAAATATTTTTAAACTTCTGTGATGACTGCTGAACCTTTAAAAGGCTTATTTCCCTTCCTGCATTTTCAAGCAAAGAAAAGAGAAAGAACTAATAAAAATGAAAAAAATCGGCATCCATTACAATTATTTTATATAAAAGTAGTTCATCCCTGCTGTGCTTTTTTAATGTCAGAGTATTCAATACTGTACATGTTTATAAGTCAAGTTCAACTGCAACCAACATAGACCTGATCTCCCATCACATAATGTGCTGGCAGATCAGGGTCTATGTTGCTTGTTTACTGATTAACAAACTGCATAGACCCAGATATTTAATTACATTGTGTAACAGATAATCTGGTTTTATGCAGTTTGTCCAATTTTTTTCTTCAAAATCCACAGACCTCAGGCCCCATTCCAAAAATGGTAAGAAACTCCCAAATATGAAATGACGTTTATGAAAACTCAATGTTATAAATGTACTCATGAAACCTTCCTGTTGGTATCTTGTACTCAAACATAAAACCTCCTTGATGTTATCCATGTACTCAAATATGAAACCTCCTTGGTGTTACCTATGTACTCTGTCAAGTGCCAAATTTTTCGTCAGCGAAATTCATTAATTAATTCATAGGCTAGCCGACAATTAACTGTCTTGGAGTAGAGTTTGGACAAATGGAATGTTTATTTAACTGGGTCACGCTGTTAGAATATTTATAGTAGAACCGAAATAAGTGTATTTCTCACGTATGGCTGTCAAAGTGATTTGAAACAAATGATAGGGTGATATTTCGACCCAAGTGGCATTTTTTTGGCATCTTGATAGACGGTTTTTCAAATGTCCGTAGGAATAGCATTTATTCCGATTGGTCAAATGTTGAGGGAAGGGGGGGGGGGGTGTCGAACCCCAGAATTGGGGAAATATATCCTCTGAGCTTATGAGTTTGAATTAGTCTAAAAATTTCTCTGCAAGAGAGAACCGTTACCAGGACTCCGACCGTTCGTTGCAAGAATGACGTTCGTAAAACAATTGTGGTTCCAGGTTAAATTGAAGGTGGAACGATTGTAAGACGCCAAAAACACAAGGTATTTAACTCAAATTCACATTTATCACGATGTAATTTATGTGATGTTTTCTTTGTTAAATTCACATTTATCATGATGCAATTTATGTGATGTTTTCTTTGTTATAGATGCATTGATACTATGATACAAATAGTTCGGTATTACATTGATTTAAAAGCGTACTTTGATATGATGTTTCTTCATTATGGATGCATGATGTGTTCATATTTTTGTATGGATAGTTGGTATTACAATGGTTTGATAATGTATTTTTGAATTCTGAATTAGCATTTTTACCTTATATACTTAGGTAGGTTAATGGGTGGTGTAGAAAAACCTGCCGTGTACATTTATGATTGGAAAGTGTTACATTAATTTGAATTTATCATATTAGTGAATAAGGATTGTGTGTTATGATATATTGCATCACTTTACGTAATGATTTATGGGAATATATGACTTTCCCAAATTCTGATGTCAATAATTAGCAGTATAGCTCTATTGATCTGAAGACTTGTGTAGTATTTGTTAGCCGTATAAATGTTAACACTGATAGTAAGATCTGATTGTTCGAACCAGACAGACGGACGGACACTCTCAACTCTTAAAGTATAACAAGATACTTAGGGCGTTTTACCCTTTTCTTTTCAAAGGAAAATAGTTTGTTTGGAAAGAGTGAGAATTAGCGAGAAGTCAAGAAAAGGAGGGAAGAGAAGTCCAGAAAAGGAGGGAAAAGGAGTCAGAAGTCAGAGTTGGGCAATCCCACGTCACCAGAGAGCAAAGTAAAGTCGTGACGCACGCAGAAGAGAAAAACCAGTCGACGAACAAGGTCATTGTAAATTTCCCATGCAGTCCGATGTTAATGAACACTCGATTTCATGATGAAAGTTACTATCAGCTTTTAACGGCTAAATTCATCTATTTTATTAGTGTTTTGAATTTTTAATTAATGTATCCATTATTTTAAAGCTTCGGTTTTGAAGTGCTTCTGAATGAAGAATATTCAGAAGGAAAAAAAAGTGTAATTTAATGTGTCATTCTTTTTCTTGGTTGTATTTTAATTTAATTCATATTTTATCTTTACGGGGGCTCGTGTGTTGTCTTTGTTCAAGGTACCATCTCAGATTACCACATCCATTAACCGGGCAAATTGTACCGTAGAGGTCATCCTTTAGATAACGAGAATTAGCGGGAAGCGGTTTTCACGTGTTGTTTTCTCCAAGTTGCGCAATACCTCTGACCAGGGCTTGTGCGATATTGTACTAATAACACTTTGATAACCGACCAGCCTGTTACATACTCAAACATAAAACCTCCTCGATGTTATCCATGTACTCAAACATGATACCTTCTTGGTGTAATTAATGAACTCGAACAGCTGATCTATCAGGATCTAGATTCCATAATGAATCCAACAAGAACAACGGAATATATATCAGAATCATTCTATTAACTTCATCTCTCTAACCTGTTGTGCAGTCTCTTGGACAAAATGAGCTTCATTAGAGACAGGCAGAAAATCCAAAGGCAGGTCACTCTCATCATCTGGGGCTTCTTTTTTGACCTTGACTTTGACACTGGGTAACTCTGCATAAAAGTTAATTCATAAATATTGAAAACAAATTTGTAAATATAAATGCACAAAACAGGCTCGGTTATGCAAAAATTATAAATTTAAATGAACTTGCATTATGATAAACCTTTTTATCAAACTGACAATTTTAAACTGACTTAACTGAAATGAATGATGTATCAATAATAAAAGATTTGATAAATAAAACACAATATAATCCAGGCAACAAGAATTGACTATTACTACAAAATGAATGAACACAACAACATAATACTTTAAGTGTTACAGATATAGTTATCCCTCATTATAAGGTTTCTTAGTATACATGTACATCATTTTATAAGGCAGAAATGTTCACAGAGTCCAATATATTATTCATGAGTAACACAATGTTATTATACTTCATAAATGAATGGTGTTAATGACTGGTGCACAGATTGTCACATGTCGTCGGACAAAACATTGTGTCTCCCTTATGAAATCATGTTTCCCAGTCTTATACAATCTGGTATACAATCTGTTGTTCCTCTGTCAGATGAAATTTGACCACAGAAAACGACCAGCAAAAGGATGTTTCAGAGTCTGCTATGGTGCACAGTTGAGATTTTAGCAGATTGTTGATCCATGAAAAAACATTGAACCTGATAAATGACACAGACCTTCTTTCTTCCCCTCCCTAAACTATTTTGAACTACTGTATAGAGTTCCTGACTCACCTAGGGATACAATGTCCACCTCCCCATCACTGAGATTTGAGGTGGCACTACTACAGATGTCCACAATCTGGGTAACTTCCGGCATGACAGCTCTGGAATCTGAGACAGACAGGAATTTTTTATGGTGATCATCATCAATGGAGTTATCATGATGAACCTCAATGCCGGTTGGATGCAAGGGCCTCTCTGTAAACATATGAAAATCAGTGCTGTGGTCAGAAATCAAGAAAGGTATGTCAACAATCAAACAGTGGAGAAAAAGTTAAACTCCACAACATATCACAGCTTCTAACTACTGTTCATATTGGAAATGCGGTACATTGTTATGTGCGATAACTGGATGTATTCAAGTGAGATTACTGAATAACAAATATCTTGCTAAGGGTGATAACTGTGTGTAAAGTGAGATTACTGTATGAAGTAGAATTACCATATGTAAAATTATGTACTGTATGTTGCTAAGTGTAATTACTGTGTGTAGTTAAGTAGTGTTTATGGTTAAGCAGGATTACTGTACGTAGTTAAGTACGGTATGTTGCTAAGTGGGATTCAGTATGTAGTTAAGTATTTTATGCTGCTAAGTGGGATTCAGTATGTAGTTAAGTACTGTATGTTGCTAAGTGGGATTCAGTATGTAGTTAAGTATTTTATGCTGCTAAGTGGGATTCAGTATGTAGTTCAGTACTGTATGTTGCTAAGTGGGATTCAGTATGTAGTTCAGTACTGTATGTTGCTAAGTGGGATCACATTATGTAGTTTAGTTAGATTACTGTATGTCATTAAGTGGAATTCAGTATGTAGTTAAGTACTGTATGCTGCTAAGTGGGATTCAGTATGTAAAGTACTGTATGTTGCTAAGTGGGATTCAGTATGTAGTTAAGTACTGAATGCTGCTAAGTGGGATCCCATTATGTATTTTAGTTAGATTACTGTATGTCATTAAGTGGGATTCAGTATGCAGTTGTCAGATTACTTCATAGTTAATGTATTAATTGTAGTTAAGTGGGATTATTGTATGTAGTTAAGTTTTGTATGTCACTAAGTACCATTACAGAAGGTAGTTCAGAAATCATCTTTCCCACTACAAGACATACTCAAATCAATATATGATATCCACTAAATGTAATTGTTTCCCTTTAGCTTTCTCCCCATGGAGGTATCATATATATAGAATTATCTGAGTCAATTTTAATAAGGTTGACTACCATTTCCTGGAGGCTACAGGGCTTGAAAATTCTGCTTTTGACTCGTTGTTCCAGGTCCAGTATGACACTAAATTGTCCATGCCTACATTAGCACTTGATAGGTAAATCTGACAGGTAAATATTTACTACACTGCAGTGCCATAAATGAAAGACAGGAAAAATAACAAAATAATTTCAAATTAAAATTGTAGACAACAGTTTTACTGCTTATTAAATCAAATTTTATTAACTGAACAGTTTTAATTTTCAAATCATGTTACCATGCCTTTTGCTAGTGGATCCTCTCTGAATCTCAGTTCTGAATTTAACTAAAACTTTGAGTCTGTATGTCCCCCAAAGAAAAATGATCCAACAACCAAAGAAAGAAAGAAAGAAAAAGAAGAAGAAAAAAAATATTACTTTTACCATTCAAACCACATTTAGTAAAACTAGTGGGAAAAAACCTATAAAGTCAATTTAGTATAATAACAATTCACTTAGCAGAGTCCAAGTTTTTTCTAACCTCTCCTATCCATTGGATAGTTTATATTTTGTTGTCAAAATATACAAATTTGGGTGGGATAGGTCAGAGAAAACTGAGACTAAATGACAGATTTATTCACTCTAAGATGAACTGTGCCCTGGGCATCTAAGTGTAACTGTCAAAAGCTGTGCTTTCTCTGAAAATAATCTGTCAGTGGGCAATGGTCTCATCAGGATAGAAAGCAATTAGTTCTGGTCCTTATAACATGGTGAATAACTCATGCACTTGGCTTTGTAAAGGTTCAGGAACTCAGGATCTTGATCATATGTTTATTTACAACCAATAACCTGTCTTGTGCAAGTACAATGCACTTTGCTTATTTCACACGCTATGAATAAACCAGTTTTTAAATTGGACATGACTTTGAATAAGGCATGAGAATCATTTGCTGACTGTGTATGCTGTACACGCTGAACAAAACAAACGACCTCTTGTCTCTAAATATTCAGCCAAACCCTTTTGTCCAGTGGTCCTGGAAAGTTGAAATATGTTTATTTTAGCATAATGTATGTCCTGTTTAGATCTGTTATGTATTAAACATTGTAGTGCAACATGTTTTATAGCAAACAAATTCTCTGTGGTTGATTCTTGCCTTCCATCATACTTAAATGAACTCATAACTTATAGAACACATGGTTGTTGTAGGGTTTAACACCATTTTTCAGCACAAGATAGGCTATACATGGCGGCCAATATTAATGGTGGAGGAAGAACCTGGAAAAAAAACAACAGAAAGAACCACCGACCCACGAGAAGCTACTGGAAGCTTTCTCACATACCCACATTGGTTGAATCTTAAGACTCAAACGCACACAGACAGAGGTGATTAAAGGTCATTAATTGACGTTATGGAAAATAGTAAGGGTTAACAGGTCTGAGAAAACTATTTAGCAAAGTGGGATTACTTCATGTAGTTAAAAGGGATTACTGTTCAGGATTGTAGCTAAGTGGGATTACTTCATGTAGTTAAAGGGATTACTGTTCAGGACAGTTTGTAGTTAAGTGTGATTACTTCATGTAGTTAAAAGGGATTACTGTTCAGGACTGTAGCTAAGTGGGATTACTTCATGTAGTTAAAGGGATTACTTTTCAGGATTGTAGCTAAGTGGGATTACTTCATGTAGTTAAAAGGGATTACTGTTCAGGACTGTAGCTAAGTGGGATTACTTCATGTAGTTAAAAGGGATTACTGTTCAGGATTGTAGCTAAGTGGGATTACTTCATGTACTTAAAGGGATTACTGTTCAGGACAGTTTGTAGTTAAGTGGGATTACTTCATGTAGTTAAAGGGATTACTGTTCAGGACAGTTTGTAGTTAAGTGTGATTAATTCATGTAGTTAAAAGGGATTACTGTTCAGGACTGTAGCTAAGTAGGATTACTACATGTAGTTAAAAAGGATTACTGTTCAAGACTGTTTGTAGTTAAGTGGGATTACTAAAGGTTAACAATAGTAACTAAGCAATATCTATAAATGAAACTGGACAAACTGACGAAAAAGTTTTGCTGGCAACCATACACGCCCTTTAAAAAAAATACACCTCTGATCGTGCGTGCGGGTGTACTAAAAAGTAAAAGCCTTTAAACATGTCAAATAATGCTTGATCCACTCAATTTCTTTCTTCTGATGACTGATGTAAAAGTCAAGCTACTTATTAAACCATTTACCAAGATAATGTGGAGAATAGGCATGTACACGACACCAGACTAGAATCTGCTTAGTTGTCCAGAGTTGCTGGCCCTTGAACACATCTGTCTCCCCAATATAGCTCCTGATGAACTTTCTTACACTTGAAGCTCTTTGCCACTATAAAAAAAATTGAGGAAAAAAAACATTAAAAGAAATATATAATGGCTTTGATCATGTGTTGCATGGATACTTTTCTGGTATTTGGCTGCCATTCTTAAGGAAATTGTTACAATTAACTTTAGGAGGGCTCTTCCATTTAAATGTGATTGGTATCCAGGGATAGATTTTTAAAAATTATGATAGGGTATTCTGATTACAAACATTATTATGGATATCTGTATATGAATTTATAATATAATTTTATTTAAGTCTTTTATATTTATGACATTCATATTTTAATTCTTTAAAATCAGACGCTGAGTTCTAGTAACAGTACATTACAATAGAGTAGATGTTCCTTCATAAATCAAGGTGTATTGCCAAGGTCAAGTCAACAACTATTGTAGTCAAGTACACCATGCATTAATTTGAATGGAGGTCACAAAACACCACACAAAGGACTTTAGTTAAATTCTTTTACAGGATTACTTTAAAGCAAACACTTTGAGATTTAGAACTGATTCTTCAGTGTGATAGCACACAAGCATATATTAAAGGAGACTAGAAATGAAAATTTTTATTTTATAAATGTAATTCTTTACAAATTCTAATTCGAATATAATGTTTAAAAATATAATATCGTGTGCGGATATTGATTATATTGCGATGAAGATACAATGATTCCGTAAATTGCAGAGTATTTCCGAGTTTTAATGAGACGACAGATCACGTGGTCTCGTGACGTCATACTAGCAAGTCCTCGTATACAAACAGAAACATGGCAAGCGAGAGAGGCCATTGATAACGGTTTTCATCGGAAGTAATTTTTCACACACACAAAAAATCAACACCCCACAAATAAATCTGCGAGGAGGAAATCATACGTAATTAATTTCAACATTAAGAAGCTTCCTTTCTATGATTCAATTACAGTGTATTTTACATGCATGCTACAGTTAGCGTATTGACAAATCTGTAAGTATATACATGATTCGTTAACAGAGTACGTACTGTACTGGTCAGTGCTAAAAGAAATGTTTTAAGCACAGGCCCCGGGCTGATGACTTAAATAAACTTACTAGCCCTGACTGAAATTCCACAAACCCGAACAGTTCATATATGTTAACTTTCAAGCCGAGAGAACAAAGAAAGAAAATAAATTCCAATTTTGGAGGCATTTCCTCCCTATCTCGTAATATCTCTCTTGATTTTTCGCAGTTAACTCCCGATTATTTCAATATGTCTCTCAATTTTCATTTCTCAGAAGAAGAAAATCCATATGTAATTTTTTCATCAAGTGTGCAGTCCACAAATGTCATATTCTATTTTATCACTTGTGAATATTGTAGTGAAGAAATAATTAATATCACAGGACAGTTTTTGTCTTCAGTAAATAGATTAAGATTAAACATTATTCACGTAAATTTCAGATTATTTAACTACTACAGAAGTACTTCTTATAAAAAATAAAATTGTCACCAATTAGTTTAAAACCCATGAATTATCACAATTAAGGATGCGTAATTTTCTCTGCAAACAAAATCTCCATTTCCGCCCTAAAAAAAACTCGGCCAGTTAACACCTGACATTCCACTACCATCTATGTAAAGTTTCATTACCATGATTAAATTAAAAGAAGGAATTAAAAAAAATACGACGCAGTATATGTGCCCCTAAAAAAACTAATTCAAAATGAATATTTAATTCAGTAAACAGTGTTACATATCTTAACACTTAAACTAATGGAAATAGGATGGGATATAAAATGTGGGAAAACAATGGCCACATACATGTACGGTAACGTTTGACTGCAGATTTGAACTCTTAAAATGAAGTCTTCGACATCGAAGTTACAACAAAATTCGGCATCGCTTATTTGCCAATGACTTTCTGGTGCTTACATACACACTCTGTAGCACATGGTTTCTTTGAATTATGTCAGAGGGCCAGTCCTTTTCACAACATAAGTGCAATGATAAGGAATAATTGTTAATTTGTTAAACTGCCATTATGTTTGCGTACTTAATTCTAACCTCTAACTATTATGCAGACCAGAATATGAAAAAAAGGTCTTGTCCTGGGGTATAATAAGGCGTATCACAGGGCGAAATTGCACATCGGGGCAAATAGGTGGGGTCAATAGTCGCCTCCTCCCAATTTCTATTGTCAGCCAGTTAATGTGAAACTTTGATTTTATATCGGATCTCTTTTCTTTTAATCGCTGCTATTTAAACTGCCCAAGGGACAGTTTTATATCAGTTCCAATCATTACAGATTTCCGTTTATACATTTTACGAGTAATAGGCATAGACTGAAAGGTTGTTTTTTTTAAAAAATAATTTTTTAATATTTTTTTAAAATTACTTAAATTGTTTTTCTCAAAACACGACCGTGTCAAGGGTTGATAATCTTATTATTATTATTTTTTTTAAGCAAAAATTCCATTTGATTAAATTCAGATCTCAATTATACATAGGACAGTGGTGACTTTATTTAGATTGTAATCTTGAAGAAGAAAAAAATTTTACTCATTTCATCAGCACGATCAGGTGTCGGGCTGTCATATTTGTTATTAGCACTTACTCGGCCTTCTGCCTATTTTCGTAACTCGTACGTTTGACACTCTACCAGGATTTAAAATATACAATGGTATGTCTGGAACAGTTTCAACTTTTAGTCTAGGCTTAGCATTCGTGTATCCTAGAGGATCTATGTTTTTAGGATCCCTCTGGTAACATTCCTTTGTGAAATGTAATGGGCACGGATTGCTGTATGGAGTTGCATTGAAATCGACTCGCTTGTAATAATGTATCCAGACATTCTTTATCCCTTTATCATTTAGAAAAGAAAAAAAAAATGAACTCCACAGCCTTTTCTATGTATGCTATTACACCCGTAAGCAACGCAAAACGCCATGGTACTCTATATGAAATGAACTTTGCAACTGTAGGTCTGGATGCTGGAGTTGCTAGTATGACGTCACTTTCCGAAAGTAACCGAATAGGCGCGGAAAATATGCATACGAGGTCACGGAAACTTAGCGCCTATAAGATATGCCAATATCTCAATATTGGCAGTACGGTCGCACACGACGCTTCAGAATCAAGTTTTTCTCTGCAGTGTATTTAATATTATTGTATATCTCCACTGGTTTCAAGTCTCCTTTAACTTTCATTTGGAATGCCTCTGGATAATTTTGAGATTGATGTGAAGTTGATATTAAAATTTAGGATAATAATCTAGGAAATCATACACTGCAAGTTATTTTCAACTCATTCACATTGTTTGATTTATATTTTACAGCAATTGTTTGGAAATATCAGTATTTATTGGGCTTTGCCATGTCCTGTTACTTAGTTTAAGCCCCTAGACATAACAATATGCAAAATTACCAAATTCTAAATTGTAGTTATTTAATAGTAATTAAAAATAGGGTCCCAAGCATGTTTGAATGGAACAGCCCTGACCATAAACAAGTTAAAATCCCACAATCTCTGGAAGGAAGTTTAGACTAAAATTAAATGATCAATAAATGGAGAGCACATACAACTTTATGAAAAATAAAGCCCTGTAAAAAGCTGAATACTAATAATTAATTTCTAACAATATACGGTATATTTCATTATCAACTCAAAACAGAAATTATTTTTCAAAATACAACTTTACAAATTTAAAAGACTGACCTGTTTTCAAATAAATTTAATTCTATTCATTGGAAATGACAAAACCACCTACTTTATATTATTATGATTAATAAAATAACACAATGATAAATTAAGCCATATTATCTTTGCATCAGTATTTGGGCAAGCATCATAAATCAGTCAAGTCATTGATGAGTTGTCCATTACTTTTAAAGTCAATAAATAGCCATGATAAAATGTGTACAGTAATAACTTTGATCAAATTGTCGGCATGTGATAAACACTCATCTTGCAGAGTTTAGACCGAACTCTTTCAAATACTTTCTTTAATATGATCGTCAATAATCAACTTACCTCTGAAGCTCTCCTCTTACCAACATTCCAGTTGAGCCACTCCTCTTGGAACTTGGCACAATATGGATGTAATGGAGGTCCTAAAAAATGTAATATATTAAATATTTTAAATTTGCAGAAGAAATAAAGACATTGAACCTTGTTATTAGAGTAAGTGATTTCTAGATGCTAACAACAGTAGTTTTGTAATTATGGTCCACCTGGCATACAATATGGCATACAGTACGTTTTTAGTGGCTTTATTTATTTATATTTTTACGTTTTTAGTGGCTTTATTGTCCACCCAAAGGTGTCAACGTTCACTTAATCCTAAGGAAGTTGGTGAAGTCCAAGCTCCGAGGGATTTAAATGTTGATACCAGAAATAAATATGTATGATCAGTTTTCTTGCACACAAAAATAAAGAAAACAAATGCTCTAAAGTTTCTGTAGTGAAGGAACCGATCTGGTACGCTAACTTAAAAAATATATAAAATTACATAGAATCTGATCTGCATTTAGATTCATACACAAGTAAGAATACATACCAATGGAGCAGACTAGTTAAAAAAAAACAACATTTTGTGTGCTGTTGCTCTGAGTGACTATGACATAAAAGCAATCGAGCCCATCTGATAAATCCACTCCAAACATTTCTCTCTTCTGTGATGAATATAACAAGATTGCCTTTTATCAACCAAAAGATACCCATTATAAAATGCAGGCATATATTATGGGTGTGACCCCAGCATAAACCATACCACATCATAATTGTCAAGGTCAGTAGCTATCATTTTAAATTTCCTAAATATTTTTTCTCAACAGAACTACATAGGTACTGTACAACTAAACAACTGTGTAGAAATAGACTGCAATTTATATGCTTATGAGAGAGCAGGACTTGTTCTTCATCAATTCTTTTTTAAGAAATGTGAGTGTTCCAGAATAACTAGTCTGGGACAATTTCGATATCTAAGTGTCCTTTCAAATCTTGTGCCTTAATGGTATATGTATCTTGCATTACAGTGATACATTGGGAAGGGTAGGTAACTCTTATAGCGTTTTCATGTACATCTTTCATCATATCAAGGGTACATTCAGTTATTACTCCAGCTGCAGCCTAGTAGCTGTTCCATTCTGCCACTGGTCAATTTAATAAATTGCAAAGGTATATCAGATGACCAATTAAAGGCTTCTGAGTTTAATCTAAGACTTTCAGTTACCATTTTTTTTTTAATTCTGCCTTCACCAAGTGGTAGCACAGTAACATATAGTCTAGATCAGGCCCATTTAATTATATCAGATTTTATTATTCTGTGTGTCAGTCAGATTTTATTATTTGGTTGTCAATCTGACTGCATTACTCTTTGTCAGTCTGATTGCATTACTCTGTGTCAGTCTTATTGCATTACTCTGTCAGTCTGATTGTATTATTCTGTGTCAGTCTGATTTTATTATTTTGTGTTAATCTGATTTAATTATTCTGTGTGTCAGACTGATTTTATTATTTGGTTTGTCAGTGTGATTGCATTATTCTGTGTCAGTCTGATTGCATTATTCTGTCAGTCTTATTGCATTACTCTGTCAGTCTGATTGCATTATTCTGTCAGTCTGATTGCATTATTCTGTGTCAGTCTGATTGCATTATTCTGTGTCAGTCTGATTGCATTACTCTGTGTCAGTCTGATTGCATTATTCTGTGTCAGTCTGATTGCATTATTCTGTGTCAGTCTGATTGCATTATTCTGTGTCATTCTGTTTGCATTACTCTGTGTCAGTCTGATTGCATTATTCTGTGTCAGTCTGATTGCATTACTCTGTCAGTCTTATTGCATTACTCTGTGTCAGTCTGATTGCGTTACTCTGTGTCAGTCTTATTGCATTACTGTGTCAGTCTGCATTATTCTGTCAGTCTGATTGCATTATTCTGTGTCAGTCTGATTGCATTATTCTGTGCATCAGTCTGCATTATTCTCTGTCAGTCTGATTGCATTATTTTGTGTCAGTCTGATTGCATTACTCTGTGTCAGTCTTATTGCATTACTCTGTCAGTCTGCATTACTCTGTGTCAGTCTGATTGCATTATTCTGTGTCAGTCTGATTGCATTATTCTGTGTCAGTCTGATTGCATTAGTCTGTGCATCAGTCTGCATTATTCTGTGTCAGTCTGTTTGCATTACTAAGTCTGAGTGCATTATTCTGTGTCAGTCTGATTGCATTACTCTGTGTCAGTCTGATTGCATTACTCTGTGTTAGTCTGATTGCATTATTCTGTGTCAGTCTGATTGCATTATTCTGTGTCAGTCTGATTGCATTACTCTGTGTCAGTCTTATTGCATTACTCTGTCAGTCTGCATTACTCTGTGTCAGTCTGATTGCATTATTCTGTGTCAGTCTGATTGCATTACTCAGTGTCAGTCTGATTGCATTAGTCTGTGCATCAGTCTGCATTATTCTGTGTCAGTCTGATTGCATTACTAAGTCTGAGTGCATTATTCTGTGTCAGTCTGATTGCATTACTCTGTGTCAGTCTGATTGCATTACTCTGTGTTAGTCTGATTGCATTATTCTGTGTCAGTCTGATTGCATTATTCTGTGTCAGTCTGATTGCATTACTCTGTGTCAGTCTTATTGCATTACTCTGTCAGTCTGCATTACTCTGTGTCAGTCTGATTGCATTATTCTGTGTCAGTCTGATTGCATTACTCAGTGTGAGTGCATTATTCTGTGTCAGTCTGATTGCATTAGTCTGTGCATCAGTCTGCATTATTCTGTGTCAGTCTGATTGCATTACTCAGTGTGAGTGCATGATTCTGTGTCAGTCTGATTGCATTACTCTGTGTCAGTCTGATTGCAATACTCTGTGTTAGTCTGATTGCATTATTCTGTGTCAGTCTGATTGCATTATTCTGTGTCAGTCTGATTGCATTACTCTGTCAGTTTGATTGCATTATTCTGTGTCAGTCTGATTGCATTATTCTGTGTCAGTCTGATTGCATTATTCTGTGTCAGTCTGATTGCATTACTCTGTCAGTCTTATTGCATTACTCTGTGTCAGTCTGATTGCGTTACTCTGTGTCAGTCTTATTGCATTACTGTGTTAGTCTGCATTATTCTGTCAGTCTGATTGCATTATTCTGTGTCAGTCTGATTGCATTATTCTGTGCATCAGTCTGCATTATTCTCTGTCAGTCTGATTGCATTATTTTGTGTCAGTCTGATTGCATTACTCTGTGTCAGTCTTATTGCATTACTCTGTCAGTCTGCATTACTCTGTGTCAGTCTGATTGCATTATTCTGTGTCAGTCTGATTGCATTACTCTGTGTCAGTCTGATTGCATTATTCTGTGTCAGTCTGATTGCATTATTCTGTGCATCAGTCTGCATTATTCTGTGTCAGTCTGATTGCATTACTCTGTGTCAGTCTGATTGCATTATTCTGTGCATCAGTCTGCATTATTCTGTGTCAGTCTGATTGCATTATTCTGTGTCAGTCTGATTGCATTATTCTGTGTCAATCTGATTGCATTATTCTGTGTCAGCTTTCATGGTGATTGAAAGAGGTTCTATCTAATATTATAAGGGGTACATTAATAATGTCATAACATTCAAACAACCTTTACTTACAACTGAAGCAAGTCAACCTGTTAAAACCATTGAAAATCAAATGTGTTACAAAAATAATTAAAGTACAGGATATAAAATTCCCTGACCTTGGAGTTACTGCAAATCTCAGCCATTTCTTATAACTTTTAATTTTGTTTCTAAATTTTAATATCACTACAGTTTTTGTCATGAAAAAATGAATACAAGGTCTAGTCCAGAACTGAAAATTTTAATTGGGGTGGGGGTGTTACTGGAAACAATTGTGGATATTCTCTATTCTCTGAATAATAGAAACAATTAATGAAGAAATAAAGAATAGAATCTGCAGTTTTAATATAGAAGCAGACAATTCTGCAAGTTTATATCCAAGACTGGATTTTAGTTTTCACAGTTCAAAAGATCTACCAAAGGGAATGCACTGTGAATGTTTCATCAACAATTTTACTTGAAAATGCATCAGTGTTGGCAACTGTATGTATTATATGCAGTTCTAAAATTGCCTGCATTGGTATAAAGCAATTTTAATTCTTTTAGTCAGTGTTAACATGGTACTGCATATTGGCACTATTAAAATGGCATAAAATCTACCACCACCAAATATTTTGCCTACCAGTAAACTTCTAAAAATTCTATGTTGGTAAACAGTGCAATTCACAATTCATAATTTATCTTCTGTCAGGCTTATGTAACCATAAGAATTTCCTTGTCCCAATGTAAAATGGATTCTATCAGATTTAGTGTAGAAAGTTTGATGAATTTAAGAGTAGATGCAAGTAAATACCAACCAGCTGTATCTGACACAACAGGATGCCTCTTTACTGCTGCTCGAACCAGGGACAACACATCAGGGAAGTCATCAACCCTGTGAGGACAATACATATATTCAAGTGTTTTAAAGTTGGCAGATATAAATTCATACCAGAGTCAGTTATGAAAATGTTTTACATATACTTTTTTCCAGTAAATAAACATGCAAATTAATGATATATAAAATCAATATTACAACTTTTGGAGAATGAGAATTATCAGGATGCAACTACAATGTGCTGAAAAAAGCTACATCTAGATAACAATAGATTATAAAACAAATTTAGTAGCAAGGGAGGTAATCAAGGTTGAAAGTGGTTGGTCACTTGCTTGTCATGGAAGCCAGATAGTTTCTAGGAAAACACCAATAAAAAACATGATTGCATTTTTTCAAAACTGGTTGAGTGTGAAACACAAACTAATAAGCAAAACCTCAAACTAGGATACAATAAGAATTCATGCAGGTCAACAAATCAAAGCGGTAAAAAAGAAGACCTTAAGTAAATAAAAACCTGAAGTTCTAAGATTCTATTTCTATTAAAGTTACTACGAAAGATTGGGGACTTTGAGGTTAAATTTTATGATTAATGTCTTTGTTGAATACATGCCCATATTGAATATGTAGAAAGTACAGTCGACTCCGGTTAACTGCACACCCTTGGGCCCATCACCAGACCGTGCAGTTAACTGGAGTGTGCAGTTAACTGGAGTACAGTACAGTACATTTGTAAGCATTGGGAAAAATCGGGACCGGCGTGATTATGTGCAGTTATCCGGAGTGTGCAGTTAAGTGGAGTCGACTGTACCGGTATATGAAAAGTATGTTTATAGGCTTGATGCTAGGGTCCAAAAAAACTCCATCCAACCACCGCAATTTCGTAGAATGTGCCACTCCCTTCCCCCATCAAATTTTATCAACAAATGAAACAAGAGGCCCTAGTGTCAATGAGATTACCGGTACACAAGTACCTGATACTTACCTAAAGTACAAATGCAATTGGCCAAGAATTCAAAGTCAGCATGATTTATACGTTTGTCCAATTATTAGTATTGGCAGACATAACTGAATGTTGGATAATAATCATTTGTGCAAACTTCTAATAACTAACTGAATGATTTATGGAAAATCTGGTAAACTACAGCTGACTGTTCTTGAAATGAAGTCATTTAACATTAAAGTTTTTTTTAAGACAATGGCATATTTAATAATTGACCAAAATTTGTTTGTCAAAATTGAAAGCTTCATACTTTCTTAAAATAAAATAAAAATTCAAATTCTGTAATGCAGTTTTTGAGAATAAGTTGTTTAATGTTTATTTTCTGTTTTAGTATGGTGGCTAAAATTGATGGCAATGTCATTATTTGTATAAACCTGAAAGATTTAGTTATTTTGTGTTAATTGGTGTTTGTTAAGTTGTTTAAATACTGTTTTTATTACTATTATTAATAACAGTAGCTATATACTGTAACAGATTCTCATAATTTGTTCAAAACTGAGAGCCTTCAGTGTTTCAGTTCTGTCAAATGCCAGGATGCTTTCTGTCAAATACCAGGCTGCTTACTGTCAAATGCCAGGATGTTATCTGTCAATTGCCAGGGTGATTTCTGTCAAAGTCCAGATTGCTTACTGTCAAATGCCAGGATGCTTTCTGTCAATTGCCAAGATGCCTACTGTCATGATGCTTTCTGTCAATTGCCAGAATGCCTACTGTCAAATGCCAGGATACTGTCAGTCCAATTTGGTCAAAATCTGTTTACAGGTTTTTGTGCCACACAAATGACCATGGCCTGTGAACTTTTGTAACACAAATCTAAACGATCTTTATTATCTCAATGTTCACCATACTTCTCAATCTTTAATTCCTACTGCACAGCTGATCCATTAATTTGAAAAATATATCTTTACTAATCCTTTTCATATATATAACTTTGCTTACTCTAAAGACATTGTTTTACATTTCGTACACACAAAGTCTAAAATCTAAAGATCAACATGTTCACGTTTTAACATATCAACATCTTCAGTGAAAATCTGTTCTCATCTTAGTTACTGCAAGTCAGTTACTTTGAACTGAAACTAAATGGAGTTTATATGGATATATTTCAATGCTAAATGGAGTTTATATGGATATAAATATTTAAATATTATACTAAATGGAGTTTATATGGATATAAATATTTCAATATACAAAATGGAGTTTATATGGATATATTTCAATGCTAAATGGAGTTTATATGGATATATTTCAATGCTAAATGGAGTTTATATGGATATAAATATTTCAATATAAGCTATATATCTTCAAAAATGAAAGAGTATATGTTTTAAATTTTTTTTATATTTTCATTCATTATAATATTACACTTCTTTTAACAAAAGCTTCAGATAAACTGAACATTGCACAAAATGTGTGAAGTAACAAATAAATATTAATAAAACTGGTATTTAAAGCACCCCTAATGCTGAATATGAGGGTAATGTTTTACTTGTTTGCTTTTATAAACATCAATGGTACTAAGAAATATACAGTCAAACAACCTGTCATAATGGTCACCTTTATTCAGTGGCCACCTGTTTACAATGATCATTCTAATTTCCCCTCAGCAAGTTACTTACATAAATGTCCTACTTATAATGGTCACCTGTCTTCCGTGGTCAGCAACAAGGTGTTCCTAACAAAGCAATGGTGTATCCCTGTCTTCAGTAGCCACTGGTACATATCTACAGTGACCACTCATTGTGGCTAAATTTTTGCTTTATGAGGAAGGCCTTGTTTAGATAAAGCAAAATCATGCGAATCAATGTGCATCCATTTCTTATCCCACTTGCACTTACAGGACTTCAGTCACTTTGTCAGTGTAGCTCAATGGTATGAACATGTCAAATTTGAAAGCAAGGGGAGGTAACTGTTACAACAAATGGAACAACTTGTTTTTGCGGGATAGATTTCTGATTATAGACAGTATTCTGAGGTAGACTGGTGTAGATCTGTTTCATTAGGGTAGAAAGTCAATACAACTAATTGCTGAATTGTGGGAAAAGTAGTTGTTTTATCAAAGTAATGGAAGTCAGGATTTTGTGCTAGTGTGACAGGTACAGATTGATATTTTCATATATATGCATTTGAATTAAAGCTATCTCTAAAGAAAAATGTTTGTGTTTGAGAAGAGATACAATATGAGTTACATTCCTTTTCATTGGGTCAGTGGTCATTCAATCCCGATTCTTTAGGGTCAGTGATTATTACAAATACATATAAGACTGGTCATTAAAGTCTGGGTCACAAAGGATAGCCATGTATGGCTTGTTTTCATTTCCTATTCATCTCACATAAACCTACTCACTTTTGGTCTTACCAAGTTGAAAAATTGGCGAGCTTATCAAAGAGTCAGTTCTCTGTTTTAAGTCATATGGCTAATCAGTAGTGAAGTTCTTGTTTTCTTAACATTGCACATGAAACAACCTAAGATTGAAATTTATTTAAGCCAGTTTATATTTAACTAACAGGACGGATTAAAGTGAGAAGGATAATCTCGTGTGAACATTAATTTGGAATGTAACAACATACTGACATATTTTATGATTTTGTTGAATAGCACACATATAAAAAAAATCTTAATAATAATAATAACAATGATAATAATAATAATAATAATAATAATACAAAGAAGAAGAAGAAGAAGAAGAAGAAGAAGAAGAAGAAGAAGAAGAAGAAGGAGGAGGAGGAGGAGGAGGAGGAGGAGGAGGAGGAGGAGGAGGAGGAGGAGGAGGAGGAGGAGGAGGAGATTCAGTGCATGATATTTCTTTAAAAGCTAATTTAAAAGTGATTTGTGTCAAGTATTGGCTTTCCCATGGGTGGTCACAATCGACAGGCTTGATTGTGCATCATGATAAATTTATGATAGATGAGGAGCAAGTCCATTTTAATCAGGTCTGCCTGAAATGGCATTTTGTCATTTGTGGAAATAGTCTCCTTTGTGTGTACTGGCTTATGGGTAGATGTTTTCAGGTCAATCAAGACCTTATCTTAGACTACATCTCTACTACTGTCTTCCTGTTTGTTTTAAGTCAGCAGTCACCTGGGCCATGTCCAATAAATCAGGGGTTGGTGGATGGGTAAGTTATCTATGTGATGCAGTTTTATTTTAAAATGAGACAGTTGTCTCCCCCCTCCCTCCAAAAAAAAGAACACTTCCACCATATCATCACACAATGGGACAGTGACTGTGGATAGATTTCACATGGTATCTGAATTTCTTAAAGTACAGAAAGCTCAAACACTTAGTTTCCTGCTTTCTGGCAAACAGTGTCAACAGCACTGCAATAACTGTAGCAGTAAAACCCAATAGATCTGTTTTATATTTGGGGAAAAATTGAATCTTTGGAAAGGAAAGCTTAATCTTTCTTCTGTCACTGGCTTTGTTTTAGTGCTTAATTATTAACTGTCAAGAGTTTAATGTGTTAATAGTGTTCTTTAAGAACGCTGACAAATATAACTTAAATCTCAATTATACAGAGGAATTGAGCTTTTTTACCTGTACATGCATGCAAAAAAGATGTTGGAAATTTCTTTGATTCAGATGCTACACGTAAGCAATTATTGACTTACATGCTCAAAAATGTGTGGAAGTAAATGTTGATAATATCTTTTATCATTCTATATCTTACCATATTTATTTTTCAAAAAATCCAGAAAATTAAGGACACATGAATAATGATTTCTTTCTAACCAAGCCTAACAATTTTATAAATTTATTTTAGTATTTTAGCAACATTTTGAACAATAATAGCGTAACATTAACTCTAAATACTAAATCAAAACTACTCCGAAAAAGGATTGCAGAATTTGACTGACAACTCTTACTTCTGGGACCAATAAATGTGGGTAAGATAATAAAGCAGTCTGTGGTTACATGCTGTATAAATCATGTTAAGTTCACAAACAAAACTCATTTATCTTTAAATTACCATTTATACTCACTTAAAAATTGAGTGCAAACTGCACAGATCCACATCTGTCATTGCATAATACAATGGCATAATTGAATTTCTGATGTTTGTTGGGAGAAATCAGTTGTTGTTGTTGCTGTAGGGTTTAATGCCATTTTTCATCACAATATAGGCTATTTATGGCAGCCAGTATTAATGGTGGATGAAGAACCTGGGAAACCCCAGAAAGAACCACCGACCCATGAGGAGCTACTGGCAAGCTTTCTCACATAACCACATTGGCCAAATCTGAGACTCGAACCCAGACCGACAGAAGTGAGATGTCAGTGATCCAAAATGGTGAGCACTTTAAACCACTCTGCCACTCGAGGCCCCAGAAGTTATCAGTAGGTATGTAGTCATGTTTTACAGTTGAGATTCACCTTTTAGGAGATATGCACAAGTCAGGTTGAATATGATTTGCCAGTATATTATGCAATGCCAGATCAGGATCTATTTAGTTAGCAGCTGGACTTGACTTCCAAATACAACTCGATATGGCTTAGATACTGTTGCCAGGAGACAAGCCAGCTGTTCATTTATTAAAGATGCTTTCAAGAATGACTGCTATATAAATGAACCAAGATTACGACTTGTCAATACTTTTGCAATCTTTCTAAACACTACATGTGCCATATATACAAGCATGAAGCCAGGTCTGAATGAAACAACATAGACTGTGATCTGCTGACACATTATGTGATGGAACATCAGGGTCAATGTTGTTTGATTTTGTAACAAATTGCACAAACCCAGATGTGTCAGTACATAATGCAATGGCAGATCTGGGTTTTTGCAGTTGGATCCATCTTATATGTGAGTATATATCAACTGTCCAGTATTTTATGCTAATGTCAGTGAAGGTTCTGTCCAGAAAAGTAATTCCATCAGGAACTCGCAAAAGTGACCCTGATCAGCTGCATCATAATGCACATGCAGATCTGGGTCTGAAATATTTGTTTGTTCTACTCCTAAAAAAACTGTGAAGACCCAGATCCGCTGAAGCATTATGCAACAGTAAATCTAGGTCCATAGAGTCTGCAGTTGGATCCAACTAGTAAGCAGATATTTAATGAATAATTATGGAAAATGGATAATAAAATTAAAAAATGAATACCTCTAGTTTGTGCAAGTGGTTATACAATCAACAAAAATCATGTTATTACCTTATTGCTGGAATAATCTGTGGTGTCTCTGGTTCTCTGACCTTGAACTTAGACTTCAAAGGAGGAATTATCCTCTTTTCCTTCTCAAAGTAAGTCTTAGCCATTTTCGTTTTGAGGATACTCTTGTTATCATTAACAAGTATAACAGGTGACTTGGAGCCAACCGCTGGCCCCATAACTTGAACAATTGATGAGGTTGTGGTCACACAACCTGATCTGCTAAAAGCATTTTTGAGAGTTCCAGAGTTTTTGGGGCTCTCCACCACAACCTGAGAGACTTTATCTCCACATTCATCTTGCAACAAAATGAACATTGTTTTGGAATTATCTCCAGAATTTGAACAAGCACTGAATGTAGATGAAACTCCTGAAGAAAACTGGCCTCCTGTTGTCCTGGAAACCAAAGTCTGAACTGTGGTTGCTGTGGAAACAACAGCCACAGAGGTTGTTGGCACAATCAGCAGATGACTTTGAGATTCCCTTTCCTTAGGTTGCACGACTAGCATGTTTTGAGATTTTCCATCATCTCTTGTACCTTGAGTACTGAGAACCAGTTTAGGCCTGACTGTGATGGCACCATTTCCTCCAGAAGCCTGGGATTTTAACAAACTATTCTGAGGTGTACTACTGACAACTTTATTTGATGAAAGTAGAGACTGGCCAATACATTGAGTTTTCCCTGGCAATAAAGAAATATGTTTACCCTGTGGAACAACCAGTACTTGTTTATTGGATGCCAAAATTGGTTTTGAGGCAACAGACGTGACCAGTGGTTTTGATGATATAGGTCTAAATGACTGTGTTGATGTTTGGAGTACAGAATTAGCAGGTACCACTTTAGTCAGTAAATTTAAATTCTTTTTGTCTCCTACAAATTGGACAGGATTTGCGTTCGTCTGTGTCATGCCAGCACTGTTAATATTTGTTGTATTTTTTACAGTGAACAATCCCTGAGAGGTGACCTTTAGTTGACCAACTGAGCTTTGTGGACATACAAGAGCTTTCTGATTGGTCATTTGTTTGTTACTGGTGATATTAAGCATATTCTGTGTTGGAGAAATTACAGTAAGTGGCAATTTTGCTGGCTGTGTAGTGCAATTCTGTGATTTAATGCGTGCCATCTGTTTTGAAGATTGTGATACAGTTGGTGAAGTATTTGAATTTGACGAGACCTCTGTCTGAACTAAAATGATAGGACCATTTAATGTCTGGCTGCTAACTGGCTGAGTTGAAACTGCTCGACTCTGTACAATGTTTCCCAGCAGATTCTGAGTGACTTGTTTGGTATTACTATTTGGCAAAACTGATGTTGACACGGGTATAACAATTTTTGGAGCACTATGGGGTGTTACTTTAGGGCCATTAGGGGAGGTAACTGTTACAACAGATGGAACAACTTGTTTTTGCGGGATAGATTTCTGATTATAGACAGTATTCTGAGGTAGACTGGTGTAGATCTGTTGAGGTATGAGGTAGGTCTTGCCCTGATTGTCCACACACTTGACAAACACCAGATTTGACTGACCACTGGTTACACCAGATGCTGCACTGGTCACTACTGTGTTTAACACATGGGCTGTAGTAGATATTGGAGCACTGGAATTGACAACACTCGTTATCCCTGATGTCAACTTCAACGTACTTGTTAAACCAGAGCTAGTTCCTCCTGATATCAGCATAGTTCCACCAACATTTGACTGATTTGTTATGATCATTGACCCTCCCACAACCTGATTAGCAGCTGCCACAGTGGAATTTGTTGACCCTGATTTTAGACTCATACCACCTGACTGACCTACACTCAGAGACCCTATTCCTTGTAACACAATGGTGGGACTAGAAGAGGGGGAACCAGTTACAAGAGATACAGTACTCTGGGTAGATGCCAACTTTTGCTGTGGACTCCTGGCATTTTGATTCGAGAGCTGAGTGTCTGACCTACTCTTAGCTAATGGTGATCCACTAAGTGATCCAACTCCACTTAGAATCACAGTGTTGGGAGATGGACATCCAATCTGACCCGACTTGGGTGAGGATTGTGGAGTAGTGGGTCGACTCATCCTAGGTGACTTTGCTTGACTGACTGTTAATGGCTTTACAGGAGTTTTTGGAACTGCCAATGTTGGAGTTGAGTCCATTGCAGATGCACCTAATGACCCCATTCCCTGTAGGACTACTTGTAGATTTGTTGTTGGAGTTGCAGACCTTGCTAGACTATCTCTGGGACTCTCTATTTTTATACTTCCTGATTGCAGAAATGTTGGAGTAGAACAGCGACTACTGTTTGTGGAGCCACTTCCTGAAAAGGATAAATTGGAGCCACTTCCTGTCAATGAGGACACTGAGCCACCTAGATCACTAGTTCCTGATACAGAACCACAAGCTAGTGCTGTCCCAGGTGATCGATGTTGATTATCTGATAAAACATTTACATCACTGTCATTATCAGTCAGATTATCAGAAGAATTAACTCCCTTTGTCAACTCCTGAATTGAACTTCCTCCCTTAGTCCTGCTTGTTAGTACTTGAGAGTTGGTGACACCTTGACAGTGAATATTATGTGTCAGAATTTGATGAAGACTGCTGATATTCACATTAGACTCTGTAACATGATTCGAGCTAATAAATGAATCATGATATTCCGGATCAATTGGTTCAGATTTTATTCTTATAACATTTCCACCATTTATGATAGAAGAATCTGTGTGTGATCTTCCTTCATTAGGTTTCAAGGATGAATGCATCTCTCCACATGACATGTCCATAGTTAGCTCACTCTTGATATGATATGGCTGGGTGACCTCCGATCCTTCTGCATCAACAGTGAGATGACCTTTGACCTTTGAGATGCTCTTGCCCTGGCCTCGACTGGTTCTCTTGCAATTCTCTGGGACTATTTCTTTCTCCAATTCAATATCAACAACCTAAATGAAAAAAGAGCTGTTACGTTATTCTAGACATTAACAAAAATTCTGCAAAACACATATCCCCATGCTTACCTATTCCATCTGCCACCCTTAAATCCGAGTCGGTCAGTTAAAACATGGTTGATTATTTGCATTTTCTTTTCATGTCCAAAGAGCATTTACATGGGTACTAAATGGGAATAAAGGAACAAAGGTGTACCCTGGAACAATATTAGTAGCATGTGCTGCTATCTCTCTCTCTCTCTCGTATGTGTGTGTGTGTGTGTGCGTGCGTGCGTGTGTCTAGCTGTAAAAGTATCCACAACTTTGATGTCAGAATACTTTAAGGAATAATATCAACTCTTCAGTCATTCCTTGTGCATGCCAAATTTCATACATGTGAAACAAATAACTTGGGAGTACTCTGAAAACTTACCTATGTCCTTTGCACCCCCTCCCCCTACTTAAAAATTCCAAATGTGTTGGGACAATTTACTATAATTAAACAAATTCCATGAATCCAGCTTTAGCGGTGTAGAACGAGTTAAAGGACATGTTCCACTCAACAATTTTGTATTTTACACATAATTTTATTGCAATAAAAAAAGAAATTCCCAGGAAGATTGGTGTAGATCTGTTGAGGTATGAGGTAACTTTGAATTCCCTTCATTTTGGTGTCTGATTGATGGATGAGATTTGGGTTATAGAATGCAGAGATGTACATCTAAAAGAAACTGCCAGCTCCAATTGGTCATTTCAACTTTCTCGCCAAACATAATTTAAAAATATAAATTTTATAATTCATTTATTGCATTTTGAGAAGTTAGTATATCCTACTCAGACAAAATTTATTCTTCAAATAGTTCAAATTCTGACCATATGGGAGCAATCATTTTAATTTTGAAAGTAGAAGTAGTAGAGTTATTAACAATGTTCTTGTTGCAATTAAAAATTCACCTGATACATGTCCCTCTTTCAGAAATATGTAATAATTGTAAAGCAGAACCACACAGACATATGTTTGTACCCCGTCCATATGGAAAAACTAATCATAATAAATTTTAAAAAGTGCAGACACTATTTGCTATTAAATAAAACACATTAATTCACTAATATACTTACTGTTTAATAATACATATTAATTCACTAATATACTTACTGTTTCTGCCCCAAGAGACTGTAATCCAGTATATGTTCTGTCAAGCTGTAAAAAGACATTATTGAAAACTACTATAAATAAGAACAAAAATTTTAAGCAAAGTATTTAGTGACTTTATGGAAACATTCAATTTGTAAAATATGTTCAGAAGCATGGAAAACATGCAATCATACATTTAATCATTTGACTTGCAAAAAATTCTAAATCAAGCCCATGCCAAATTTGCTATATTTGAAAAGATACAATGCATCCAAAAATGAATGATTTACATTTTAAACAAAAACATGCTACAGTTTGACCCATGCAGCTGGGGTCCATAGAATCTGACCATGTTATAGACCAAACCGTGTTATAACTGTTATGTTTTTAGGTTGCAAAAAACAGTAACACAGAAAAGTGAAAATAACAAGCTTTGTAAAATTTTCAAAAATAATTTATTTCCCCTGAAACAGATTGTAAAAATGGAAAAGAACTTAGTTTTATGAATCAAATCAAAAAATAATCCAAGAATAATCCATGAATTAAATTACAAAAGTCCTAGTAATGAAATGTTCTAATAGATTCAAGTTTGAGTCCTGCTGGCAAATCTAAGATGGAAGATGATGACGTATGCTGAAGTCTGTTTTGTACTTATGTACAGTTATTTGTAGAAACACAATATTTAACACTCCAGTGATGGAAATCCGAATAAAATTTTGATGAACTGTCTTTGTAATAAAAGTGGGCATAAAAATACATGCTTTTGATTAGACAACCAAGTCTGAAATAAACTTGTACATTGGCAACTTACATTTGATTAGTACAAACCATAATCCATTAAATACTGCAAATGTATATGACAAAATCCATGCATTCAAGAATAGATCACACGTTTAAAAACTCATGTATCAGTCACATTCTATTAGAAAACAAATAACACATTAAAAATATCAGCAGTCCTCGTATAATCTATATTGGATTGTTACTAAACAATTCACATTATATTGTTGCCAGTGACACATGGCACCAGTTGTTTACATGCTACATGTATATGTTGTTAAATTAGCCTATATTTTGGTCAGCTAGAGGCAGCTTTCATCTTGTTAAGGCTACAAAGGGGTTGAAACTATTTATAGCGAAATGAAAATATGGGAACAAATTAAAAAGTTTAACAAACATCAAGATACCGCATCTTTAATTAAATATGTTTACAATGATTGGGAATTTAAAATTTATGGTAAGCGACCGTATGCATAATTGTTTTATCTGCAAAAAGGAAACATTCATGGCTGTGTTCCAGCCAATTTGGAAAATGCAACAATCCATCAGATTCCATTGCTTTTGTTCAAGTTTGGTACTGACAACCTATGATGAATGGTTCTTTTGTTTTTTTAAGAAGATTGTAGTCAGCCTTCATTGATGAAAAGTGTATGTGTTATTGAAGTCACCACTAAAGGACAGCTTTGGTGGACTAAACACGTGCCTGTTTCTTATTGTGGTGGCAACATCAAAAAATTTTAAAACACTGACTGAGACCGATTTTTTTATTTGCTTAGTATTTATACTGAACATTCAGTCCTCAAAATTAACTTTCTTTTAAATTTCAGCAAAACTATTTTATCTGGATACATTTTAAAAAATGAATTAGCGGTTGTTAGGTCGATTGAAGCAGTTACCTTCAAAGGTTAGTCAACTGTAGATAGTTCCAGTAGCATAACTATTGGATAGACCAACAAGTTAATCTCTGCATTTTTTGTTTACATTTTGAGAAGCAAGAGTGATGCTACATTCCATGCATGTGTAAGAAATTTAAAAAAGGTTAACAGGCGATGGATACACAATTGTTCTGTTTTGACAGCGATTACTATGCCCATATTGTATGTCAGATTCAACAAGGAGTCTGTTGAAATGTGACTTTCTGGTCATCAGAAGTTGCAATAACATTTTTGAGATGGTTGCCTTGGTGACTATATTGGACATCAGACACAAATATTTAAGACCAAGCAGACATTATAAGAAGTCTTTTAGCTAAAACATGTTGATTTGACCACCCATGTAGGATGATCAGAGATAACAAGATTTCAAGCTGGCAAATATAGTGGCCATATTGGACAGCAAATCAGCAACAGCAACATTTTCATTAAGGACCAACTAGATATCATAAGAAGTCTTGGAAAGAAAACACCATGCTGATATGATTATCATGGAGTAGCTAAAACTGTGGTAGTCATATTGGATGTCTGAGCTGTACTGTTTTCATGTAAGACCAACTACAGCTTGAGATGAATGTGGGTGGAAAAAAAATTCAAGACAATCATCAAAGCAGTTTGGGACAATTAGTAATAACACACTTGTTTTTCTGGTCTATGATCGGTAAAGCTAATACACAAAACCTCAAACACAATTTTAATCTATCTTCTACAACCTCAGATGTTGATGCTAATGATGCCAGACTCAAAGCACAAGTCCACCCATACAGGCAAGCTAAATAAGTCACTTTATATTGCATTTTTTAAATATTTGACCTCTGATTCCCTTTCAGGAACCCCAGGAGAGGGGCCAAAATACTACACCCCTCTCAGAGATGGTTACTGCATGTACCAATGCTGGTAAAGTTCCACTCTGCAATTTAGTAGAAGCTTGAGTTATAGACAAACTGACAGACAAGTGGATAAGAATTTAGATAGACAAAGAAACTGAAGGAAGAGATCAGAGTATTCCCAAGCATTAAAAGCACTTAAATAATGAACCATAGATCCAGTATTTGGATTTTTCTTTTGACTAACCTTTAGATGATGAATTATATCCACCCGTTTGTTTCGACCATCATGGAAATGTAGCTGGACTCGAACCGGAAACTCTCCCCAGCCTCTTCGGGTCAGATGAAATGGGGATTGACTTTAAAAAGCAGGTAAGAAATAATGATCAATTAAAATATGAAATTAAACCTTCCCTTCTGTACACATAATTGCCTGGATAATGTTAAAATGTGAATGTTAAGAATTATTAGTTTCTTACTTGTTCAAAGCCTCATTCTTGCATAAATTGTTTGTTTCTGATTATAGTTTTTTAAAATGAAAATACAAACTTTTCCATCCCATATGTTTTACAGGGATCAACATGGTCTAGTTGGCCATGGTTAGTATTTAAAAAAGGGGAGGAGGGCAGACAAGCGTCATTTAGCTTGTAGCTATTCTCTTCAACTAGCCATAAAAAAAAATCCAAACAAAAGAAAGCAAGATGAAGATTGACTTGGATACAATCTATTCTGTTTGGCTGCCATAAGAAACTAAAAAAATTCAATTTATCAAGAAAATTATGGTTCACATTACTAGTTTCTCTTCATTAAGACATTTCTTTTACTTTTTCACACAAACATGATGGTCAATTAGTTTACATGGGCTATACATACAGCCACTCATAGCATACATAGCTGATTTTTTTTGGTAATTTTTTAAGCTTAAAAAATGGGCCTAAAATTAAAACTGACCCATTAAATCCCAAAACAAAACTCTTAAATTTTATTTACATAAATGTTAATTCAAGACCCGTTTTTTGGGGCCCCGAGTGGCCAAGTGGTCTAAAGTGCTGTCCGTTACGGATCGCTGCCATCTCACCTCTGAATGCGTGGGTTCGAGTCTAAAATTCGGCTAATGTGGGTTTGTGAAAAAAAAAAATGCCAGCAACATCTCATGGATCGGTGGTTCTTTCCGGGGGTTTTCCCGGGTTCTTCCTCCACCATTAATACTGGCCATCATGTATAGCCTATCATGTGCTGAAAAATGTCATTAAAACCTACAACAAGACCCGTTTTTGAGAAAGTACATCAGATTCCTATGCCATAATGGAGAAGGGTATGACTGCAACATAAAAATTTCAAGGTATCAGCTTTCTTAAGGCTACTAACATCTTACTAGTATTTTTTAGTATTTTTACTAAACTGACAAAATTCAACAGGATTAGTGAACAATTTTGACAGACATCCCTGTTTTAAGTAAATTAACCTCAAACTTTGTGTACAAGACACAACCTTCGTTTTTCCTTGTCATCTGAGCTAATAGTAACTACAATGAAACATCTTTAAACCAGCTGTTCTGTATTCTAGTCACCTTTTTATCTCAACCACCTCATGCAGACCCATCTCAGATGGCTGATACAGCAAGTTATACAGACAGAATCAGCTCAACTGAATGGTCTGCAACAAGCAGGAAGGCAACAGATGGTTGATTGTTTGTTTCATTGATTTTTAACGGTGCACCAGCACCCTTAGGCTATTTAGCGCTATACAATAGGTTGAACTTATACATGTTTAAAAATACTAAAAAGGTTTAATATCAACCAGCAATATAGAAAACCAAATAGTTCAAAGTAAAATAGTTCAAAGTAAAATGGAAATATGTTGGTAACAGTAAAATATGAAGTTTCCCAATCAACGGGAGATGTAAATGGTGTATGTTGATGAAAAGATGTTGAAACAGGGCTGATACAGCAAGTCTCTATGGACTGAATAAGTTCAATTGAATGAACTGCAACCAGCAGGAAGGTAACATATGGTTCACACAACACACCTCTAAGGACATAAAAAGTTCAAAATGTCTGCAACCAGCAGGAAGGCAACAGATGAATGGTACAGCATGCCTCTAAGGACAGAATCAAACCATATGCACCCAGACTTTCAAGAACTCTGGCCATGCTGGAGGACTTCTACCAAGTGAGCTCCTGCGAGGAATATGTCCTCTCAGCTGTAAGTCTTTATTGGAGATGTGGAATGAAAGACATGCTGTACAATCTGGGACTTGAGCAGTGACTGCATAACATGGATACATCAACTGCACACATTTGTTGTTGTTGTTGTTGTTGTTGTAGGGTTTAATGCCATTTTTCAGCACAAGATAGGCTATATATGGTGGCCAGTATTAATGGTGGAGGAAGAACCCAGGAAAACCTCGGAAAGAACCACCAACCCATGAGAAGCTATTGACAAGCTTTCTCACATACCCACATTAGCCGAGTCTGAGACTCGAACCCACGCAGGAAGAGGTGAGATTGTAGTGATCCATAATGGTGAACACTTTAGACCACTTGGCAACTTGGGCCTCTTCACACATTTCTAATCTGCCAGATGTGATAGTTTGGTTGCTGAAGGCAAGGTTAACAGAATTTTTGGGCTAAAGGGTTTTTATAGAATAATCCATTATGCTGACTATAGGCAGAGCCTCAAAAAATTGCCCATATGTTCTCTCCATGCTTCAGACATGTCTCGGGGGGCTTCAAGTGGAAGAGTGGTCTAAAGCGCTCTCCATTACGGTATACTGCCATCTCAACTCTGCGTGGGTTCAAGTCTCTGATTCAGCCAATGTGAGCAGGTGAGAAAGCCTGCCAGTAACTTCTCATGGGTCAGCGGTTCTTACCATGGATTTTCCCAGGTTGTTCCTCCACCATTAATACTGGCCACCATGTATAGCCTACCGTGTGCTGAAAAATGGTGTTAAACCCTACAACAACAACATCAGACTTCTCTGCAAAATGGTGGACCAAATCCTCTCTGCCCCCTGACTTTAATGGAGCATGTGCTTAGTGCAGGCATAGCAAGTCTTTTTGGATGCTATTATATATCTAAAACAATAATCAAACTTACCAAAAATTGAGAAATGATGACACAAAAGTGCAAGCTATATAATATACTGCACTCAAATTGAAACAAAAGTATAAATCAAGTAAGTGTCTGAAATATAAGCATTTGAAATATGTGACTATGAATAGTGACAAAGGCCATATATGAAAAATATGAAACACTGTCAATAAAAAGCAAAACAATAGTTCTATCAGTCTTTAAAGAACCTTGATTATCAATACTATGCCAACCTTACAGATAGAAGGTAAAAACAAGGAAGAACTCTAATAGTGTGACAATATGATGTTGATTGCACAGTAGTGAAAGCTTACACTGAATAACGTCTCATTTATGGGTGGACTACTAGCTGTGAGAATTTAGATAATTATAACTGTGTTTGAAAGTTTCATCCTGTTATTGCTTTTTCATTATTTCATTGTCTATACGATATACAGATGGGAAAGACAAAAATATTTGGTCTTTGTCTCTCTGCAAGGGTTGGATTCCAGTAGCATCAGAATTTGTTTCCAATGTTAATGCAATTTGGTCACATATTACCTGGAGAAATTAAATAATAACAATTCTGTAAGCTATAACTAATATTTTTCTGGAGTTAGTAATTATGACAATATTTGTCATTGCTAAAAACCAAGAACTCAAAAACTCAACAATGTTTCTTCTGCACAAGCTAACAAATACCCTTCCCTAATCTATCAATGTTACCATAAATTTGTATCAATGAATATGGAAGTATTCATGTAATTGGTATCAATTAATATGGATGTATTCATGTCAATATATACAATCTACATTCTAAAAAAAAATGGCTGTACCATATAGATACATGTAGTTAAACTGATGAAGCTCAAGGGAAATAATTAGGGTATATGTAGTTAATCTGATGAAGCTCAAGGGAAGTAATTATGGTACATGTAGATAAACTGATGAAGCTCAAGGGAAGTAATTATGGTACATGTAGTTAAACTGATGAAGCTCAAGGGAAATAATTAGGGTACATGAAGTTAAACTGGTGAAGCTCAAGGGAAGTAATTATGGTAGATGTAGTTGAACTGATGAAGCTCAAGGGAAGTAATTATGGTATATGTAGTTAAACTGATGAAGCTCAAGGGAAGTAATTATGGTATATGTAGTTAAACTGATGAAGCTCAAGGGAAGTAATTATGATACATGTAGTTAAACTGATGAAGCTCAAGGGAAATAATTAGGGTACATGAAGTTAAACTGGTGAAGCTCAAGGGAAGTAATTATGGTAGATGTAGTTAAACTGATGAAGCTCAAGGGAAGTAATTATGGTACATGTAGTTAAACTGATGAAGCTCAAGGGAAATAATTAGGGTACATGAAGTTAAACTGATGAAGCTCAAGGGAAGTAATTATGGTATATGTAGTTAAACTGATGAAGCTCAAGGGAAGTAATTATGGTACATGTAGTTAAACTGATGAAGCTCAAGGGAAATAATTAGGGTACATGAAGTTAAACTGATGAAGCTCAAGGGAAGTAATTATGGTACATGTAGTTAAACTGATGAAGCTCAAGGGAAGTAATTATGGTACATGTAGTTAAACTGATGAAGCTCAAGGGAAATAATTAGGGTACATGTAGTTAAACTGATGAAGCTCAAGGGAAGTAATTATGGTACATGTAGTTAAACTGATGAAGCTCAAGGGAAGTAATTATGGTACATGTAGTTAAACTGATGAAGCTCAAGGGAAGTAATTATGGTACATGTAGTTAAACTGAGAAAGTTAAAGGGGATTTCCATTTTCTTTTTGTTGTCTAAACCTCTTGATAAACTTTAATTCTTAGGCAGATATTCAATTACATGCTGTAAAGTTTGTACCATTCTTAAGATCTCTTTATTGTATCTCTATTACCTCACTTCCACTAAATCATTTGGACGGTAACTCGGATGTAAAAAGAACCACACTTTCTTGACATAGTGGTCAATCCGGGGCTCTTCCTTACTCCCACGCACATAAACCATCCATTTGTGTGTAGCTTGGTCATTTTCATCTCTCTTGTCCACTGGAATATATCTACAAAGCAATCAAAACAAAATGAATAGAATATATAATTCGCTTCCAAGTTAAGTCCAAATACAAACATGTTGGATCTTAATCTCCCATAGCATTATGAGCAGAGTCTATGTTTGTTCAGATTTTCTTTAAAACCTACCTGATTCTTAATGCTCATATTTTAGCTATGGTCCCACTGATATTTTATTTACCAGAATGTTATCTGATACACTTTGGTACATTGTTTTAACTGATATAATCAATCCACAAATGAGATATAATCCATATTAACAACTGGAATATATTCACAATAATGTCATACAGTCACTAAAGAATACCCATAAAAGAGGTTATGTAATCTCAAGATGACCAAGAACCACAAGAAATGAAGCCATCTTTCTTCTTTGTTTAAATTGCCATAGTATTTCATATATATATATTAAAGGAATGTTTAAAAACATTCTTTTTCTTCTGTTTACATGACGATTCTGTTTCTCTGTCTCTATTGACAATTTTCTTTATATTTCTCATTTTCCTATTGTGGCCTCATTCTCTTTTTCCAGGTGTCAATTGGAATAAACTGGCCAAAGCTCTTGGCATAATTAATTAGCATGTATATAACACTGTACTGTCACAATGGATATCATAATTAAAATGAGAATAAACAGTTTATTCAGAGGTGTTTGTTGATAACAGAATACAGTAATAATCTTGTAAATGAGGACGATTACAATCAGCGGTAAATGAGACACAAATGAGCTACAAAATCAGCAAATCTGACTTATACTCTATATAAACAATACAAACTTATAGGCTTGAAATTATGGTTAGAAAAAAAGGTTAAATTGCAATGTTAGGTTTAGGCAATTTCGAGTAACTATAAAGAAATTTAGAATTTTAATTTCCTTTCATTATGAAGATATATATATATATATATATATATATATATATATATATATATATATATATATATATTTTCTTTGAATTCAAGACTTTTGGACAGTATCCAAAGAGTAAATCCAATAGGTATGTCTTGATTCTATTAATGACTGCATAGCAAAATCCTGAACCTAACGACTGACCTTGAGATATTTCCAACCACAATCCTCTTTTTGATCTTGAATCTACCAGCACGTTTCTCTGTCGGATTGTTGTTTAGCTCGGCAACTTTGACCATGCTGTTCTTCTTCTGCATGAATAAAAACGATCAGATAATTAAACTTTAAACATCTGTGAGACTTATGCGAACTTGGAACTGGTTGTAGGCACTTCATTTGTCTTATATTTTCCACTAATACCAGGAATGAAAGTTTTTTCATGCAATATCAAATTCCATTGTTGAATGGTTGCAAGAAAAATGCAAGTTGTTCCATTTCTGCAAAAGTAATGCTCACTTCACAGCCTAAAATGACATTCCCATCAGACCTTTGGAAATCTTTAGCAATTTAGAACTTGCCAATTACTGGCAGAGCAGTCATTCTGATGCAGAAGTTAATGTGATGCTAATGTGATCTCAACAATCATGCCATACTGAAAAAATTAATTCGCCAACATATACTTTTTCTTTGTGTATTTGATAAAGAATCTGTGCACATTTTTTAATTTTTTTTAAACATATTTATTCAGCTTTATTTTTATGGACAATTAGTGACAATACCTCTTGGAAACTTTTCTATGTAATGACCTACACTTACAGATAGATATATAAAAATTATCTGTCTCTAAGGAAAATATATCTGTCTCTAAGAAAACAACGATCCTCTTCCCCATTCACGAATACCTGACAAATAAAATATTTTTTTAAAAAATACTTGAAAGGTATTAAATTTAACTAATTATCAATTGATTTTTTTTTTATGTAATAACCAAAAGAATTATGCAAATAATTGGATACCTTTGGACTGAATGAGCTGATGCAAGTAACTGAATGAGTTGATCCAAGTAACTGGATACTTTTGGACTGAATGAGTTGATACAAGTAACTGGATGAGTTGATCCAAGTAAGTGGATACTTTTGGACTGAATGAGTTGATACAAGTAACTGGATGAGTTGATCCAAGTAAGTGGATACTTTTGGACTGAATGAGTTGATACAAGTAACTGGATGAGTTGATCCAAGTAACTGGATACTTTGGACTAAACGAATTGATCCAAGTAACTGTGAGTTGATACAAGTAACTGGATACTTTTGGACTGAATGAGTTGATACAAGTAACTGGATACATTTGGACTAAACGAATTGATCCAAGTAACTGAAAGTTGATACAAGTAACTGGATACTTTAGGACTGAATGAGTTGATACAAGTAACTGGATACTTTTGGACTGAATGAGTTGATCCAAGTAACTGGATACTTTTGGACTAAACGAATTGATCCAAGTAACTGAAAGTTGATACAAGTAACTGGATACTTTTGGACTGAATGAGTTGATACAAGTAACTGGATACTTTTGGACTGAATGAGTTGATGCAAGTATATGGATACTTTTGGACTGAATGAGTTGATCCAAATAACTGGATACTTTTGGACTGAATGAGTTTGATACAAGTAACTGGATACTTCTTGATTTGTTCAATACTATGCATGTTTCAATCTTTCAATGAGCAGTTCAGTAACAAATAAACAAGTGTAAACCATTTCTCTCTTTATCTCTCTATCCATTTTTACAAATAACAAATTAAAACATTTGTACAATAATTATCCCTCATTGCACATCTATGTCAACAACTTATGTAACCTATATAATTTTAATCAGCCATGTGTAGAAGCGATGAGAATTTTACTTGTGATAATCTATTTTCAACTAGTGATGTGCTCAGCTAATTTTGGTCTCTTTGGTATTTTTGAAGCAATGTTCTAGCATGGACAGTCATGAAATAGCACAACACCTTATGTGGTCAGTCATTAGGCATGAGTCATGCTAAGTACCTACCATCACACTACTTACTTTGCATTTACTTTTTGTATATATTTACATCTTGACATTTACATTTCGATCACTTTAGATTTCAATACTTCACTCACAGGTAGTGTATAGTTAAAAGAAAGTAAAAGAAATCTCAAGCAAACAAACTTTGTCTTACTACACATTATGCCCCTAACAGAGATAACACAGATGAAAAAGTCCAACAAAATGTAAAAACATATTAAAAATACAACTTAGAAAAATTGCTATAATGGCAAGAAATTTTAATCTGGTCCTCTGTTTATGTATATAAATAAAGGTTATCAGGAAACTTGATCTGGTTACTTGTATTGCTGAGATTGACATCGGATGGTCATCGGATCTCATGATTGACATTGGATGGTCATTGGATCTCATAATTGACATTGGATGGTCATCGGATCTCATGACTGACATTGGATGGTCATTGGATCTCATGACTGACAATAGATGGTCATCAAATCTCATGATTGTCAATGGATGGTCACCAGATCTCATGATTGACAATGGATGGTCATCAGATCTCATGCCTGACAATGGATGGTCATCAGATCTCATGACTGACAATGGATGGTCATTGGATCACATAATTTATCTTATGTCCTTTTGCCCAAACAATTACTTCATAATAAAAAGACAACTTTTTCTATTACTCCTCTTTTACTTAGATTTCATCCTTCTCCTCACAATATTTCTAAATAGAGCATAACTGTACAATTCCTTTAGTGTGACTGTTGTTAGGTTAGGTGATGTCATCCTTGACAGCTAGGTGCTTCTGCCAGAAGGTTTCAAATCAGCCTTGGAAAATGTGACCTTTATCATAAGTTGTACTATGTGTCTTTTATATTTCTCACAAAACATTTGTGCTCTTTGTTGGCTCTAGGCCCAATAATTTTTGTGTTGTTATGATAAAATGGATTTGTGCGGCACATAGAGACTTATGGAAGAACAGTAGCATAGCGATATGCAAGCACAGTTGGGGCATAATTAAACACACGCTGCTGCAATATCTCTGATCTTTTACTAAGTACAGTAATAATAATTAAGGCAATTTACATCAGACTCTATCTGAGATCTGCTATAGAATATTCAATATTAACTGGGCAGCTAAATGATGACAAAATAACTACTGGATAGCTAAATGATGACAAGAAGACTAACCTGGGGGCATCATAATTACTATTGAACATTAGAAATCAAAACTATACTTTTAGAAAATAACACTTTCTGGATTTTATAGACTTACTTGAAGACTGTTCTCATGCTGGGAATTGTCCTTTGGAATATGCAGAATTGTATCAGTATCACAGTCTGGCAGCTTTTGACTGGTACTAATCTCTTGTTTGATGCCTGCATGAGTATCTGCTGTATGGCGCGGGGCCTTTCCAATCAACTCTTTCACAGTTGGATGAATTAAGGGAGCACTGAAGGTGGATGAATTACCCTATAAAAATTAAAATGTTCACATTAAATATACTGGTCATAATTAAAAGAAAGATCATGGTATTAATGAAATATGCATATTAATGGTGGTACATTATATACATTCATGGGTAAATACTAATAGTTTCATAAACTATGCTGTATCAATTATGATAACAGCACAATTTGAAAGTTCCAAACAAAAGATGTTAACAAAATTAAAAAAAAAAACATAAATGTGCAGTAAAACATCTAATTGTTTATTTGTGCCTTTATTTATATAATACAACATTCTGAAAATATAATATATTTATCCGAAAATACGATACACCACTCTGGTGGCCTAAGTGGTTAGGGTGTCCACCTTGAATGCAGTAGGTCACGGGTTCAAACCTCAACCAAGTCATACCAAAGACTTATAAAAATGGTACTAGCAACTAATGATGGGAATCGGTCAGAAATTCATAATCGATAATCGGTTCCCCTTAACCAACTGATCATCGATTATAATCGGTTACTAAGAGCAAATTTTAATTTTTGTTAGTTATATCTTTGATCAAGAGTTCAATATGTTTATAAATGTACAGGAGTAAGCTCTTTTAATGACATGTATAGCAGCAGAGAGGGTGAACAGACCACGATTTCAAGCAAAAATAATGCTTCCTACGAAACCTTATTTTAACCCAAAAAAATAAGTCTCCATTTAGCAAACGGAGACTTTACGATTTTTTAATCAATTTTGGTCGCAACGATGTGGTCATCCACCCTCTCTGCTGCTTAGTGATTTCAGTTCTGGGTTAACAAAAAATAATAAATGATTTGATCGAGTCTTTAGGACGAAAATCCTTTGAAATTGCAAAGCAATTTAGGATGAAAATCATTTATGATTTTACAAACAGACTAATCGCTAACACCTCTTCTTGTAAATCAATCAGATTATTTGACTGGTCGGTGAGTTTGAAATTAATTCTCGTTAACGAATTATTATGGCATCGCATATAGACAGGATTAATTGGGTTTTCAATAATTAGGAATCCTGGAGGAGCTGTTGGTGCAAACGAATAAAGAATATATCCTTGCTGAGCTTGATTTGATTTCTCTAGATTAATTTGATAGCTTCCTTCAATTGCATCACATACTAAATTGAGCGCAATCACCGTTGAAATATTCACATTATGAGGGGCAATATGCCTACCGCCACCATCTGGATCATTATTATACCTGAAGAGGACAGCTGAATCTGATTTTTGTAGCGCCTTGATATCGGTTTTAACAATTCTTGCTAGTTCATCAGCGTTGTATTTGGGAAACTTGAAATTACGCAGATTGTCCTCTGTGATATTGTAATCGGTTAGGAATCGTTGTTTATTGTCGCTGTTGTCATTAATTATTGTTTGAATAATTAGTTCATAGATATATTTCATGTCAGATATAAGTTGATTTATTATTTCAACGTGTTTTTGCGATTTTGTTTTCCGTAGTTGTTCTAGTTGTGCTTGTTGTAATCGATTAATTTCATTAAAATAATCACGGACGTCAGTTAGCGTAAATGAAATAGTAACAGATGAGTCGGTTGTTCTTTTAATGATAAAATCCCATTGCAATGTGTCTTTGTTGGTAAATATAAATCTATCGGCGATTCTTCCTTTTCTTATATCAGATAAATTATCTCGATAACTGGGATTGATTTCATGATATGATTGTATGTCCGTGGTTAAGTCGGTGGCGGATTTTTCCGGTGGTTTTTCAGGCCATCCTAACACTGTTCTTAACGAGCTGTTATATATATCTACAATGTATCCCTCTCTGCTTATTTCGATCGACGACGAGAGCGTCGGTTGATGAAAATTAATAGCTATTTTTGATTCTTTTCCAGTGATTGATTTTATTCTACGCTGAATTTCAGCATTGATTTGCTTAATTTGGTACGACCCAGTTGGTAACGAAACAGTTTCCCACTCTGGAGTACCATCGGGTTTATTCTTATACGAGAACACCAGTGTGTTATTGGGTTGCTGACCACTAAATGCAACCGATCTGATATTAGGCCAACTGTGATACACTCGTAGTTTTGCTAGTGCTATCTCCTTCACTGGGACCGGAGAGGGGAAATTCACACTGAATTCTGGATTCGTTGATGTTATTGATATCATGCTTGTTTGTACTGGGTTCGTGTTCTCCACTATTCGTTGAAGTAATTCCTGCGGTGTTGTCATTGTTATTATACTCATGATTTATTTCTAATTTTGGTATCGAGGAATCATAAATACTGACCATCACTGAGAACTCACAATCTGGTAATGTTGATATTATTGAGATCATTTTGTTTTTTGGGTTCGTATTTTCTGATTCCATCGGTGTTGTCATTGTTATTATATTCATGTTGTCGCTCTAATTTCGATATCGCGGAATCAAAAATACTGACCATCGCTGAGAATTCACTATCTGATATAATTGTATTATCGAGTGACGACGATATCATCAATGATAATTGCGAGTATGCGGTTGATGCAATATGAAATTGAATTAAGTAATTCTGCAGTTTACTCTGGCTGCATGATGATATCTTTTTTGCTATCCCGGTTGATATACCCCCGATTGTAGCCACCGCAGAAATGCAAATTGGAACTACGACCGGGGCAATCATTGTAACCGATGCAAGTATTATTCCGGCGCCAGTGAGAACGCTTGACACCGAGTATATAATAACATCAATTGCGGTGATTCTTCGTCGGTATTTTTTTATTTTTATTTGATACTCCTCAGTGAGGGTTTTGAGTCTAGTTTGAAATTCTCTGACCTGATCATAGCGACATTGAGTTGATGAAATCATTGTTATTTTAAATCCGCTAGTGTTTTCAATTATTTGTCATCGTTAGCGGGAATTGCTAGTACTTCAGCCGGAAAAATGATCTACGAGTTCTATGCACCAGGCTATTTTTGATCTAATGGTGGAGCTATCAACCGCGACGAAGTAAAATTGTGGTGTTATGCCAGTCTCGATAATTAACGTCGCGACGCCACCAGAGTAGGTTCTATTGTTCATGATCATATTAAATTGATCGATAGAGGCCCACGTTAACCTATAGATACCATCAACCTTCACTTCCCCCTCATCCCACAAGAGATCGATGGTAATTCTAGGAGCTTTGTCTCTTATCCAATCCTCGATTCCATGTTTGACCGTATACACGATATTTTTAGGTTTTTTGTGCGGAATTTTTATCTTTTCAAAGTTTTCTTTTAGTTCAAGAAGATCGTTGGAAATATTGAGATAATTTACCCTGATTCTGGCAGGATCTATTGTCCCCCCCCACCTGTCAGAAAAGAATGAAACCAGAAGTTCGTTGATTCTAATCCGTGCTTGGGTTTTAATATGGTTGTCGATGTTAGAAAATTTCGTCGTGATATCTTGGAGGCTACTGCCCTCAAAGAAATTTTTAACAAACTCGTTGGTGAGCTTTTGTTCGTCAATAGCGCTTTTAATTTCCGCGAGGGTCGGGCCTGTCAACGTTGTGGTTTCAGACACAGGTGTTCTCCCTAAAAATTTATCCACGATGGTATTAAGTGTTGTTTGTCTCACCATAAACATATTAATATCTTTGAGAGTCATTGTAGATGTAGCTGGGACACCAAAGAAATTATTAGCGATGTAGGCATTGTGAGTATGCTTGCCGATAAACTCGCTAATTTCAGCGAGTCATTCCAGCCACAAGCGGGTTTCCAAAGAATCTACCAACAATGTCATTAGTGGGTTTTTGATCTTCTATTAGTTTAGAAATCTCGAGATAATTTGCCTTGATTTCATTTTCATTCATCATCCTTCCCGCGTCCTTGTTAGCGAAGAATAGCGATAGATAGTTTTTAATTTCAGCGAGAGTCATGCCAACCACAAGCGGGGTTCCAAAGAATTTATGTACGACATTTTTGCGAAAACTATTATAACCTCGTATAAAATCATTCAGCTCACGTTCGTTGGTAGCAATCGCGTCGGTGATCGTAGACACAAGTGCGCCTGGTTTAAGTTGTCCATCGTTGGAATACAGTGCAATAGAGTTTTCAGCGGCAGCGCGATGCCGTATCAAAATGTCATTCACGGATATATTACTGCTTTTCAATTTACCCGGGCGATCTTGAAATACAACTATTTCGTTCGGGTCAACACTTGTTAAATTTAACGTCTCAGCGATTTCATCTTCTATTATTTTTTTTACATCCTCGATAGAACCCGCAGATGTTTCCTCGGTGGGTTCCAACATTGACAGAGGTTGTCCCCAAATATCGATCATTATTGTTAGCGTAACTTGTGTTTTCAATTTATTAATTCTCTAAAATTACCTTGTAATTTCCCACTCGTGTATTCATTTACAATAATATGAGGTGGTTTCCACGGAGATCCAAAGGATTTTAATGAAATCTCCGCGAGGACATTTAATACTTCACGGCCGCATATCGGTGGATCATTTAATTGTTGTGTTGGCAGCGTGGAATAAAAAATCGGAAACCCTTTGAGTTTCATCGAGGAATTTATATACCGCATAAACTCGCTTGGCGGAGCTAACCCATATGAATCGAAATAGACAATCCCACGTGGATCAATCGCGTATGCAACCCAGTGAGTTCCCAATCCGCTGCTGTTATCAAGATTGATGATACCGGTTTCAACGTTATTTGGTTTTCTCGGTAATTGATCTCTCATAAAAACCCCTCTGAAGTTTTTTATCGCTAGTTTTTTAGCAGCATCAATTAAATCAAAATTGGACATGGGAACTATAGGTTCCTCAACCATAGGTTCGGAAATCGAAGATTTGTAAATCGAAGATTTTTCAACTAATAAACCGTTCCTGGTATTTTTCTTAGACCCGATCCGTTCACGGATTTGCCGCTGTACCATGAATACGGGGTTCCTGGTAGGTACAACCCCTTTCCCTTTTTTTTATACCCAGATCCACGAGTGGATCCACCAGTTGCCTTTTTCAACGCCATCCCTGCTGCGGTCCCAACGGCTCCCAACGCTGCCGCCTTCGCCACGCTGGGGCAGCCGCTGCAATCAATGCTGGTATTGCGGCTAACAATGGAAATATACCACCTGATTTTATCATGTTCGCGACTGCAGCTTTCGAAAATTCTATTTGAACTCCTCGCTTATTTTTCATTGCATCATTGAAATGTTTTATTTGACGATCCGTTAATGATATTTTATGTGTACCTCCGGACATCTGCGCTGGTTTTAACGTTATTGTTGTTCCACATTCTTTAGCGGATTTTGATTTTAATTTCTTGACCTGACCATCAGTCAGCTTGACACTAACAACACTATATGGCATTTTATTGTAAAACACATTTATGCTTTCAATTGATCTAATTGGGGAAATCCTATGGAAACTTTTCAAGTTTCATTTACATTTACAGATTTTCCACTGGTGCATCAACAAGTCTCATTCGTCCGCCAGCCCCTTCTAACAACATTGATTTGTCGCTGAGAATAACAGCAACCGCTCTATAATCAACACCACCAGGATCTATACGAGCCCTAAAATGTATATCAACAACGGATTGCCTTGTTAAATCAAGATGTTCCAGTGAAAAGTAATAAATTGGATACAAGTTCTTAAGATATTTGCAAACCAGTATCAACATTTTGATCACGACCCATATATGACAGCATCCGATGATACACACGTGCTATTTGGTTGTTTCCGTAATTAAGCTGTATATCCTCAGATGGTTCTTGTTGTCCGTTTATTCTCAGTGAAACCTCACTTACCCCTAACCGATCAAATATCATATGACTGCGTTCTTGGGAACCTAATCGATTCCGATTCTGCAGCGCTATAAATATATGACGTGGAGCTGAAACGCCTTGTTTTGATGCCAGGTGCCATGTAAATGTACCATTAACATTATCCTCTTTAGCATCAGTCGTTGTTGTTAGCCAACTTAGCAATGATTTACCACCGGTTTCCATAAACGAAAGTAGCCGCTCTTCCGTGGTAATTGATGGAGTCATTACTGGCATCCATAATACTATTTTACTCAAAACAACTTTACCTTCATTGGCACCAGTACGCCAAATTGCATCATTGTCATTGCCTTTTCGCACTAATGCGATTGTGTGTTTGGCTCCATAGATGACTTTTCTGACATTTCTGCAGAATCCAAATATGTGATGGAGTGGAATCGCACATGAAAACTTTTTCTCTTGTTCTTCCAATGCTAATTTTCGTGTTGCAAATCCTAAATTGAAATTACCATTAACGCCTCCGAGAATATCAAACGCAGCTCCGGGTCTAGCTCGACGTTCTGGATTAGTTGCTTCTCGTTGATTATCAGCTGCAGTATCTTGTGCTGTTAACACTTTAATGTATTGAAGGTGGTCAGCGTTATCAGAGGTATCCTTTGCAAACATCATAGATGGACCAGCCGATCTTGCATAATCATCGGAGTATCTTGCTAGCCCGATTATTGTTGTTGCAACATCAACCTCGCGGTCTATTGATTCAATTTCTTTTCCATCAATGAGATATCTTGCACTTTCAAATAACCCCATTATACCGTTGTTGACGAAACCAACTCGGATATTTGAATCATTTGCATATGGGGTATCAGCTGCAACATTTGTTACAAGTTTTCCTTCTACTTCAATAAATGCTTCACATGGTAAAAAGTATTTACTGGTATCTTGAACTTGAAGTTCAATTCGCGATCGTAGGTCGGGTTGTATTGCATGATAGGAATAGTATTGATAATCGCGGACGGAATCATCTTTGCGCACTGGGGCTTCCATATCTAACGCGGGATCAGCTGTTCGTTTAAACATTTATAACATTACTAGCGTTTTCAATTGTAATTATCGTCGTTGAAAATTCTTCGAATTTCTTTTTTGTTTCAAACCACTTCCTGCTATCGCGTTCATGATAGCGCTATCTGTTACCGGTGAAGCTGTCAATTGTGACGAAGTCAATTGCGCTAGTTTTTCTTCCACTGCGCTATTTATTGCTTTGCTGATTTTTGCAGGCATCACTGTAGTTGATGGCAGCACTAATGACGAAGTCATTCGTGGTTTCACCACTGACGAAGTCATTCCTGGTTTCTTTTGCACCAATGATGCTATTTTATCTTTCGCGGCAGAAAATGCCTTTCCAGCAAGATTTCCAACGAAATTGATTCCCTTATCACGGATAGCATCAATGGTTTTCATTGATAATTGTTTAGCTAACGGCGCCACCTTGGGAGCCATTCTTGTAAATAACCCCGCAATGGTATTGCTGAAACCATCTCCGTACCACGCGCGATAAACAGGCAATCGTGAGTTCACCACGTAGACGGTTACGGGTTTATCATGGTTATAGTGTATAATCATCTTGTTATAAAACTAGTAGTTTTTCAATTAGTGATCAATCGCTTACATCCATAAGATTTTCATCGTTGTGATTTTCAACTAATTCAGCAATAAGTTCTCGATATACATTAATGTCCATGATACCACCAGCAAATAATCGTCTACAGATATCAGCTGCTTCATTAATTATCTCGACGGAGTTATTTCCGGCTCGTTTCCCTCCGATGAGAACCTCTAACCGTGATATATCACTGAGAATATTACCAGGACATGTCACGGTAGAGTCAAAGACATCCTTTGGATTTTTAATCGAATATCCCTTTCCGCTTGTTTCCTCAGTTGTACCAGTTGTGCCCTGACTATCATCAAGTAATTGCCTTTGTCGGCCTCGACTTTGTTTTTCTCGTTCTTGTTGTTTTTGTATACCATAACTATCAACTCCTACTTTAAAAGATCTATACTCAATTGTATCCTTTTTCAAATTACCAGTAATCCCCTTATTCGTTTTATACAACCAATTAACCCATTCATCTCGGCTTATTTTACTGTTTTTATACTCGTCTTTTAAAAAATCCTTTCTAGAATCAAAGCTTTGGGCGGCAAAATCACCAAAAGTCGTATAATCTTTGGGTTTTATTAATTCATGACGTTTGATTTCCTTTATAGCTTCTTCGGTGAGTTTGTCTATAAAGGGAATACCTCTTGGGGTGACATCAACAGGTTGTAGTTCAGGTGCGGAAAATTGTAGATTTTCATCATCAATATCAGCTAATCGTTCATACTCACGCTGAGTTTTTATATCACTGGATAACTGTTGTATCCCTGCGCGTGTTTGTCCGGTCTCTGCTGCTATCTTTTCAAGCACACCAAGAACAGGCACTTCTCGTCGCTTGCCTTCCTTAGGAATATCTCCGTATATTGCTCGTTCAGTTGCTGTTTTCACATCTTTGGTCGCACTTGTTATCGGAGTAAACAGTTGTTCACTTGATACAGAAAAGTCAGTCTGCGCTTGTTGTCGTTGTTGAAGTTTCTCGCGAAGTCTGTCTCGAACTGGTATAAACTTTTTAATTGCTGCTAGCCGCTCTCGGGCTAATTTAGTTGTAAGCGATTCACCTACCATATATTGTTTGTGAACTAAATTTTCAAATGTGAAACCCAAAGGGTTTCCATCATAATTAAAAGCTTAGTTATTAAATAACTTAGTTATTAAATAATGTACCATCAAACTAACGTATTCATCTTCGACAGGGTTAAACTGTACGACGCTATCCGCGAGTGTTTCAGAAATAACATCGCAGGGGATTTCAGAATTGTAATATCTGAGAATGGCGATGAACGATTTGTGTTAACGACGCGGCAACAAGAACAACTACGTGAAAATGGAGGCGTCGCGGTGATTACTTGCTACTACGACCAGATCATCCATTATGCACATAACTGCATGAGCAAGTCCAGACTGATGAGTATCCTTTCAGGAGAAAATCCTATGTAACTTGTGTAACAAGTGTTACAAAAAAACGCTAAAAAAAAAAAAAATAAATTATTTAAATTATTTACGAAAGCCTATTATTTTTTTTTACTAACACCCACGTGGTTAAGATACGGGTCGCTCCTCGTTTAACATTTTTCTAAGATCACGAACTTTAGAACCAATTTCAGCTCGTTTTTGATATTCTTGGCCGAGCTTTTGACGTATTGCTTCAACGGTGCTAAATAGCGTTATAAATAAATTAATGTCGTTACCGTACAAACAAGCATTGATGGATTTTTGAATTCCTTTCACGAGCCTGTACATCCTAGGTAAAACATAACGACCCTTACTAGACTGATATTCAATATCTTCATATTCCGAGGTAATCTTGTCAACGTCGAGACTTTCAGATAATAATACCCCTTTATTATTTAAATTTGAGATTTCAGCAATTATAGCATTTACATCATTGATATCCATTATTTATATTTATTTACTGTATCTCTAATTATTAAAAAAAAACATATATGACAACACATCTTTGGAACTCCTTGGGTGCCTTCGCATCCAAGTAAGCCCAAGGGGACCCGAAACATACATCTCCGGCGGGAGGCCTAAGGTGGCAAACGCCATCTTAGACCGCCCAGAAGATATGCTTGAGGTAACGTCACAACATGGACGGCACAATGCCATATATTTCCACTAGAGTGTTGTGGCAAATTTTAGGCATAACATTAATTAACTTAATTAAGGATGGATTATAATTCAATGGAACGATGATGGTAATGATGTGGGCGTGGTAAACCAAACCAACATGGCAACCCATGAAATCGAATTCATGGTTGCATGAGTTAGAAAAAACACCAACCCACGCTACCGAGAATGCGATAGCATGGGTTGCCATGTTGGTTTGGCTGAGGGGGACCACCCCCCCCCCAATTAATAGAAAAAAACATCTTCCGTTTCGCCATCAAATAATGTATCTGCTATGGGGACCGAACACGTAGTTGATAGATCTATGTTTACAAGACAAACACGATACCATTACACCACGGACTAGTCATACAGAATAGAGATTTTTTAATATATATATATATGATATACTTAACAATAAGAGATTTTTAAAATAGACAATTTTATGCTGCAACAATGAGAAATATTTTAAACAAAATAATACAGTTGTTTAATAAAACAGCGTTTTTATACTCTGTTATAATTCTCTAGATAAAATACATTCACATACAAGGAATTTTAACCACGCCCACCTACTTCAATGAATAGGAAACACTCGCGTTCCGGCTGAGCGAACATAGGTAATGCGTTAGATTATAAAGAATTTTTGTACTGAAAAGAACGAGTTAGCTGTCTGCTTTACTGCTAGTCCACCCACCCCCACACATGAGATATGTAGATAAATAAAAATAATAATGCAGTTTTAGCCCACAAGCGACAATAAAAAGTTTTATTCTCTATCGAAAACTCATGCATTATATCTCCATTACATTCACGTGGGCGCGCCTAGTCAAGGTATACAGGTAATATAGCAGGCGACAAATTCCTTTGACGTCATAATACAAGGGAACTTAGTAGGTAGAGTGTAAATACGGCGGATTTATCCATAAAGGATTTATCTCCCTTAAATAGTTTCAGTGTATACGAACTTTATTTTATGACCATTTTTTTTAGACAGAGATGTTTTAATGATTTTTTCAGCAACAAATCGAATTGAAGTACTACAAATATCGAAATATTTTCCAGCCGCATTTATCGACTGAAAGCTTCTCTCTTCATTATTTTCTAAATCAAACGATTTCACACCCTTGGGATGTTTTGCGTGCCTACCAGCGTTGCTTTTTAAAAGGTTATCGCGCTGCGAGACGGCTTGAAGATTCCCAAGACAATTATCAGTCTTCACGCCATTTATATGATCAATCACAAGGCCGTCTTCGATTAATCCGTAAAATGCTTCATAGATGGCTCTGTGACAGAGATACTTCTTCCTCCCAGCTGAAAACATCAAATACCCCATATTATTCAGATACCCAACCGGTTCTTTGAGTCTGCGGTGCCTGACAACACCATCACTAGAGGCTTCGTAATTAGCAAGCACTGGGTGAGGTCTGAAATCTTGGCTCATTTGTATAATAATACTACTTGTCTAATTTATTATCTGCTTTAATTATAAATCTCTGGATATAATCTTGAGGGGTTTTGATGACTTTGTCCTTGATTTTATCAAGGATGACGGAGTCATTGATTCGTTTGTCATAATAGCGTTTTAGTTCCCTGTATCGTTTACCCCCACAAGCAAGGCATAATTGCGATTTTCCTCTAACACCCACCCCCACATTGGAGGCATGGGAGAGGGCCTTTTGAACCGTTTCTCACGCTTTGCATATGATACCCACAGAATTCGCTTCTGCATGATTTGTTACACGGGGTTGTAGATCCAATCATTAGCCACTTGCAGTGATTCATTATACTATATTTTTCTATTTAAATACTTGTTTTAATTATAACATGGAGGAGTTCAAGAGATTATCGAAAATTAAGCCCTGGAAAAATACTAAATTCAATCTTGATAGGGAGTTCCAAAGATTATCGAAAATCAAACCTTGGAAAAATACTAAATTCAATCTTGATAGGGAGTTCCAAAGATTATCGAAAATTAAGCCTTGGAGAAATACTAAATTCAATCTCGATAGAGTCTCTGATACACCAAAACGTCTAATCGGTGATAGAACTATACTCGGTAAAATCAGGGAGTGTTTTAATGAATTCTACCGAGACAGTGCAGCATACTGTTGGTCGACATTTCGAATTATCAACAACAACATCAAAGATGTTGTCGGTGTCAATGTACCCATCATCGATGCTACTATGAACGATAAAAGAGCAGCTGAGATAATTTCACACCTTGGTGAAATTGCAAAGCAATTTCCATCCAAAGGATTTCAAGCAAAGCAATTTCCATCCAAAGGTGGAAAATCCAAAGGTGGAAATCCAAAGGATTTCAAGCAAAGCAATTCCAATCAGAAGTATTTTTTCAGAATAAAATTCATTATCAAAGTCGAAGGCAAATGGATTATTAGGGATAAATTTGAACCAATCCTCAAGGATAAAAAAACTGTCATTGTAAGTAAAGATTCCAAACCAGGAATTCTAACTGGAATTGACAAACCATACTACGAAAGATCTTATCCCGTAACAGCAATTGTTTATGGGTTATATCCGTTAAATGATAAACCCGATATTGCAAAACTAGCTCCTATGAAATATTCACCGTTAACTTCGTCAAGGCTCAATTGTGTAGCAACACGGGTAATGGAACACTTCACAAATGCATCCCGAGGAAATAAACTAACTGATCTGCGACGTAGGAAAATAACCGAATGGGAACTGACAGTGAAACAGCACGGTGCAAAGATTTCTGATATAGCTAAATTAGAAGCATCATTAAAATTCCCAATATCAGTAACAACAATAACCGGAGAAGTATTATACGAACCGAAATATCAATCGCGAGGGGCTCCAATACAAATTATTGATCATAACGAACACGCGTGGACACCTGCAGTAACAATATTTCCACGAGATAGAACCGTGAGATATATCCCCCCGGAATTTTCCGGGGATGTTTTCTATGAAGAGAAATTATTTGATGCTATTCATGCGTTGTGTAAAGATGATCCTGTGTCAGTGTGGTTACTTAGTAGTGCTGGTTCCGAATCAGGATTTGATCAATTTGTAAGACCAAATTGTGAATTATATCGCGTTGAAGAATTAGATAACAGAATGAGAAAAATCGCTAATGATTTTTCACCGGAGAGTTCCCATGAAAAACTATTGACGGATAGTTTTACTATTCCATCAGTGGTAGCTCACTTCGCAAGAGAAAAAAACTCATGGCGTCCAACACGAAGTGATTTTCTCGAGGACGTTAAATTGAGTTGCATCGAATTTGGTCATGGAGGACTGTGGAATACAAAATACCATCGTGACGTTATGATTTCAATTGATATATCCGCGTGTTATCCTGGAAGTTTTCTCGGGTATGGGGAATGCGCTGAATACTTCAAACGATTTGGACACCCCACGCATGAAATGACTCGTGTTGCGATTAATGGACCATTGCCTGATTTTGATTTAACCGGATTCGCTCGTGTGATATCATTTGAACTCGCTACAGGGTTACATCCGTGTAGTTATGTTTGGCTTGGTAGACATATATCTGAAAAGGCCTGGATGCCAATAGTGTTACTACGATATATGATTGATTGTGGCATGCTGATATCGTTGATTGTTTCCGAAGCTATTATATGCTATCGAGCTCAGAAAGAAGTTTGGCTACCACAACCAGATCTAGATAGAATAATCAACGAACTACGAAAACAGTTTCCAGATTTCAGTGAAGAAGAAATCATAAATTGGTCTAAGAAGTTATTTGAAATTAAAAAAGAACAAGCAAAAGATCTCGGAAGAAGAATAATCGGTAAATTTACCCAGGGTGGACGATACGATAACGCAAAATATTCTTCGCGGTTGATCATAGATGTCGCTGAATACGATTTTATTGTAGCGGATTTAATGAAACAGGGAAAAATTGTATCCCGTAAGGATGCTTTTCTATCCAATGGTGAGAAATTAGGTACGGTTGTTACCTACTGTGATGGATATAATTCCCAGTACACACATTTGAGAAGTTCAATGCTAGCCTATGCTTCTATTAATCTATTTTCGATGATAAATAGATTTCCTAATACCGCGGTTAGAGTAGCCACTGATTCGATGTATATACACAATAAATACAAATCAGATGTAGCTAAATTCACATCCCAGGAGGAAGCGTGGGGATGTTGGAGATTTAAAAAGGAGACGCTACATGAGTATTGTGAATCGGCAGATGTTACCATGGATGAAAAGTACTTAAAATGTGATGAGATTCAATCAGAATTTTCTAATGCACCACCGGTATCTGATCCAATATGTAGATACAAGACAGTTTATTTAAACGGTTGTGGTGGGTCAGGAAAGACAACTCGTGCAATTGAATTATATCGTCGTGGAAACGCTAGCGTTTCTAACATGATTGTGTTAACACCGACTCACAGACTCGCCAGAGAGATGATACAGCGAGGGGTAAATGCCTGTACTTATCATAGTTTCTTTCGATGGAAAGGCGATGAATGGACCCCTGATCGAATGGGTGATAAATTCATTCCTGAAATCATAATTTGGGATGAAATATGCACGGTATCGTTGAGAGTATTACAAACATTTCTCGAGTGGTTGTTAAACAAAAACACAAAAGTCGTCATGTGCGGTGATCACGGCCAACCACCACCATTTGTCGGTGGATCTCCACATGAATGGCTAATGGGTTCTGTAGACTATTATGAAGAAATTAATACCGACCATAGATCACTTGATGAACAATTACGCGAGTTCAAAGCACTGCTTAGATTACAACCGGATAAAATCCAATGCGAAATAGCGCGTGAAATAATTTCAGAAACTCCTATGAATGATTTCTGGGAAACGTGGAGACCAAATGATTTGATAGTAGCAAGTAGAAAAATAGTCAGAGACACACTTCAGATGAAGTTATTTGAAACGCATAAAGAAAAATTTGCAACACTTCCAGTACCGTTGTGTTATAGGCCTTCGGATACAAGAAAGCAGAATATTGAAGTTGATATTCCAGGGAAGAGTGAAAAGCAGATTCTCGTGTTAAATGATATTGTGCTGGTTGATATCGGCGTCGTCGAAAATGCATTGCGTGCTAATAAATCCCCATGGACGCTAGGATACGCAGCGACGATACATTCTTCACAGGGATTAACTATATCGGATACAATTGTTTGGATGGTAGATAATCGCATCGAATGGTCGAATTTAGTCTATCTCGCAGTATCCAGAGTACGAAGAATAAATCAGCTTCGAAGAATTGTTGTTGGCGAAGCCAGTGGAGATGATGAAATCATTGGTGATGATAATGACACAACAATAAGTGATATTGATGTTAGCATCATTAATAAAAAACTCTCCGGTTACAAACAACAGGACAAAAAAAAACAACGAGAATTTGATATTGATGCTGAATTAATAATCACTTTGAAGAAACAACAGAATAATCACTGCGCGAGTTGCAATTGTATAATGCGTTGGCAGTATTCGGATAAGGATCCTCGCCAATTCACCGTAGACAGAAAAAATAACAGTCTCGGTCATGTCAGAAATAATGTGATGTTGACTTGTCTTGAGTGCAATAGACGCCGGGGTGCCAGCACCTTGGGTGCTAATTAAGACCATGCGGTGGCAATTGAGTATCCTCGGGAATCACTTGTAGTTGTTGTCGAGTAAAACCCCGCTGAGGGGCAGTTGAATCCAGTTTATAGATTGCTGGTCTACCAGTTGATCGTGTTATACTAGATATCTTGTGTGCAGTAACACTCCAAATAGGATCAGTAGCCCTTTTTCTACCCCCTTCAAGCTCTCCTGGTTCGTATAAGTACCTCACAATGACACTACTACCAAGAATTGGTTGGGAAACGCTAGCGTTTCTAGGGAAATCTTTTTGTGGTTGTACGGGTATTGACTTCTTTTTAATCGCGTTGATAGGTTTCATGTTGATTGTTCTAGTAATCTCGTTATTCAGTGCAGTAATCACAGATGGTAATCTTTTAACCCATTCACTGGATCGCTTTTCTTGAATGAATTCTTTTGCGTATTGATATCCAAATAACCGCTCAGCAATCGTCCGATTAAATCGTTCTACAATGGCCTGATCGCGATGTAGCGCAGTATGCCCTCGTCGTATGGTGACATTATGATGTTTCATTGTAGATAACACTGCACCCTGAAATTCCTTGCCAGGATCAACCTGCAATAGATTCGGCCAGTGCAGAGGACCTCGTCGATAAATCCTTTCAAATGCAGAAGCAACTTCAGTGGCTGATTTTGTTTTTAACGGTTCTGCTTCTTTGTATCGACTTGCAATATCAACTACGGTTAACGCGTATTTGTAACCACGATCATGTGGCAGAAATAATATATCAGCCTGATGAACTTCATTAGGAGCAGTCACATCAAAATGCGAGAATTGAATTTGTTTAGGTGGTGGTAGATAAATTTGCCATAGTGCCTGTTTGGATAACCAATCCGCCGCTGTAGTTTTTTTCACTTTTGCAGCGCTAGCGAGTTTATGGACTGCTGATTTACCCCTCCAGTATCCTCTTGGGGAATAATAAATTGATTCCATATTATTAATTACCAGCACCCATCATCAATTTGCCTTTCATAGCTGATTTTACCAACCACGAAGCCAACTTTTCTTTAAAAGATTTATCAGGAATAGCATTTAACGCATGAATTAATTTCACATCCGCGAGATGCCTGTTTTGCAGATTGCTGCTTTTATATGCAACATCATGAGCATGACACGCCTTATCAATAGCGTTTATCGGACACTCGCCGGATCGGGGTTGATTTTGATCATCAAGTCTGATATCTAATCGTGTTCCGGGACCACAGTAGCTATATCCTGGAAGGTGCTTTTCTCCGGGGTACTTTGCCCATGGGGTTCCAGGGAGCTTTGCCAATTTGGCTGCGATATCACCTCCTCGTTTTTTTTTAAAACATCTCCGGATTGTAAAATCTTTGATTTTGTAGAAATAAATCTAAACTTTTTTATACCACATGTTGCACATCTACCAGTTAGTGCTGATCTGTTATTTTTAGTTGTAACCGTCGTCACATCATTTGTGCTAGTACGCGTTTTACACTTCACACAATATAGATCCATAATTTATGTATAGAGATATGAATATAATTGATTTTTCAGCGACTAAAATAAGAGAACCAGTTAAGCATCATGCAGCGCTACCAAACTCTATCCGTGCAATTATAATCGGGCCATCTGGATCCGGCAAGACTCAATTGTTGCTCAATTTAATAATGAGATGGATGAAGTGGGATAAGTTGTATTTAATTGCTCCTAGCGTAGATGATCAACGATGCTATGAAGTGTTAAAGGATTTTAACGAGAATGCATCAGAAATTAAAGGTGAGAATACCATTGATTTTATAACTGATATTGACGAGGCGCCATCCGTGGATGACCTTGATGGGAGTATTAACAATTTAGTCGTATACGACGATGTGATGTTAGACAATCAAAAAAACCCAGCTAGAATATTTTCCCGGGGGCGTCACAAAAACACTGATGTGATATATGTCACTCAACGCTACACTCAGATTCCAAAAGTGATCAGAGATAACTGTAATATTCTTGCTGTGTTTAACGGCGTTGATACACATACGCTACGAAATATTTGGCAGACATGGTGTTCCGATATGGACTTCAATCAATTTAAAAATTTCTTTAGTCATGCTCAGTCAACCCCGCATGGATTTGTAACAATAAATTTACATGATCCTCGGACACGATATCGTATCGGACTCGATCAAATATTTGGTTGAAATCATTTATTATTTTTTGTTAACCCAGTGATGAAATCACTAAGCAGCAGAGAGGGTGGATGACCACATCGTTGCGACCAAAATTGATTAAAAAATCGTAAAGTCTCCGTTTGCTAAATGGAGACTTATTTTTTTGGGTTAAAATAAGGTTTCGTAGGAAGCATTATTTTTGCTTGAAATCGTGGTCTGTTCACCCTCTCTGCTGCTTGTATTCTTTAACTTGACAATAATATTACCTTGTGTGTTACTTTTGTTCTAAAACTTTGTTAAATGAATGCAACTTTTATGGCTGATCAGTCATATATAACTGAAATACTGCTACAATCCCCCAAAATTCTTTCATTCATATGTGATGTGTCTATAATTTAAAGTATTGAATGACATGATTTTCTTGTTTGTCATTGTTTATAAATACTACAAAAAATGTTGCAATTTAACTGAAACAAATCAACAAAATGTGTTTAAATTTATTAACTCAACAATTTAACAACTTGACCATGTAATAATAACTATATATTCCTAATTATGAATCATAAGTGTTTTATTTGTAGTTGTGAAGGGAATAATAAATTTCAGGTCAACTTTAGTGGCTGAGAGTTTTACTAACCTTTGTGCTTTGCATACACATAAAAGTAGTCTCCCTTTGCACACAATCGATTATGGAGTTTCACAATCGATTATCTAATTGATTTGCTAAACCAACTGATGATTGATTATAATCGATAATCGGAACAACACTACTAGCAACTGCCTTGCATAGCATTAAGAGGTTTGTGTTAGGACTGCTTTGCTTGGTGTCTGGATAATGTGACAGGATTGGACATGATGCCACATGTCTGTGACTTGATGCCCCAGTGCTAGACATCAACATAAACTGCAACACTGCTGACACTGTAGCAATATGACCCAAATTGTAAAAGTTATTTTAAAAATCCAGATACACACATAAGCTTTTTCATCATATCATATTGAAAATGAGAAAAAAGGGGAATCTCCTCTTTTTTCACCAAAAAAAAAGGGGAAGCAAAAAAAAAGGTGGGGGAGGAGGAATGGCATAGTTTGATATTTACTTAACACTCGAATATCAATCTCTTTCTGCTTGCCTATTTTATTGAAATAAGAATCCACCAAAGGTGTCTTCTCTAGTTAAACAAGCATTAAGTTGATATTTCTGACATTAATCTATTCCTTAACTGTGTATGAATACTGTTTTGTGCTTAGAACCCCCTTTAAGTCTGCCATCTAAATGGGTTAGCTTAGCCAGCCTGAACAATATTGGTAAGTCTTCTTTAATTTGTTAAGAATATTCCACAGCTTATATGTATTGTTCTTGGATATTTCTGCTCCAAATTAAGATTTTCAATAACACATTAACTCTTCCAAAATTTCCCTTTCTTGAATGAACTCTTCCAGAATTTCCCTTTCTTGAATGAACTCTTTCAAAATTTTACTTTCTTGAATGAACTCTTCCAAAATTTTACTTTCTTGAATGAACTCTTTCAAAATTATACTTTCTTGAATGAACTCTTCCAGAATTTCTTTTTCTTGAATGAACTCTTTCAGAATTCCCTTTCTTGAATGAACTCTTTCAAAATTTCCCTTTCTTGAATGAACTCTTCCAAAATTTCACTTTTTTGAATGAACTCTTCCAAAATTTCACTTTCTTGAATGAACTCTTCCTAAATTTCACTTTCTTGATTTAGTGCTTTATTATCAACTATGCCTGATTTCTTACCTGTTCCATAATGTTGAATTAAAGCTTGGAGTCAATCAATGACACTCTGCCAGTACAGACAGGTATTTGTTTCTCCAAATAAATATCCTATTTTATCATTTCTTTTTAGATGCTTATTTTTTCAATTTATCTTAACCTTAAGAGTGCAGTATAACTTTGAGTCACGAAATCCCTATAGACTTATTTCTTGAGAGAAAAAATTGAAAAATGCATTAAAAACTACCTGTGAATTAAATAGGCTTGATATTCTGCATTTTTCTACAGTTAATTTGAAAACAATGCTGAATTGGAGGTTGACAAGCGTGCTGTCTATAATGAATATTATTCAACATCATTTTTGTGTTCCAAATCATTCACATTCCAGAAACACTTTTTTCAGCTCCAATAATTTCTGTGACTTGCAAAGACTTCAAATTTCATGGGCTGAAATGTTCACAAAAAGACTGATCTCTTAAAACTCCAGAGTATGCTAATCAAATTAACAAATTCAGCAATGATAATAGGGCTTGAGGGGTAATGTCTTCTTTCCCAATTTTGAGTTGTTTATTTGTTTCCTGAAATATATCCGTTTGCTGCAGGAAATGTTTGAGAGTGTGAACAGGATGATGCAAGGATGCTTTTCTTGACCTATTTATCAACAACAAAGACTACCTGAAGGCAAAAAGTGCATGACTCCCTGAAGGCAAAGAGTGCATGACTCCCTGACTACCCAATGAAGGCAGCCTGTTCTTGATGACAAAATCTAGTTGTGAAGTCAGGACCACAGAACCATCCAATTTCAACTGAATATAGTTTGGGTCCATTGAAAGCAAACGTAACTCACTCTGCATGCTGAAGCTATTGCTATCAGAAAACAAGTTTTTTTTATGATAACGGCTTCATTGAGGCTTTGACTAAAGGCTCAGATTTGTCTGAATTTAGCTATGTCAAAACCCAAGAGATTCCATTTCAGAAACAGGCTGAGGGATGTTGGTCTATTAAAGTCAAAATCGGCTAAAAGTTCTGACAGATCTTTATCATGACTGATATCTTGTCTGCCATGATACTGGAATGTGTTGTATATCATGGAATGGAATCCTTTCAACAGTAACTAGGGCCATGGAATGTGTTGTATATCATTTAATGGTATCCTTTGACAGTAACTTGGACCAACTTTTCTCTTCATAAATCCAAAGAAAAATATTATGCTGGCTGTGGGATTGAGGCACTGAAATTAGACAATGTTATTGTCTTTGAGCCAATCCCTTAATCCTTTGATTTTTCTCTCACTGTCTTCAAAGTGCTTGTGAGATTATCCAAGCTTAAAACTTTTAATTCTTTCCATTGCAGCGAACTCCAGACAAGAACCAGGCATGAAAGAGGAGTTGGTCCAGACAGGGATGGAAAACCAATGACCGATGCAGTTTGAAAACATACAGCTTGCCAAAATCCTGCATAGAACTATTGCAAGATCAATTACATTGTTGACCCAGGACTTTTTCCATCCAAGATGGATGAGCAGAATCAATTTGTAATTATGACCTATTGATTTCTTAATTAGTTTTGGGACCAAGACTTTGGATGGGGAGGCAAAGGCCCACAGACCCTCCAGTATGACTGAAAGTGCATTCATGGCTAAAGATGCTGGGTACTTGATTGGGGACTGTTTGTTGTTTATTAGAGTGTTTATATTAAGGTTTTTATTGTTAATAATGGCACTTTTAACACATTATTAGCTACATTTTGCTGATGAAATTTCAGCCAAGGATACAAGGCAGCTGACCCATGCTGGCCTGAGTGGGTATTAAAACCTGCAACCTTTGGATTAGGTGTTAGACAATCCATTAACTCGGGTATCACATGTCCAGTTTACATAACAACTGTTTATAGTAAGGAAAAGTTAAGCAAAATTATGTATTTTTAAACGAGGAATTAATTAAAAGTAGAAATACTACACATACCCAATGATAGATAATACATGACATGTATTATGATTGATGTTTCTTGCTGATATCAAGTTTAATGTACAGAGATATTTGCATATACCAAGTAAATAAATTATATATTTTAAAGAGTGGATAAAAATACTCGAGTTTATTGCCGATAAGATTAAATACATCTCCTATTCACTCAAAACAATCAATATTGACAGCAGAATGAAGTAACTGATATCTTAAGCATCCCACGCATTAATGTCAGATGTTTACTGTTTCAATCCTGAATTTCAGAGGTGACATGAATTGGCAAGGCAATTCAGGTTGACAATCTGCCTCAACTTGCCGTTTGCCTTCCCAATAAAGAAAGGCCTTGATTTTGGACTTTTGCACAATCTCCACCGCCTGATTTACAATCAGTAACCACATCTCCTGTTGTAGAAATGAATCCTTCTCCTGATCTGATGGTATGTCCTTGAAGAGGGGAGATGAGGAAATGGGAGGGGGTAGGATAAATGAAACATGAAACCCTTGCAAACTTAACTAGATCACCATATCGGTCTGAGGGAATAGAGATCCAGTGATGGACAGATTTCTCACTGAAATCTGTCATAGTGAGGGTATGTTGCCAATAGTTTGTCATTAAGATAAATTCTAGTTGGCTGTATAATTTTATCAAAATAGTCCTCCGGTTGGACAGCGATCACTATACTGGTCGCTATAAGGGCTTCTCTGGATGGACTGATTTTTCACTGAACTCTCCATAGCTAAACAGTTGGATATGTCAAGATTCCCATAAATCCTAGTTGGCTGTATCATTTTATCAAAATAGTCCTCAAGTTGGACAGCTATCACTAGTACTGGCTAGTACAATGGCTTCTCTGGACGAACCAATATCTGACTGAAATCTCCATCAAATTAAGGTTATGTTGCCAATGATACAGCTAAACGGATGTATCTGTCATAAAGATCAACAAAAATCTTAGTTGGCTGAACTGTTTTCTCAAAAATCCCAGCATACTGCAGCCAGGATTTCCTGTGACCACTTATTACACATGCTGCATGTCAAAGATGATAACAGACTTAGTATAAACATGGTTGACTTCCTTTTTCTGAAATCTACATTTCATGCATTTAGCTAACATTTCTGCTGAAACCAGTCTGTGTATCAGTGGAGCCTTTGGATGTTTTGTTTGTTCATCAATTGTTCATCATCAAGAATTGTAGAGTGGAACCCTGAAATGGCAAGGCATAAAGGTATGGCCAGCAATGAAGTGATGGGGCTGTCTCTGATCGAGCAGATTTCCTGCTTTTTGTAACTTAAGAGTCCTTTGGTGATTCATCTCCTTTGGTGATTCATCTCCCTTACCTGCCAAAAATTCTTGCACTGAGGCCATGTAAGTATGTAGGCTTATGCCCATGGTCTAACTGTCAGAAAAACAGAGCAGATATTAATAAGCCTGTTTAACTCTGCACATGTCTCTTATGACTGAACAGAAAGTTGGTACAAAGCTATGATTTACGGTGTTGCCCGAACAAAAGCAGATGTGGAATTATACATATACACCACTCCCTCAATAACTCATGCCCGGATTACTCGCAAACCCACTTATTCCTATTTGTTGAACTTGAAAATCGAGATGAAAATTGGTAACAGAAGCTTTGATATATTGCTCATTTTATTGTCAAAAACAGTAAATAGGACCTGAAAATTTGAATCAACATTATGAAATATCAAATTTAAAAATAAGTCATACAATTTGTCAAATTTTCTTTCCAAACAACATTTCTAATACACCATAATTAACGATCTGTAAGTAAATTTTGATCAACGAAAATGTCCTTACACAGAGTGAAGGCATTACTTTAATAAATAAATACAAATTAAATGTTTTATCAATTGAGATTTGTGTTCTTGTTATATTTTTTAGTTTCTTTTAAGTGTAAAATGCGTCAATCTACCGTAACAGCTGTCTGTAAGCGTTTCTAAGAGAACATAATTTAGTACCAACTGTGTTTTTATAACTGACTTGCGGAAGTAGTTGTATTGTTGCAATGAAATAAAGCTGGCCTCCTTTGTATTATAACGTGTATTATGCCTTTTGAATCAAATGCATGGAATAAAAAGAAGATAAAAGGAAAGAAAAATTATACAAACTTCAAATATAGCGGCACTGCTCAACTCACTCAATTTGATCAATTGTACACTGTTATAAATATTATTGTGCATGTAACACAAACTATCTTAAATTAACTGACTCTTTCATAACTGTGAACAAAGTTAGCAAGGCAGTGAAATGAATACTTCGTAAATAAAGAGGTTGATTTCACAGATACTGACCATTGTGGGCAAGCCAGTTTCAGAAAACTCTTGAACTGGCACTAAGATATATCCTCAAAGATAAGAAGTTTCATTATTACTGCCGGTGAAATCACGACATCAATATTGTACTAATTGAACAATATAAAAATTGAATTTTGACATAGACAATTGTCTTAAGGATTACATGTTGCCTGTTTTTGAGAAAAATGAATCTTGTTAGGTGGTGTATCAACAGTTAGTCCTGCTCCCTGCTATGGAGACTCCTGATTTGGCAAGTTGCTATCAAACACCACTATGGGAACCATAAAACAAAAAGCAGTCACGTAATTTACATATTTGTCGTGTACATGTGATGGTTGTTGAAACCAGCTGAAACAATCTTTCACGTTGGACATTTTGAAAAAAAAAATGTATTTAACAGAATAATGAACTTCAGTAGAAAAAGCGCATTATTAAAAATAGAATTTTTTTCTTCAATTTTTGGAGGTTCCTCTGTAACTCGCGCCTCGCTTATAGTGCGGTCTATGTTTGTGGACCCCGCTGTGCACGAGTTATCAAGGAAGAGGTGAATTAAGAGGTTTCTACTAGTCTCAGGGACATGCATATTAACAATAAAAGTACAGCGACAACTTATTTGTGAAGTCACAGAGAGAGAGAGAGAGAGAGAGAGAGAGAGAGAGAGAGAGAGGTTGGAAATATAAATTGAGTATATTTTCCTTGTGAATGAAAAGCCCTTCCAAATTGTATTAATGTTGATTCTTGCTTTTTCAAGTTCCCTTATTTTGAGAGTTGAAGTAGTACTGAGACATTCGTGGGTTTTGGAACCAATCCACATATCAAGAGATCACTCTGCCAGACCACCACCATTTTTGTTTTGGCTCTTTTCGCTAAAACGTTTTATCTAGGAGGGCTACATTTGTGAGCTAGTAATAGTTCTCTTAAGGTATTATGATTGGGTAATGTACTTAAACATGAAATTATTCAAATTACGACAAAAGACAGATCCTGTACCTAAAGTGATAGAACTACTGTATACAAGTCACATCTGTGTAAGTATTGCATACTTAAAATTCTTAAATATGTTTGGCTTGTACCTAATCCACAAGAAAGGACAAACTGTTCACAATTGATAATTATGCATAGAAAAGCCTGCAAATGCACTAGAATTTAATGAGACCTACCTGAGAAACTTTAATTTGGCTAGCATTACTGTAGAATTTGGCCACCACACAGGCCCTTAATCTGTCCATTATGCATCGTGCCTTGTCAAGCCGCTGAAAGAAAATTAGATACGCTTAAATAAAGCTGGAGTTATCCTTTTTGTACACAAGATATCATCAATTAAACAAGCAATCAAAGGAATTCAATATTTTACCTATCTGTATATTGTTATCACGGTACCAACTGTTTTTCCATAGACCTCAATGCTAATATTTGGAGAGATAAATATATTTTCTATCCTAATTTAGCATGCATCTCACACACTGTTATAGAGAACAATGATAGACTGTCAATTTGATGATTACAAAATCAGGTACTCCATTGCATTTAAGAGAGATAACTCTGCTGGAACTAGACAGGGGTATGAGTTATCTAGTCACAACATACCTATTTTCAGTCATGTCTATGACATTTTCAAAAAATCATAAAAAATACAAAATATCATCTGTATAGGAATTAACATAAATTCACATGTTGCCAAGAGGCTAAACTATTTTTTAAGCCTAACAGAAAGTACAACTCTTACATAATCCACCAATCATAGCTTGTGTTGTTATTTATTTCTGATTGGTATGGACCCTACACCTTAAGCACCGCCCACATGGACTTGCGCAATTGGTACCGTTATACCTATAGCAAACCTTGATTTTTCCAATAATCTGTGAAATAGCTCAGGACTATATAACTAACAAATGTACTTAGTCTAGCTTGTCAAAAACAATTTTATGAAGTACTAAGCTATGTTTTATATGATTGTGTATAGAAATGTTATGGAGTTGTTTGAACTCTTTGTTTTCATACCTTTGCTTCACTATCAAACTCATCTTTTGAAATAAAATGAATTCTTTTAACTATGAGTTGTTTTATTCATATTAGCACTTATCGAACTTCACTTTGGTGATTGGGGATAAATCACATTATGTCATATTGTTTAATAGTAAGGTCAAAGGTCAATGCACTAGTTAGCATGTACCAGTTCTACTCTTAAAGAGACCTTTTGATCTAAAATAAAGAACTTATATTTGTTTCATGAACACAGAAAGTAACAACAGGGACAGGTGGACATGGCCCAATCTAATTATAAAGTCTTAGCTTTGAACACTTTACAGTGTCAGCATATGAATGAGGTCAGTAACCCCCAGTCCTCACACAAAGGTCAAGCTACCCAGCCTCTTTGTCATACAAATTGAAAGCTTCCCTCCTTTGTGTAGTGAATACAGTTGATGTAATAAGCCAATCTGACACCAAATAAATTAGATAAAAGCTTTCTTAGTGGTTATGTTGGATTTTGGGGTGAAAATGGGGATTTAAATACAGAAAAAGGCTCAAGTTTAACAATGAGTATAGTGAGTTCAATGGATTAAAAAACAGGAGGAAAGTGTGTATCTGTATGGGAGATGTAGCTAATGATAATGTAATTAAAGGAGACAAAAGCAGCAATGAGAAAAATGAGAAGTGAGAGCTTGATAATATTATCTTAGAAAATATAGGGCGGCAGTGGACCATAGGTGCAAATACAATTCAAAGGCACCTGTGCTATAACATCCCTTACAGGCACCAAATGTCAGGTGACATGGTGTTCATTCCTAGCTAATATAAAAGGGTGAATAATGTAGATAATATAGATGCATATAAGTTATATTTCTTCTAAATAAGAAATTAACAATAATGGGATTCTGTTAGACAGAAAAATACCTAAACCAAACAAAGCATGTTTGATCAGTTTTCAAACTTGTAAACTTTACTGGGAGAAATTATTAAAGTACTTTTAGTTCAATTTGCATCAAGACCAAGGGCTAATATGATAATTCACAAATCTTCTCTTGATTTTCATAAAAACTCACTTAAATTGTGGGTTTTTATCTATTGAAATGTATGTCTGGTGTAAGGGAGATAACTGAATGATATACATAAGGTGTGGTCTTTTTATTTTATGCAATATATTAAACATGTAATATAGTTGAGTTCAAGAACACATGTATTAACTTCAATGCAATTAAATTATTCAAAAATGCATTACTGATAAAGCGAGAACCTAAAATCCAGGCTTCTATATGTAGTAGAGACCTCAAGAATGATTATCTAACTAAGGAATCGCATGTTCATTTTTCAAGGCACAAAAGTTTACAAAAAAAAAAAAAGACAATTAGAGCAGGACAATTCAAATCAACATAAAAAGGAATACCATATCTTTAATAAATTACCTAAAATACTCATACCAGAATATTCTTTATGATACAAATGAACTATCTACAAGAGGACCAAAAGTGTCCTCTATTCCTGGTCTATGACATGCTTTAGAAGAACAAGAGAGTTGCTTTTTATCCATGATTTTTCATCTTTTGCGCATAAAATAGTCAATATTTGGCTAAAATTAACTAAATTAACTTTACATAACTTATTTTTTTGCTTGTATGCTAATCTTGAAGCTGACTACACAGACACAAAGCCATCAGTCTATATATGTTATAGGTATAGTTACAAAAGCCTCATTCCAAAGCTAATGTGTCTTATTTTCTTAAGATTTTATACATTTTCTATGTAAAAGTCTGTCAATATTAGACAAAAACTTCTCAATATCCATTGTTTAACCAAATGACACTATGACAGTATATAAATGGTGGCTAAGTATACTTGGTGCTATGGATACACTGTGAAGTTGGTATTACCTTTTAGGTATCACGGTACCAATTGTTTTTCCATAGACCTCAATGCTAATATTTGGAGTGATAAATATATTTTCTATCCTAATTTAGCGTGCATCTCACACATTGTTATAGAGAACAATGTTAGATTGTCAATTTGATGATTACAAAACCAGGTACTCCATTGCATTTAAGAGAGATAACTCTGCTGGAACTAGACAGGGGTATGAGTTATCTAGTCACAACATACCTATTTTCAGTCATGTCTATGACATTTTCAAAAAATCATAAAAAATACAAAATATGATCTATATAGGAATTAACATAAATTCACATGTTGCCAAGAGGCTAAACTATTTTTTAAGCCTAACAGAAAGTACAACTCTTACATAATCCACCAATCATAGCTTGTGTTGTTATTTATTTCTGATTGGTATGGACCCTACACCTTAAGCACCGGCCACATGGACTTGCGCAATTGGTACCGTTTTACCTATTGATGTACCCCCTCCCTATTTCACATTCAAAGGGAAACCACTCAGTTTTAATATCAGCTGTTTTGTCACTGCAATAGCAAGCTGTTCTGTTATAAACTCCATAACAAGCAATTCAGAATTTATCATGGCAGTTTACTCCTTTGGAATGATAAATCATCTTTTCATGACTATCCACTGCCTTCTTTTCATACATTTTTATTTTCTTTACATCAATTACTACTCTACAGGAAACAACTATATATATATATATATATATATATATATATATATATATATATATATATATATATATATATGTATATAACATGCACAGCTTCTGTTTAACCTTACACATGACACTTTCTCCAAAACAAACCAACTTATCAAGGTGGTCTCTTGGTCTTAAAATCGGCTAAATATGACAAGTTAGTAAAGTGTTTCCAATCTTTTTTGATAATATGGTAAAATAGTAGTTTCCACTCCAATCTTTTTATTCAATAAAAATGGTATTATTTTCAGATAAATATAGGAAATTAGTATTGTTTATACTCTTGGTATTATTATCAGACAAATATGGTAAATTAGTATTGTTTCCACTCTTGGTATTTTTATCAGATAAATAAGATAAGTTAGTAGAGTGTTTCCAATCTTAGTCTTATTATTTGATAAATATGGTAAAATGGTAGTTTCCACTCCTATCTTATTATCCAATATATATGTTTTTTTATTATCAGATAAATATAGTAAATTAGTATGTTTCCACTCTTGTATTATTATTTGATAAATATGGTAAATTAGTCATTTCCACTCTCAGCTTTTTTTTGTAGATAAATATGCTACATGAGTAGTTTCCACTCTTTGTATTATTATCAGATACCTTAGGCAGATTAGTACAATGTTTCCACTAACACTATTATTATCAACTAAATATGGTAAATTAGTATGTTTCCCCTCTTATGTGATCACCCTTTATGTCTAAACAAGAGATGATCTCTCATTAGGGAACACATCAGAAATGTACTTATTTACATGCTTGAGACTGATTCAGGCAAATGAATTACCCCAAGTTTGTCATTTCACCTAAGACATGTACTTTGCCTTCAATCAATTTCACACTATTTCCTGATGCAACATTTCTTTCAATACCATGCCTTGTGAATCAAAATAAACACTGACTTTTGTATAAATTTTCACTTCAAAGAGGAAGGTGGAAAGTCCGATAATAAAGCTGGAAGATTTCAGTCAAATATTCCAATTTAATGATGATAACTGCTTGAAATGTATCCTCTGTGGAATTAATGCAGAAGAAATTACCTATGATCTATGAAAAAAATGAGTGAAAAATACTGAAAATATGTAAAACCAGAAACAAAAAGTCAGTTTTGAACAGTATAACTATTTTAACTTTTTACAACTCCTTGCTCCATATTTGTCAATTTCCAGTATTTTGAGTGGAAAGAGAAATTATTGTGAAGTATCAGATGTTTTAATAGTGTAGACCCAGATTTGGCTGACCCAGACTTATTGTAACAGAGTAAACCCAGATTTTCTGTAACAGTGTAGACACAAATCTGTTGTCACAGTGTAGACCCATATTTTCTGCAACAGTGTAGACACAAATCTATTGTAATAATGTAGACCAAATTATTTTGTAACAGAGCAGACCCAGATATGTTCTAACAGTGTATACCCAAAAATTCAATAACAGTGTAGACCCTGGATCTGTTGTAACAATGTAGACCCAGATATGTAACAACAATGTAGATCTTGAACTGTTATTAATGTGCAGACCCAGATATGGGGTAATACTGTGTATACAAATCTGTTGGTACTTAATGCACTGCTTAAATGACCAGAAAGACTTGATCTGCCAAGAATTATATGACACCAGATTCGGGTCATACTTGTACACAAATCTGTCAGTACTGAATGCACTGCTTAAAATCACCAGAAAGAATAAGCCACATAAGCCCTGATCTGTTCATTCCATATCATGGTATAGTCATACACAGTCCATCTTACACCAGTTCATTTTACCTGGTTTATGCTAAGAATCTCTTCCTCCTTGTTTTCAATTTCCATTGCAAACTGACGCCACAGGATAGAGGTGATCTTTTTTATGGTGGCTTCTTTTGCTGCAAAAAAAGAAAGAACCTCAGACTGATGACTTAACAGCAAACAAGAGGGATTTCATGAATAATGGTAAACGGAATACACATTTTGTGGGAAAATATAGTGATCCCTTATAATAAAGCATCTCAGTATAACAGATAATTTTATAAAACAAGTAAGGTAATGGATTTATTATATTATTTAATATTAATACGATGTACCCTATTATAAATTGACTCAGAATAACATGGCCTTGTTTTAAGGCAAGTATGGTTGTGGGTCTATAACATTATGTAATATTAATACACAGTACTTCATTATAAGCTGTCTAAATAAAACACGGCCCTTGTTAACAGTCAAGAGTGGACAGGCTTGACATTGAGTGACTCACTATGAAATGCGAAAAATCAAGAGGAATGTAGGAAGCTGGTTGTTCGGTCTTGTGTGGTGCCTCAACGGTCTACCAGACTATGGGACTGATGATGATGATGTTCATTATGTAATATTAATGCCAAGTACTCCATTAAATGTTCAATGTTTTTTATTACAGTTTGTGATGTGATTGGATTTTGTTCAAATAGTATTAACAATTTTTAGTCACACTGCTACGATGTCTGCAGTGTGGCAGTTATTAGAGATGTCTATCACTGGGACACCATGCTGCAGACATGCTGCATGATGTCCCACCCAGTCACATTATCCTGACACCAGGCCGACAAGTCCTAACACAAACCTCTTAATGCTGAGCGCCAAGCAAGGCAGCTTTATTACAGTAAGTATGGTCATAGATCTATAACATTGTTATATTAATAGTAGTTCACTTATATTATTGAACTGGCATCGAGGTTTCCATAAAGATGAGAAAAGTTTCAATATTACTTGTATTTAAATCCCAGCATCAATATTTTACTAGTAAAAGAATTAAGGAAAAATCAGTTTCAATGTTGACAGTTGTTTCATGAAATAAATGTCCCACAGTTTTTAATAAGAGGAATCCTGTTTGGTTTAATCAATAACTAGTAGAGTTTACAGCTTTACTTGAACCGTCTGTTTGTTGCAATGCAGGGACTTTTAAGAAGCAGGGAACCAAATTTATCAGCAACAACAAAATGCAGTGATGTAATAAAAAAAATTTTGCCTACACATGAAGTTTGGATTAATGCTAATGATCTATGAGAGGTTGTGCATCTTTAAAAAAAAGGAAGTTGATACAGAAACACAAACAACAGCATTATAAAAAGCACTTTATTTTCAATTACTCCCAATGCAATTATAAAATGAGTATTTGGTATTAAACACCCCACCCCAGTGGTTTTTCCAATATTCAGTGGAGATACCATTCCTTTACATTTCTGGCGGACCCATGGTACCTCACACCCTCACTTATGGTAGACTGTTTTTGGACTCCAATGTGAATGGTTATCGAGGGAACTATGATTATCAGGACAATGGATATAATAAATAAAGCTAGCATGAATTGATTATGCAATGGTATTAATTGATAATGAAATAGACTAATGTCTTTGTACATTAGTAAGTCCATAATTGTCAGGTAACTAAACAATACAGATTACAAACAGAAACCTCTCTCTCTCTCTGATATGGGGGAGGCATATTTTATTTCATCACAAGGTTCAAAAAGAAAATTTTTATAGAATACGTTTTTTGTCATGGTTGTTTATTTTCTAGCCTGTCTATTCTAAACAACAAATATGTAATCCAATTTAAACAACATATATGTAATCCAGTTTAAATGACATATGTTATCAAATTTTAAACAACATATATAAAATTAAATTTAAATGACATGTTATCAAATTTAAATGGTATGTTATCAAATTTAAACAACATATATATAAATAAATTTAAATGACTTATATGTTACTAAATTTAAATGACATGTAATCCAATTTAAATGACATATATGTAATTCAATTTAAACAACATATATGTAATCCAATTTAAATGACATATTTGTAATCAAATTTATATCATAGTTACATAGAAAGTAGTCTTTTCAAATATACAGTCTGTGGGATTAATGGGATATTAATAAAAACGAGAAAACAAGATTTTTTGGGAAGGTGGATTAATAAAAATCTATGTAATCCATATACATTTACACGTAAGGCGTAATTTAGTCGAAAAAGTGTACTGATTATGACAAAAGCATAATGATTGGCATGTATGCATGTATGACAAGTGAATTGTATGCAGTCATACAAGCCCCTGTGATGATGAATAATCGCGCACATGACATGAGCCTCAAACAGTACTCATTATTCTGTGTCTCTATCTGAATGTAAAAAACTTTTTTAAACAGGCATCTGGTTGCTCAATTTATTACCCCAGTTATTTTTAACTAATTAGCATCTTTAATGAAAATATAGTGCTCATCAAAAAATAATATTCTTGGATGGAGACATTCACTGGAATTCATATCTGGAATTAATTACCGTGTTTGAACAAGAATGTTGTCACATCAATACGTTAGAGACCTCCAAAGGCATGTCTTCAGCATCATACTTAATTTGGCATTCATCTAAAGTTCTATCAGAACTGTAAATTATTTGGACTTGTGTCTGTAATTCTATGATTATTTTGGGACATAATTCTTAATACTGTTAAGTCCTTTTTTTCTTTTTCACTTTGTATTCAAAGGAAATAAATTATTTGTTGAATTTTACAAAGCTTGTTGCTTTTCTTTCTTTTCTGTTACTTTCTTTAAGAGTATAGACTCATAACACTGACATTCAGACACTTTCTTTGCTAGATATAATTGTTTTATGAATTTAGACAATTATTATTGGCAATCCACTAGCTATTACAACTGGTAGCCATTGGATATTACTATTAGTATCCACGTTATATTACTATTGGTATGCATTGGCTATTGCTAACATGCAATTTTGTATTCTGATGCTATTACATCATTAACTTCAATTTTTTCATTTGAATCTTGTGTCTTTAAAAGCATTATTAATCACAGGTAAACTAGAAATGTGTTCATGGAACACAGATGCCCCACCACAGTGCCTGAAATGACCTAAATGCAAAGCTTTAATAAAAGTGAGACAGACACACAGACATACAATTACTATTACTACCCTTGCTGAGCATACAAATATTATACAGATTCTAGAAGCAAAATACTACCATCTTCCTCAATTACACGTTGCCGTTTGGTCTGCTGATCTGTCACATCCTCATAATCAGGGTCAATGTCCACATGAAGACGCTTCCTAGACATTGTCAGTATTCACTGGAAGAAAGAAGAGAGACACAGCTTAAGTTCTTAATACTGCATAGTAGAGATGAAAGGCATTTTATAGATGATGATGATGATGATGATGATGATGATGATGATGATGATGATGATGATGATGATACAAGAATTCCAGGTGTTCTTACCATGATATACAAAGAATCCAGGATATTTTTTTTACCATGATACAATATTTCCAGGCATTTATGACGATGATGATGATGATACAAGAATTCCATGTGTTTTTACCATGATATACAAAGAATTCCAGGATTTTCACCCTACATACAATAAGTCCAGGTGTTTCACCTGCAAAATAAACCACCATAAATCTCCATATTATACCAAACACTTTTATTATAAATACATGTGTTATTCAACTATCCAGTCACTGCTGAATGTGTTGTAATACAACTGTATAAAGTTTAAGTCTAATTATAAAGTCCATCTTGAACGTTTTTAAAGATGGAAGAGTAAGTGGCATCTTTTATGAGAGACACTAAGAGTAAAGGGGCACTCTTTTGGGATATCAAATAAAGGTACAGGCTAACAGATCTTGTGCTCAGTCATGGGGGAGCCAAAATGATAGGTCTAGGCAATCATGTTAATATTGAACTCATTCAGTCCATTGGACTACCATGTGATGTCATAAACTGTGCTGTATTTCTCTATAAACACATCAAGAAAGAAAAAAATGAGGAAAATATGAAGACCATAGGCATAACCATTTCACTTGCTGAGGAAGCTATGTGATTTCATTGAGAAAGTCAATTTATGACCACAAAATAGCCTGAAATGTAGAAAGAACTATGTAAATCAATTAGTTTAAAAAAAAAAACAAAAAAAAAAATTACCTTGGGTTGAAGAAAAACAAAAAAAAAAAAACACCAGTTAAAAGTGACTCTTAGGTCCCCCCCCCACCCCATTTTTTTTATACAATGACCAGTCCCTAAGTAGTGAAAAAGATAGGCATGATGCTAACAGTTTCACATCAAAATTTTGTTTTTACCTTCTGTGGGCAACTTAGTTTATTCTGCAATACCAGGTTCTTTTTCTGGAAACCAACTGTACTAAATTAAAAAATTGTACATCTTTTTAACAGTAACAAATAACACAGCTGATAGTAAAATCGAATTAGAAAAATCACAACCCACAATAAATAAATCTTCAAAAACAAAACTATTATTAAAAACAAAGTTTTGACATCTCCTGTGGCTGAGTGGATAAAGCATCCACTTTAGATCAACTGGCGAGTCATATGAAAGTCTTACACAAATGGTACTAACAGCTGCATCGCTTGGTGTTCAGCATTAAAAGGTTAAGTGTTAGGACTGGTTGGCCTGGTGTGAGGATAATGTAACTGGGTGTAACATCATGCTACATCATGTCTGTGACAAGATGCCCCAGTACTAGATATCACTATAAACTGTCACACTGCAGACATAATAGCGATAATACTGTAAAATTGTTAAAACTACATTAAAAATATAAATCACACACACAAAAACTAAGTTTTAATAAATTAATCAAAACATTGCCCACAACTACATTGCTACTTTTCATGCCATCAACAACTCCAAAGATCACTGGAAATCTGTCGGTAAAGCAAAATCCCTTTATAAGACATAAGTTAAATTGTATGCTGTGTAAAACTATACACATTTTGATTGAATATTTGCATTTTCATGTACTAGTTCTGAATAATCTGAAATAATGCCCTATTTTTTAGTCTATATTTGTCTCAAATGACCATTGACTTTACACATCTAGACTTATGTCGTTTATAGTCGGAAAGCATATTGTAAAAGTTAATGATTGAACAAGTTGCAAATGAGAGGTATAAAAAGACAATTGTGGATTAAGGTGTTTGGAATAATGTCTAGAGTTCAATAACAGATTGATGTGGGATTTAATTTCAGGAAAAGAAAGCTAAGGTTTGAAGTGAACTCCAAATAGACAACATGCTTGAATGTTGAATCACACAATTGCTAACCTTTTATACCTTTAAAGAAATCTTTAGCTTGTTTGTCTGCCAAATAATATATATAATTTTGTATATAAATGTGAGGGGGGCTGCATGGTGCTTTTTCAATTAAGGTAAGGGGGATCAGCTTTGGGACTCCTTTTAGTTATCTGAATTTGATATCAAGCATCCGACTTCAAACGACAAATCTATACAAATAAAAAAAAAAACTATTTCCTATGTTAAGTCTTGATATAAGCATGTATATTCTCAACTATGTTACATCTCCATGTATTCATCCGAGCCGAAACTTTTATCTACTTGACCAGAGTGACTGCTGTGAAACTGCGGGAAATAGGTGTGCACTTCTGGGTGGTATTTACTTAAACAGGGTCCTTCCATTATCAAGCAAAAATACTGTAAAGTTATTTGTTTTATCTTTGCCTCATTTGGAAGTACCAGCTAAACTAATTACATTCAAAGAATCGAGTTTTACGTTTTAATCTGCAAATTTCCACATTTTCATGGAGGTCGCCATCTTTGTTGTAGTCTCGCATTCATGTTTTCCTGCTATAAGGACACAAAGGTGAAAGGTCATACCAGAACCTTATCACCTCGCCACGTGCTAGAGATACTGCTTTTAAATAATTACTTTTACGATTTTTGTTCTAAATTTTGCCTTATCCAATATATTTTAATAATCATACACGACAACCATTCCTTTTTTGTGTGTTTTAGTGCAATCTATTTTGTTTAGAAATATATATTCATTTGCTACATGTGGATTGCTAAATCTTACATTCATTGTGGCGATTTGTTAATTGCATAGTGTTACTTATTTTTATTTTCAGCTCACACTTGCGGCTGCAGTACACGGAATAAAACAACGAGTATTTTGTCTGTCTCTTAAGTCACATTTTACCGCGAATTCGTATTTCGCACATGCTATATACAAGTTAGAATTAATTCCAATAATTTGCACAATACAATGAGTATCCAGAAAATTTCAGGGACTTTTTGATTTAATAAACATGAAAACGTAATTTCGCATAATTTAACAAAAAAAATACATTGATAATATCTTCTCTGGACAATGAGACAGCTTATTTCGGGTAATATCAGCTCGTTTTGCAAATGCATTTCTTGGAACATTTATCTGTCCTTGAGTACTATCAGTCACATGGTTTGCAATGTTATTTTCATTGGTTTAAAAGTAAGATAAATTGACTCGTTAGATTTGTACAGATGGTATCTTCAAAAATGTAAGGCTTTGCTTTTGTAAATGTAACGCGTTGCTCTTGTCAGAAGCTAATCATTTCTAAAGCTTTCATTTTTTTAATGGAATACATGATGTATAAGACCGTTTTAACGGCGATACTGTTTATAAATAACACTTTACTTTTTTACCTCAACACTGTAAGGTCTTGTTTTGTAAATGTGACGCGTTTCTCTTGAAAGAAGTTATCTTTTATATGCGGTAAATAAGAAAATTTTTGAAGTATACATTTTTAGAAAATGGAATTCGTGTTTCAAAAGATCGTTTCAACTGCGATACTGTTTATAAATAACACTTTACTTTTTCACTAATGATATGAAGGGGCGCTCAAATAAATACATTCAGCATAAAAACTTTATGCACGACTGTAGCTTTATTCACTTAGCATGTAGAATTTAGTGATCAGTATGCATCGATTGAAGAGATTTTTCTGATTGGAAAAAATATATAAACGCATTTCGCATTATGCCTAAAATATTTGTCAAAAATAATTTCGCATAAAGCAAATTAGTACAAATATACAATGATCATGTGTTTTCCGTGAGCTTCGCATTGAACATTCAACATTTAGCAAATCACACGTTTTATCGACTTTCAAGGAAAGTTAGTTTTAAAAAAAAGAACTGCAACAATATAAAACAATGAATTTTAAGTTCCATAAACAAATACGGTTTGTTGACTTTACAAAGAGTGTCCATGCGCTAAAGTTGGTTTCCTTTATTTTTCTAAGATGTAGAAAGCATTAAATTTGGTTTCAATTAATAATTTTCTTCATCCGTAAAGTTTAATTGTTTCTAAGTAGCCCTTGGAAATGGTTGACACATTAACTCCACGTTGGCAACCTAGAGGTTAATTCTACGGATCACACCTCAATTGAAATTACAAATGTCTCGAACAACCTTTTCATTCGTAATTTCTCAATCAATCTTACACTTGGTCAAATCATAACAAATATGATGGGAAGTCTGAAAAGATTGTGATTGTTTTCCTGCAGTTAAATTTCCGGCAATTAAATTGTATAGTTGTTGTTGTTGTATTACTGCGCCGACGAACATCCTTGTTTGTCTCAAAGAAATAGAGCAGGGCGTGTCAATTGCTTTTCCGCTTTTTCTTCCTGAAAGATAAAACCTTTCCATGCGTTGTTAATAATAAGAATAATAAGAATATGAATAACGATATGAATAATAATAATATGAATAATAATAATAACAAACTTTCTTTAACGAGGATAACACATTTGGTCATGACCGACCCATCTGTCATGTGGTCGTCAGTTTTTGTAATTTGCAATGCTATTTTTACAAAAAAAATTAAAAATATTATTTCATTTTTTTTTAAATACAAAAAAAAAAATAGAAGACCATACTATATGATCAGCTATTGTCGCATTCTCATTCATACTTATTTAACATGAATGACTATGCGTGACTATACCGGGAAACATATACACATATGAACAATATTATATACATTCAGCATACGTCGTATGTCTTATATATAAGGAATAAGATCTGGACATATTATTTATAGATATAATGTTAAAGTTTTCTAGTCAAAGCTTTTAATATGTCATTCTAGCTGGTCAAGAAAGAATTAGAAATTTGAATTACGTATCATCAGTGTTACGGAATTCCATATGTTACGTGCTTCGGCTCGAATAAACAGCAACATAGAAAGAGTGAAAGTAACAAGCTTGTAAAACTTAATAAACAATTTATTGAGCACAAATATTTTCCAGAAAAGAAAAAAAAACTTACTGTTTTAAGAATCAATTCCAAAATTAATCTAAAATAATTCAAAATATTATCCACTAGAGAAATTGCAAAAGTCCTGGTAGTAAAATGTCCAAATAATTCTAAGTTCGAATCCCAGCGAAGTATCCAATATGGAAGACGATTTCACTTGATGAAGTCAGTTCTTGTTAATAAAATTCTATGAGCACAATTCTTTTCCAGATAAATAACAAAATAAATCCTCTTGAACCCAAACGAATTGACATCATTTCTAATACAAGGTAATTAAACTATATCAAAACGACACACGACTTAGTATTCTAAAAGCCCAACTTCTACTGAATAGCTCTCTCCAAAACATAGTTTATATACCTGTTTTTACGTAAACAAGAAAGGGGTCTCGTGATCTTCAAGAATCTATCAGAACAAATTTACGTTCAAAAACTCACGTACCCACCATATGACCCAAAGCAGCAGAGGGGGCGAATCCGACTTCTCTAATTGGGGTAGATTTTAAGCAATACATTTTAAGTCTCCTTTTGCCAAATGGAGCCTTAACGATTTTAAAGCCCTATTTGTCAAATCAGGGGTTTCTCAAAACCTTTTGGGTTTAAGTACCTTGCCAATGGAGCATAAAAAAAGCGTCGATTCGAGACGCTATTGTCGCCGCATCTGCTGCTATGGTGTTAACCAAATATTTTATCAAGTCCGACACGATATCGCATCCGAGGGTCTGATAAATTTATTGTCACAAATTCGTGTTTTGCCGCATCTGCTGCTATGGTGTTAACAATTCTTGAAATCGTAAACGATTTTCACGATGAAAATCATTGTTGAAATTCGAAGAATTTTCACGACTTCACAAACAGACTAATTTGTAGAACATCACCTTGTAGATCAATTAGATTATTAGACTGGTCAGTGAGTTTGAAGTTGATTCTCGTTAGCGAATTATTATGACATCGCATATAGACTGGATTAACCGGAGACTCAATAATTAGAAATCCTGGAGGAGCTGTTGGTGCAAATGAATATAGAATATATCCCTGCTGAGCTTGATTTGATCGCTCGAGATTTATTTGATAGCTTCCTTCGATAACATCACATACTAAATTGAGCGCTATCACCGAGGATATATTCACATTTTGAGGAGCGATATGCCTACCACCGCCGTCTGGGTCATTATTATGTGTCAGGTTAGTTGTTTGTGGTTGTGGTGCTGTTTTCTTCCATGCGTCATGGATTTTTTTTGAAACCTTCATCAATGGCATCATTGAGAGATTTTTGTAGTTCTGGTACTTTATATCCGAGTAGTTTGAATGTTGGAATATCTTCTACGCGTATATTATACGCTGTCGCAAACTCTGTTCTCGTTTTAGGATTACTGTCACCTAATACCTCTTGAATGATTTGCAAATGAAATATTTCCATGTCATCGATGATTTTGTTACATGTTTCTACGACGCTGATAAATTCATCTCGGGTGACAGTACCGGATTTAAGAGATATTAACAACAGTGAAATATCATTATTCATCATTAAGAAATTTTTAGTGATTTCCCTTTCTCGAATTCGATAATATCCATCGCCGAGATTTTCTATTATTTCAACAAAAAGTTTAAATTTATTGTAACCGCTATAGCTTTTTACTGGATTATCAGATTTTATCCTGTCGGTGATATAATCAGATTTTTGTGGTTCAGGTGGTAAATTAACTGTTTCTCCCCGGGGTGGACTTTCAGGACATCCTAGTACGGTTCTAATAGAACTCTGATAAATATATACGACATAACTTGGCGAGTTTATCTCAATTGCGGATGATAGCGTCGGCTCATGAACTGTTATAGCGATTTTCGATTCTGTTCCGGTAATTGATTTTATTCTACGCTGAAATTCAGCATTGATTTGTTCGATTTGGTATGATCCGGTTGGTATTGAAACAACATTCCAGTCTGGAGTCCCGTCTTCGCGATTCTTATTCGCAGATACTAAGCTGTTATTCCGTTGTTGACCGCCAAATGCTACCGACCTAATATTAGGCCAACTGTGATACACTCGTAGTTTTTCTAGCGCTATCTCCTTCACGGGAATCGGAATAGGGAAATTCACACTGAATTCTGGATTCGTTGATGTTATTGAGATCATGCTTGTTTGTACTGGGTTTGTGTTCTCCACTATTCGTTGAAGTAATTCCTGCGGTGTTGTCATTGTTATTATATTCATGTTGTATTTCTAATTTTGACATCGCGGAATCATAAATATCTAGCATCGCTGAGAACTCACTATCTGATATAAATGTATCATCGAGCGACGACGATATCAACGAGGACAATTGCGAGTACGCAGTGGATACAACATGAAATTTAATTATGTAGTCTTGCAGTTTGAGTTGGCTGCATGATGATATATTTTTTGTTATTATCGAAATTATTCCCGCGATTGTTGTCGCCGCTGATATACAAATTGGAACAGCTATCGGAGCAATCACTGTCATCGAGGAGAGTATAATTCCGGCTCCGGTGATTACACCACTCACAGAGTACACGGTAACGTCAACTGTGGTGATTCTTCGTTGGTATTTTTTAATTTTCATTGCATACTCTTCAGTGAACGCTTTGAGTTTCATTGAAAACTCTCTAGCCTGATCATAGCGATATTGAGATACCGAAGGTACCGTTGATGACGACATTTTATTTATTATAACAGATTTCAATTGGAACTTTTATTTACTTAAATCCGCTACGAATTCCACATACCATGTTAGTGAAGCCCCAATCAAATTTTTATCAGTAGATGTTATCGTGAACTTTTCAGTTTTATCCTTGTCTATGATCGTTGATATCGTATTGTTGGCCCCGGATGAACTCGACGATGATATATTAAATTTAGTCGTCGTCACTAGTGTTAATCGATAAATACCTTTGACGGTTGTAGTGATATCTAATTTGTTGTCTGTAGGAGTCCACGCAAATGATCCGTGTTGGATCGTGTATACTACGTTGTTGCTTTTCTCATGAGGAATTTTTGTTTCTTCAATGATTGTTATCATCCTCGGAAAATCATCTTTGATTGCTTCGATGAAGTTTTTCGTCTCATCGATGGATTTTTTAATATCAGGGAGTTTTATTTCAATTTTATCCAACGTGGTTCCAATAAATTTATCCACGATGTTTCTACGAAAATTTGAAAACTGTTTTCCGTGTTCTTCAATTCTAGATTGAAGTGTTGCTAGTTCCAACACAGAATTTTTTAACTCATCGTTGAGAGTTTTTAATCTATCTGTAATCGTCGAAATAAGTACACCCGGTTTGAGTTTACCCTGATCGGAAAATAACGCGATAGTATCCTCGATTGCGTTTCGTTGTTTAACTAAAATATCATCCAACGACACATTACTGGTTTTCAATTTACCCTGACGATCTTGAAATACAACTATTTCCCCGGGGTCAACACTTGCTAGATTCAACGTCTCAGCTATTTCATCTTCGATTATTCTCTTTATATCACCGGTTACAGTGCCATTGGGTTCGGGTTTCTTCAGCGTTGATAAAGATCTCCCCCAAATATCAATCATGTTATTTTATACATCTTTCTCTAAAATCTTTTCGTTGAAAAATCTTCGATCTTCGCCAGTGATTACTAGTGTATTCATTTACGACAACATGTGGTGGTTTTCCAGATGGTGAAATAGCGTCAAGGACATTTAATACTTCGCTGTCGCATATTGGTGGGTCATTCATTTGTTGTGTTGGTAGCGTAGAATACCAAGTCTTCATTGGAAAAGTCTTTAAGCGGTTTATATAACGCATAAATTCCTTCGGTGGCGCTAATCCATATGAATCGAAATAAACAATTCAGCGTGGATCAATCGCGTATGCAACCCAGTGAGTACCAGGTCCTGTGCTGTTATCGAGATTAATCATACCGGTTCAACGCTGTTTGGTTGTGCCGGTAACTGATCTTTCATAAAGACACCTCTGAAGTTTTTAATCGCCAATTTTGTAGCAGCATCGAGTAAATCGAAATTAGACATTGGAACTAGTAAACCGTTCTTGGGATTCTCAGGCCGCTTCCTTTGTACTATGAATACGGGGTTCCTGGTAGTCTTAGACCCTTTCCCTTTTTTATATCCTTGTCCAGTTGCCTTTTTTAGTGCCATCCCTGCGGCTGTACCAACGGCTCCTAACGCCGCCGCTTTAGCCACCGCTGGGACGGCTGCTGCAATCAAAGCCGGAATCGCAGCTAACAACGGGAATATACCGCCGGTTTTAATCATGTTTTTGATAGCAGCCGCAGAGAGAGTGATCTGAATGCCTTTTTTATCCTTGAAAGCATCATTGAAGTGTTTCACTTGAGAAGTTGTCAGCGACAACTTAATTTCCCCGCCAGTCATTTGATTGTGTTTCAACGTGATTGTGGTTCCACATCGCTTAGCCGATTCTGATTGCAATTTCTTGAGTTGACCTGAGGTCAATGTAACACCGATATGACTGTATGACATTATACAATAACAGATTAATTCTAAATCGCAAAGCGATTCAATGGAAAAATCGAGAAAATCGTTTACGATTTCAACAAGGATTTTTCATTTACATGTTTTGGAAAACAATACATGTTTTCCACTTGCGCATCTACCACTCTCATTCTTCCACCAACACCTTCGAGTAGCATTGATTTGTCGCTGAGAATGACAGCAAGATGTTCCAACGAAAAATAATAGACCGGGTATAAATTCTTCAAATCCAATTGTGATATTTGTAGACCAGTATCGACATTTTGATCGCGTGCCATAAATGACAACAACCGTTGATACACGCGAGCAATATGATTTTGACCATAATCAAGTTATACATCTTCAGATGGTTCCTGCTGGCCGTTTATTCTCAGTGAGACGTCTTTAACACCTAATTGATCAAATATCATATGGCTGAAACATTGATCGCCAACTCGTGTGTTATCCTGTAACACAATAAATATATGACGTGGCGCAGCAACGCCTTGTTTTGATGCTAGGTTCCACGTGAATAACCCGTTAATATTTGATTGTTTAACATTTGTACTTACCGTTAGCCAACTTAGTAATGATTTTCCTCCTTGGTCCATAAATGATAGTAATCGTTCTTCTGCGGTGATTGATGGAGTCAACACTGGCATCCACAATGATAGTTTTGTTAAAATGACTTTACCAGCATCAGCATCTGGATTTGCAGCATCTGCTGGAATCCTCCAAATTGCGTCATTATCATCACTCTTTCGCACGAGTGCTACTGTATGCTTTGCACCGTAGATAACTTTTAGAACATTTCTACAGAATCCAAATATATGATGCAGTGGAATCGCGTACGAAAATGATCTACGCGCTCCTCCCAACATTAATATACGTGTTGCAGCTCCTAGATTGTAATTAGGCTCAGCATTTATGATCATATCCTCGATAGCAGCAGGAGCAGGAGGACCAGCACGATCATTTGGTCGTCTTATAATAAATTGATTTCCTCCAGCGGTATTTTTAACATCCTTTGCAAACATCATAGAAGGACCCGCGGATCTTGTATAATCATCGGAATATCTCGCTAACCCGATTATTGTTGTAGCCACATCAACATCGCGATCTATCGACTCAATCTCTTTTCCATCGATGAGATATCTTGCACTCTCAAATAGCGCCATGTTGCCATTATTGACAAACCCGACTTGAGTACCAACTGGATACGGTGCTGGTACAGCAGGAGTATCAGTAGCTGTTACAAGTTCTCCTTCCACTTCGATAAACGCTTCAGCGGGTAGAAAGTATTTACTGGTATCATGAACTTGAAGTTCAATTCTTGTTCGACTATTTGAGTCTATTGCATGATAGGCATAGTATTGATAATCGCGTACAGAATCACCCTTGCGAACTGGATCGTCTATATCAAACGCTGGATCAGGTGACCGTGTAAACATTTTATTCTATTTATCAAAGTCTAAATCGCGATTTTCACCTGCGAATTTTCACGCTAGCGTTTTCGTCGTGGTTGTAAGCCACTTCCCGCTATCATATTTGCGATGTTGCTTTGGTCGTTGGTGTATGACGGAGTCACCAGCGACGCTAGTTTTTGATCTACTGCGTTATTTATAATTTTACTAACACTCGCAGGCATCTCTGCTGTAGACGGTAGTGGTTCTCCTTTGGATTTTCGCCGCCGAACTAGCGCTGTTAATTTATCCTTCGCGGCTGAAAACGCTTTCCCGGCAAGAACTCCAACAGCACTAATACCCTTATCACGAATAACATCAATGGCTTTCACTGATAATTGTTTTACTAGCGGCGCCACTTTTGGAGCCATTCTTGCAAATAACCCTGCAATGGCATTACCGAAACCATAGCCATAGTACGCGTTATAAACTGGAAACCGTGAATTGACTACATAGACGCTGGCTGGTTTGTCATGGTTGTAGTGTATGATCATTCTTATTATTAAAACACGAGTGTTTTCAATTGCTAGCAATTTCTAAATACTATTTATCTAATCAGTGATTCATCGCCGATGATGAAAAATCCAAGGGATTTTCAGTCGCTGTGATAATTTTCCACTAACTCGCCAATGAAATTTCGGTATGTTGCAATATCCATGATACCGCCTGGAAATAACCGCCTGCAGATATCAGCTACTTCATTGATTATTTCCGGTGAGTTATTTCCAGCTCGTTTCCCTCCGATGAGAACTTCTGATCGTGCTATATCGCTGAGAACATTACCAGGACATTGAATTTAAATTCCACTGGAATCTCTTAATCCCTTCCCGATACTAGCATCCAGTTTTTCTGTATCCGTGGTTTGTAAATAATCAAGAGTATCATCAGATGGTCCAAGCGAAGGTTCTTTTAGTTTTTTTTTAGGTAAAAAAGATATTTTCTTTGAAGGTTGCTGTCGCTTTCCTTGCAATTTTTGCGGTTTTTGTTGTTGTTTAAACTCTTCATATTGTTTAAACACTGTACCCACCACATTGATATATTCAATGTATGATGCACTTGTTGTGTCAATTTGACTTGTTTTAGTTTTGATTTTGTAGAATATATCAGCCCAATGAGTTATACTTCTAACATACATTGTACACACCTACCAGAAAGTGCCGATCGGCTATTTTTAGTTGTAATCGTCGTCAAGTCATCTGTGCCAGTACGCGCCTTACACTTCACACAATATAGATCCATAATTTATGTATAATAACATGAATGTAATTGATTATTCAGCTACCCGACGACGAGAACCTATTAAACACCATGCGATGTTGCCGAATTCAATTAGAATGATTATAATCGGACCATCTGGAAGTGGCAAGACACAATTGTTACTTAATTTAATAACGAGATGGATGAAATGGGACAAGTTGTATTTGATAGCTCCTAGTGTAGACGATCAACGATGTTACGAAGTGTTAAAAGATTTTAACGACAAAGCAGTAGAAGAATCAGGCGAGGGTATTATTGAGTTTATAACCGATATCGATGAAGCACCGAGCATTGATGATATTAATGGAGGTATTAACAATTTGGTCGTATATGACGATGTGATTTTAGACAATCAAAAGAATCTCGGTAGGATATTTTCCCGAGGCAGACATAAAAACACTGATGTGATATATGTTACTCAACGTTACACACAAATTCCAAAGGTGATCAGAGATAATTGCAATTTATTGTGTGTGTTTAACGGAGTTGATACTCATACGCTACGAAATATTTGGCAAACTTGGTGATGCGGTGAAATGGATCATAATCAATTTAGAAATTTCTTTAGTCACGCTCAGTCAATCCCACACGGATTTGTGACGATAAATTTATCAGACCCTCGGATGCGATATCGTGTCGGACTTGATAAAATATTTGGTTAACACCATAGCAGCAGACGGCGGCGACAATGGCGTCTCGAATCGACGCTTTGTTTACGCTCCATTGGCAAGGTACTTAAACCCAAGAGGTTTTGAGAAACCCCTGATTTGACAAATAGGGATTTAAAATCGTTAAGGCTCCATTTGGCAAATGGAGACTTAAAATGTTTTGCTTAAAATCTACCCCAATTAGAGAAGTCGGATTCGCCCCTCTGCTGCTCCCAACTAAAATAGAAAGATGTTTATACAAAGCTCCATAATGTCCTTGGAACCAACCAATCATTATAAAAGCTTGTTTACAACTCTGAAGCCAGGCCAGAAATGAGGCCAACACGTGGTATTTATTTTGTAAAGTACAGGTCATCTCCCAATGAATAAATCTTAACTTAAAATGTCAAATTTTAATCTGACAAACAAACAAAAATAAAAATAAATATAAATGACATATGAAATATACGTAACACATACTATAGGTACTGATACAATAAATGAACTTTTGTAATGATTGGTTTTCGACCACGGAAACTGGAGATCATTGTTAGTCGTCGATCGGAGATTACGCTCAGTATTTGGTGATCTTAGGTGAGTGAGGTTAGATATATAAGCTGGGAAAAGGCTGTTGATAGAATTATACGTCATGATTCCTTTAAAATAAGGAATACGTTATAGTATGGGTAGCATCTGCAGACTTGCAACAAAAATAATCGAGGGAGTCATAACAGGAATTTTCAGTATTTTTGGGGCTGCCTCCTTCTGGAGTTTATCATTTCTGGACAGATTAAATTTGAACGTGTTTCCCCATATGATACAGCCGTAATCAATCAGTGGTGGTATATAACCCGAAACATAAAATTTGTGGGGAGTTAGAAATTTGGAAACCAATTTTATCAGTTATTCTTTTGCTACCATTGCACCTAGGTGAACGATACATGCATTCCAGCTGAGATGTTGATCAATGTAGATACCAAGAAGTTTTTGCTTTTTTTTTCTCAATAGATACATCAAAGCCATTTTGAGTTAGAAGTAAATCCATGTTAGTAGATAGACGCTACCTTGTTCCGACTGTCATACATTTCGTTTTAGAGATGTTAATATGCCTTTTGTTTTGATGACACCAAACTGATATTGTTGAGGTCGATTTGATTTTCTTTTTAATGGAGTCGAGAGATTTACCAGATAAATGCAATTTTAGAGTCGTCAGCAAAAATATGTGTTATGTGTGTCCTGGATACAAGGCTAAAATACATTGATAAATAGTAGAAAAAGAAGAGCCCCCAAAAACTATTTATAAATTCCACTCTTCTCTAGTTTTTTTCTATCTTTCTCCTTAGTTTCTCCCACATTTAAACCAGATTAAAACGTACAGTAAATTTTATGTACTACAAACTATTGTATATAATAACGAAACCATTCTCATTCAATTTAAACACAAAACCCGCCCACCTCTCCAAGTGTCCGGACCAAAAACCGCTTATATTGTTTTTAAAACAAAACTCACCCAGTTACTGTACCATAGTATTTATTGGTGCTTCATTTGACATTTACGCGCAGAACGAATACTATTTTACTACATTTTTAAATCCTACATACAGTGCCGGATTTAAGACAAATGAGGCCCTGTGCTAGTTAATTTATGAAGCCCCTTACTTCATTGTACAAATTGTATTTTTGCCAAGAAGATGGGTTTCCTGGCCAACGGGGCCATATGCTTAAGCACACCTAAGCACAGTGGTAAATACGGTACTGCCTGCATGGGATAAGATGTTCCTCCAGAATAAGTCTTATTTGGAGAAAAATAAAAACAACAGCATTACACATCGTTTAAGCTACTGCAGATCCGTTTTCAAGAATTGTGCAGGCGTATATCATGATGCTATTAGGTTTTCGCTAAAATTGTATGATACTTAGACCTATATTAATAAAGGACAGATTAATTGCTTATGTCAGTTATGGGAATGCTTACAGCAAGGCTATTTTATTTTATGTCATAGATTCAAATTGTAGATAAGGATAGAATACAGAAAAAACTTGTATTTAAAACTAAGTTTTGCAGGTCAAACATGCGATCAGATATTTCGAAGACTGGTTTATATGTTACCATTTTTATTTCAAAATATACTCCCAAAGAATGTGTAACGGCAGTTCAGAAGTATACATGGTACAGTCTTATGTACACTGGCCGAAACTTGATTTCTTTTATATTTTCAAAACGTTAAGCAATGAATTAGCGAGCTACAACCACATACTAATTTATGTTTTTATTAGCAAAGTATCTATTTTGTAAAACTAAAATATATTAAAAAAATATTTGTCTGCATTTGAAGACATTTGAAGAAATAATTGAGTGTCTAATGAACCGCAAACAGTTAAATGAACGGTGACAAAAGCATCTTATACAGGAGTGGCATCTTAAATAATTTATCACACATATTCTCTCAAAGGAATGTATTCGTTTGCATTTCTGTAGGGATTTATTCGGTCAAGTATGTCAGTACATGTAGATTGTACTCATTGGTATTGTGATGTGTGTGTGTGTGTGTGTGTGTGTGTGTGTGATCACATTATTGGGCACCATGTGTCCATGTTGCGTACCACTGGAGGAAACGTTTACTCAACAATTTGATATTGCTGGGGGAACAGCATCGCAGAAGGGTAGTTACACCAGGGGCGCAGCAACCATGGTGACGATACATCATGGGCAATGAAGCAGCCAAATGCAGTCCATCAGGGATTGATTTTTACCTGAGACCAATCCCAATTACCTGAGACCAATCACATATGATATAAATGGATAGTTTACAGAGATACGTATTGTATTGAAGCAGCCTACAATGAGTTAAGTATACGTTAGAATCCAGCGTATGGAGAAGTATTAAAGACCGATAAACACGAAACAAATCGTGTTCTAGGAAAAAGGGGCAATAACCCCAAAAGAAAGTAGAGATCAAAATTTACTGCGCAAGTAAATGCAGCAGTCTAGCATATAACAATGTAAGTTGAATGTTAAATTTCCAAAATACACACAACTGTCAATTCATAATGTTACTGCCCATGCCACCCATCTATTCATCAAGATCCAGCATAAATAAGAAAAACTAAAACAGTTTAGAAATATGACATCTAAATATATAAGGTTATTTTGTTCTAATAACTGCACGGATAAAATTGAAAAGTTTCACGAAACAGCTATCTCTTATAGCAATGTTCGATTTTTAGGAAACGATTCAAATATATAAAAGAAGATTATTAATACATTAAAGATGTCATTACTGATATTCGACTTGAAAACACTTGAGATCTATTGGGGTAGATTACAAGTATGACCACAAAGGATAAATTATTTGAATTAAATTAAAAAAAATATATAATCTTTTATAAACAGGTAGAATTTGTTAAGAGTAAGATTTGGTACTACAGTCAGTAAACATTTGATTTTAAATTGTATCTATTTTTCTCTATTCGTTTTACTACAATTTTGTTCTTAATCTATCCCTGATCCATTTCAAACAAATTCGTTGAAAAAGAACGATAGATGAATTACATACTGGGGTTGGCAATAATAATACTGTACAAGAAGTAAAAATTTTCAGTTAATTAAGTTAAAATGTTTTGAACATTATTTTCCAAATGACATGAATTTTCAGACAATTATGAAGTAAATTTTGTATGTTTCATAATTTTAGGAGGAAAATTAACAGGTTTCATTGTTTCCAAATTAAATGAAACTTTGTACCTAAATAAAACATACTCAGTACACACACACACACACACACACACACACACACACACACACACACACACACACACACACACACACACATCAAGCTATTGGATAGAGTTCCAGATACATTCACACACATCATTGGTCACAAAAATACAAACTCTCTCAAGTACTAACGCAAACCGGCAAAACATAGAAACGTGTTATTTCATAATGGTTTCTTTTTTGCCAAACACCCGCAATCTGCCCCTATTGAATCAAGCATAATAATGCAGCTGCAAATGAAAACTCCTGCAATTACCAACCAGAGCAGCTCATTCATTAGTCCACATTAAAGATTTCCATGTAGTGTAAAATTTCACTAGTGTTAGCATTCTTCCAGGACAGAAAATATAACTTACCAAGAAAGATAAATTGTACCGGGCAGACCTATTGTACTGCATAATATCATACCGTTGCCTACCAAAAAACGTTTTCCAACATAGAACTGACGAAAGTTAAATTTATACATTTAAATGTATAGAAGATATTAATTATATATTGTTAATTTCTAATGACAACTACATGTAATAATAGTTAATACAGTAAGAATATCAAACATTCTGTTTCTAATTTCTCATGGATAGAACTTGTGAACTTAGAGTTGACAGGTCATCCCTTTGCTCTGTAATATAAGATAACTAGTTTTATTTACCTCTATATTATTCTTTTTCATATGAGTTATAGTCTTTTAACTACAAAGCAGATATATAAGGGCATAGTGGATGACCCTGTCTGTACTCTCTTTTAACAATGAACTAAAATTATATTTACTGAGTCTGAGATTAAAACGAGTTAATTTCTTACGACAAGTACATGTAATACACATTATGCACTTGGCATGCGTGTAATAGTCTCCTGTGTATTGTAAATGCAAAGTTTGATTAAGAAACTTACTTTAGAATAATATTCATTCAGCAAAATTCATTTTCTTTAGCAGAAATGACTATTACATATGACATCTAAATCAATAGGACTCTTCCATACCTTAAGTACAAGCTCTCCATTAAAAAATTAATAAAAATAGGTAAATTATAAGTTATTATGTAAAACACACTATTCTTCTTTCAGTCAGCGACCCTGACACTACCCTCTCTCCACCCCCCACCCCCCCCCAAAAAAAAAATTCATTATCTCATTTCTGAACCTTCAACCAAGTTTAGTCCATATAGGTGTACGTTGTATAAAACCAATTTTATTGTGCAGAACCCATTCTTTTTTTTTAAAAAAGACAGTCAGTGACATTGATCGTTGACCATGGTAACCCCAGCGCAACGGTGCAAGCTATTCACAAGTTTGGAAAGTGTCTCATGACTGAGAACAGAGTTATTATGCAGAAACTATTTTGTTCTTTTCACGAACAAAGACCAGCAGGATGTTCCAAATTTAATAATACGACTATTTGTATCAACCAGAAGACTTCTCAAAATGAATGAGTAGGATTTAACCTGAAATCTTGTACTTTTGTGGTAGAAAACAAAAGATCACAAAGGTTTCTAATATTTTCTATGATAGCATTACCTTGATAAAACCATTTGATTCACATGTATAATTTCAGGCAGAACAATTTTGATTATATTAGCTATGCAGGCAGATGCTACTATGTTATATATATTAAAAAGTGAAATAGGATGCTAGTTAGCAAGAATTTTGTAAGACTTATTTCTGATTGGTATTAATGTTATTACCACTTCTTTCCACAAGGAAGATAGGGCTCAGAGTGGCCCAGTGGTCTAAAGCGCTCTCCATTTTACGAATCACATCCATTTCACCTCTGTCTGTGTGAGTTTGAGTCTCAGATTTGGCCAATGTGGGTATGTGAGAAAGCTTGCCAATTGCTTCTTTTGGGTTGGTGTTTCTTTCCGGGTTTTCTACCAGGCTCTTCCTCCACCATTAATACTGGCCACCATGTATATATCTTGTGATGAAAACTGGCGTTAAGCTCTACAACAACAAACAACTAGATCTTAGGAGAAAAGCATCAGTAGAGTTTGGTAGCAATCCTTGCAAGTAGTAAGGCAATTAGTGATAATAAATTTGTGCTAATGGGCACCAGACTCTATGTAAAAGACTGCTACATTAACTCTTCTGGTCTGTGACTTTAAGAGTACAAAATTAAACTCACCGATTATTTGTTTTAATGACTAAAACTATACATCAGTAAAACAAAACAGAGCAAAAAATTTGAAAGGACCAACAAACCTTGTATGATCTTGGTACAAAATTCTCTGGCATTAAAAAGAAATGATTGAAACTGCAAATATGCAAACTAAATTTCTTGGCACAGTGCTTATTAAAAATATGAATTAGTACACTGGGAAAAAGTGATGTCAGCATTATGATACCATATTGAATATATTGATTTTATTCCTTTAGTGATAAAATTCAAATACTAAAAAAATCTGCCAAGTCTTTACTGTACATATTGGCTTATAAATCTATCCAAATACAATATTATAGACCCATGCTATCCCATAATGCATCAGCAGATCTGGGTCTTTGGTCATGTAGTTTGTTAGAAGAAATCAATAGAATAAACAAAACAGGCAGAACATTACATCACAATTTGCCAGCAAATCTAGGTCAATGTATTTTGTTTCAAAGTATTCTGTTGAAGAAAAAAAAACAGACCTTAACCTGCTGGCATATTATGTGGTGGTACATCAATGTCAATGATGGTTCCAGTTAGAACAGACTCATATATGAGTATATATGGTATTTGGAACATACAAATTACAAAGTTGATACAAACCAGAGGCTTCAAAATTACTCCACCGGAGGCTGGAAGATCATACACTTAGATTAATAAATCATTGAAACTGAATTAGGTAACAATAAAGGGGCTTGGCATCAAAGTCATCTTGAAACATTATACCAGAGAACTCCATGAACCAGGAAATTTCCAACCATATTTCTTTCAGAATGATTTTATCAAACGTATAAAAAATTGCTGGGAAAGAAGTACAATTTTAAATTTGCATGAATTTAAAAGACGATTGAAATAAGTGATATTTTTAATTATACCTTATTGAAGATCTTTAACCTATTTTAAGATGGCGATGTAGTTTTTAAAAAAAGTTACAATTAAACTATACATGTTATCTATGTTGAATTATGTGGGAAATTTATTTTTCAACATAAATTACCCAATATCTTGCTCATAGAGAGGAACATTTTCCTGCATGAAACTCTCAAGGAATGGAACATTATAGAATTCTTACACAATGTACAGTTTGTATGTATTTTATTAAGTCAAAACAAGCAAAGAACATTTTCTCTATTTGATTATCTTTATTAAACAGAATTACTAATATCAAACAAAAAAAAAGACAGTTAAAGTTGTGCTTTATATTAATGAAGATATGAAGATCAACAATTCATATAAATCTGAAATAGTTTAGATAATTCAGACTTATTGCCAATAATATTGATCGTTAGGTTTGAACCCATTATTGGCTTTAAACACATTTAGCATAATGGAGAAAAGTGCTTTATCCAAAGATCCACCAAGGCGGCTGACTGCAGCTGTTGTGGGTGCAATTGGAATCTTCAGTGCATAGATTACATATCACTCTTACCACCATTATTATCCAATATGATTCACAAATAATATGAAATAGAAAAGAACAAGAAATATAAAGACCAGAGTAACTGCATGTACTCTAAGGACACCTTACTTCCAAATTTGATAGGCAAATGTTTTAGATTTTTAATTACTTGTTACTGGTCAATTTTGTATGATCTTGCTCACTTGTCCAGGGTCATAGGTTCTAATGCAGATAAAAAGAAGAGATGGAGAGTAGCTAATTTGTTGCTAAGTCAGAAGTTCAAAAGATCAGTTTGCTTCATAATTAAATGCCACAAATATTAAAAATATCTTGCTTTATTATTATTATTCATCACTTGAGCCTTATATTCCCCATGGAACTGATATTTTGTTGACTTTTACCACTTATTCGAGTTTTACAAGTAACAATGCAATATTCTAGCACAGTTATAGTAACCCTCTTTTCCAAGATAGTACCAATCTTTCATGTGAGGAAATAGTAACAGTAATGGAAATGATGATGTTGTTTGATGAAGATGATAATATACCAGTATTAATAAGAAAATTGAATAAATCAATACCATCAATAAATGTATATTCCAGCCAAAAGTAATGATTGTGTGTGCATTGCATATATATATATATATATATATATATATATATATATATATATAGAGTGAATGATAGTAACCATTGTCATTCAGAGAAGAGAGAGTGATGTGCAAAAAAATAAAAGCAAAATTGTGAATTAAACTTTTATTGAATAAGAAAACGCTCCATGATTCCAAAAACAATTCAATCAATGCCATGCATTTATGCATGTTACAATACATACCAAAGCAACTGATCACCAGAAATGAAATCAACATTTACATAGCTCGCCTATACCAAGCTCTTGGTAAACATGCGGAAATTAAATTCTGAATAATATGATTTTCGCAATAAAATGTTCACTGTTTAATTAATAGACCTCACATTTCACAGCTCCAGTTCCTGGGCACCAATGATATTAATTCAAAAGTATCTAAGGTGGCCGGCATATTAGTGATAAAAAATGTAACCTTTACCCCTCACAAGTGGACACATATTGGGGTTTGTGAAACAAAATCTCACAAATATTTGTTAACTTTGATCCATACAAGGTAATTTGATTACTGTTACTGCTGTGTGCTCCTTTGATATCAGGTTTTGTCACTTTGATAATTACAGGCTATTTATTGCCCTTGAAAATTATCAAGATGACAAAAGCTAAATACAGTACGAGGTGCAGGTTTGTATAATATTTACTTAAAATGAAACTTAAATTAAAAGGAAGAATATGTCATTGCAAGCAACAGTCTACAATACAGCAGACCTGGTATGTCAGTTACATGAAGCTGCCAATAACCACCAAAGGACTATTGTTTATAATGAACATTTTTTATTTTCTGTTGGCACTATATATTATGCTAACATACATAAAGGTTATCAAAAGTAACAAGAACATTATTTTTTCTTATATCAAAGTTGATGTGCCAAAATGAGCTCTTGGCTGATCAGAACAAACTATACTGTGGTTGATCATGTGCAGTACATTTATGATATCAACAGCACTGGTGAGAAATGCAAATGTCACATCATTTTTGACCTTAGAGATGATAGTGTCAAATGTCATGCTACTGGTTTGATGTAATTTAATGATTTACATGATTCTCAAGTTAAGTTCTTAGCCTACTGTATCCATTTTGGGATTAACAGGTCTGTGTTTTAAAATTACCACACAGCAACACATGTGGGCTATTTAGTAACAAGGTAAAGTGCACTGATCATGGACACATAATGGAAGCCAACTTGGGCCCATGTGATTGTAGGATTTAAAACACAAGTTCAGCATGACAATCAATGTGCCATTGCGGCTCCTGTCTCCATTAGTCATCATTTATGACATACAAGAGGGCACATCAGGAATGTTCTAAATCCCCAAGCATGCAGGGAATGGGTAATAGACCTTACCCAAAACAATAACACTTTGCATGTATATGCTGTAAGCACTATAACAGATCCTACCGGTATATTGTATATTGGCAATTCTGTACATCCCTCCTTAAACTGCCAAATGGCACATAACGAGGTATGCTTTCACATCCTGTGTTTCATATTCGTCATATACAAGGATCTCATATACTTCTAGTTTACTTCTTTCCCACCTCACACATTTTAGATTTCCACTGTTTTGCTCTTAATTTTGAGTCTTTTTGCATAAACTTTTTAACAGAAGAACTGCACTACCATCCCAGTATTTGTATTCAGTGATTTGTATTTTTCATACCTTAAATTAGGAACTTAAAGAAATCTTTTTTCTGGAATTTATACCAAAAAAACCCACATCTATAATGAACAGAAAAATGGCACAAAATTAAACAAAAATCAAAAACATTAAGGATGTGCTGCAGTGACTGTGCATGGCAGACCAATATCTACATGTGTATCATTTTCATGTCCATAATGACTATGATGTATCTGAGCAAATCATATAGAAACAGATTATGTCCCTTATTGTGCAAGACAAGTGTAAACAATTTACAAAACAATCAACAAAAAGGGGCTATAACCCTGGAAAGGTGCATCAAAACATGATACAGATATGCATTCATTTACATCTATAGTGTTCTCCAAATTTTAAAGCAATTCATCTAAAAGTGGGATTGGTTAAGCCCACAAGAATTAATATCTATAGCATATATTTAACATCCCCAAACGGGCATAACTCTGTTGAAATTGCAAAAAAGCACTGCAACAATGGATAAGTACATGCGGACTTTTATATCATCAAAGTCTGCCATGTTTGAGGGCAAAGCTTTAAAAGATGTGCCCCTAACATGTATACAATGTATTGGGTCATAAAAATCCAATGAAAAGAGGACTCTAACCATGAACAATTGTGATAAATGTAATTCTCATTTTATTTGAAGAATAATATGCCTATTTGGAGAGAGAGAGAGAGAGAGAGAGAGAGAGAGAGAGAGAGAGAAAGAGAGAGAGAGAGAGAATACAGTGGTACTATATCAAACCTTAGTTATAATGCTGTACACTTGTCAGTTAAATATTGACAAAAGTATACAATATTGTTGATTTAGATTTTGTTATTAATAGTTTCGAGAAGCTAACATAGCCAGAATCTGGTGGGATACAGTAGACATATGTCGTAAAATGTGCCATTCTACACTAAGCTCAATGTTTTTAAAAATTTAATACTTGAATTTTTAAAGTCTTTGTGATATACATGCAGGCTGAAATGTACACAACCTACTCCAAAAATAGTAACATCAGAAACTCAGCAGAACACACTGCTGCAAAAATGGGGTTAATCTCCAGAGTATTATAATTGACCCAAATAAACGATTAAGAGGAAATGTAATTAAATATAATTCTAATTGTAAATCCTGATGAACAGAAAATGCATTGTTATATAATTCTAATTGTAAACCCTGATGAACAGAAAATGCATTGTTATATAATTCTAATTGTAAACCCTGATGAACAGAAAATGCATTCTTATATAATTCTAATTGTAAACCCTGATGAACAGAAAATGCATTGTTATATAATTCTAATTGTAAACCCTGATGAACAGAAAATGCATTCTTATATAATTCTAATTGTAAACCCTGATGAACAGAAAATGCATTGTTATATAATTCTAATTGTAAACCCTGATGAACAGAAAATGCATTCTTATATAATTCTAATTGTAAACCCTGATGAAATAAAATGAAATTCTAACTTGCTTTAGAAATAGTGACCTTGGATGCTCAGAAATAATGACTTTCCATTTAGCCTTACATGAATGATTTACCAACAACAAAAAATGTCTCGAAACTTTCATAATGTTTTCTTTCTAGCACCCTGGGAAGAGTTTTTCTGACTGCCTATTATGCAGTACACACATTTTTCTTCCTATTAAAGATAATTCAGTGCTACATGAGAACTGTTTTGACATCCATCTTAAAGGACATTACTAAAGTTTCCAAAACATTTGTGATTTTTGACTGGACAAGGTACAAGCTGAGAATGGCATAGGTCCATGGATCTATTGAGCAACTGTATAACCTATTTAAAAGTACAGACACTTTAAAATGTCATTAAATTTAAGTCAAAAAGTCCAATCACAAACATTTAATTTATGATTTTTAATGAATTTTTTCACAACTGATCTTTGAAAGCAGCTGATGAAAATACCTATTTTCTCCAGATTCTGACTAATTTTGTCTAAGTATTCTAGTGAAAACACCATGAGAACATAAGTTTCGTTTCAGATGGTGTAACAATAGCATGATTTTTCAGGAGTAACAATATTATTTTTCAGGAGTAACAATAGCATGATTTTTCAAATGGAGTAACAATAGCATGATTTTTCAAATGGAGTAACAATAGCATGATTTTTCAAATGGAGTAACAATAGCATGATTTTTCAGATGGAGCAACAACAGCAAAATTTTTCAGATAGATGCTGTAGTTTCCCTCCCTATTGGATATCAAATGAACACGTTTTTAATTCATAATCAACAATCTCTTAGTAAAAAACTCATGTTGATATGATGATACATTCAGGTGGAGTAGCAAAAAAAAAGGTTTTCAAGTTACTGCTGTGGTGGCCTACTGTCTGGGCAGGACAAATTTGGTCTTGAACCATCTGGACATCAAAAGAAGTTATTTTTAAAAAAATCTTATGCTGATATGACATTTAATTCAGGTTTAGTAGTAATAACAACTGTTCAAGATGGCTGCCATGGCAGCCATAATGGACATAAAATCAGCTCTACTTTTATGTAGGAGAAATAGACATTGTAAAAAATCTTTTAGTGTTATGACCATTATTATTGAACAGTAACAATGACAAGATTTTAAAAATGGCTGCTGCAGTGGCCATTTCGGATGTTTGAGCAATACCATTTTCACTGAGGACCAATTGCATCTTGGGATGAATGTGATTTGGATAGTGATTTCTTTAAACGTAACTTTAGAAATTTTTCAGTCAGCATGGAATTGGAGCCATGACCTGCCACATCCGAGGTGGATGCTCTAACTACTAGGCCACTGGAAATGAATGTGTGTATAAAGTATCATGGCAATTCTCCAGGCAGTTTCTTTGGAGTAGCAATAACAAATTTGTGCCACCAGACAGACAGACATATCAGGCAACGTATGATGGACAACAGGCCATCCATAAACTCTGCCATGGCCAGATAAGCTATAAATGTAATGTAAACAAAGCCACGAGTTAAAATATGTTGTTTGTTTCTACTTCAAGATGAAGCATATCTGGTCTTTATTGAGAAAAAGAAAGTTCTATTTTTATTATAAACCAGTTTTGCTTATGAACTGATATGCTCATATGACCCAGTGCACCTTTTGCTTGTGCAACCCTTCACCTCAACTAGAAATATACTTACGGAATAATCACTAAAGAAAATTCTGCAATTTACGAAAACTCTAACTTTGTGGATGACAAAACTTGTTGCAATGAATTAAATTTCTGTCATCTTAAAAAATACAAGTTCACACAGTAAGTCTGATTGAGTAATATGTTTTTTACATAAAGGGGACATAACTCTGTAAAGAAGACATTGCTGCAAAAAAAAAGATATCTCTGGTGAGAAAAAAAATTCATGCCTAAAAAGGCTGTTTCTAATTCTAAAAATAGCTCACACACTTTTTGTTTTTTTTTGCTTCAAGTATAACAACTGTAGTAATATACACTTAAGTGTTACATGACCTGATGGCAAAATCTTATGTTTCCCATTGTTTTTTAAACAATATTTTAATAATTTTTCTCATAGGTATATTCTTTATTGGTACAACTGTGCAGCGAAATGCATAAAAGTCCAAATATCCTTTAAATAATTAAATTACACATACATACACAAAAAATGAAGTCTTCTGTGAAATACTTTAATGCCTGATTAGTCATCTCAATAGCATGTAATTCCAAAGCAGCTCTTACTTGTCATGCCAAAATGCACAAAAAAAACTTGTCTCATTAAAAAGAATACAAGTTTCAATTACGGGCTGCTCCAACAATGCGGAGAATGAAAAGGAAAAGATTGATGACATCAAGGTACAGGTTCAGGGCAGCAAAAATGTACTCCTCTGGGGAAAGGGCATATTTGTGTTTTCCTCCCAGCATCATCTGTGTGTCAAAGACGAGATACTGAAAATAAAAGGAAAGTATGGATCACAAAAGAACCTTTTTAGTCTCATAGGAAAAGGGAAACATCAAAATCTTGTAAACAAACTGTGGAATGTTTCTACAGAAGACAGAAATGAAGGAAAAAAGATATAACTTTTAGATGATAAGAAATTTAGTGAACCTATATATCTGTTGTATGCAGTGTCAAGTTTTGTGTAAATCTCAATAATATGCTACATTCATACATACACACATACATCCATTTTTCTATCCACAATCCAGGTGATTAATTACCTATAATTGACAATAACAGGACCAAAACTTAGGCCATTTTCTATCGAGGTGGCCAGAGTACTAAGGTTGAATTGGATAGCCTTACAAGTTCCAATTGGTTGAGTTTGCAAAAAAGGCCTGGGCCAGAGAGGCCACTTTAGGGAAATTGCACTCTTCGAGATTATATATATATATATATATATATATATATATATATATATATATATATATATATATATATGGAGGCACAGAGAGTCCAATTTATTAAGTTCCTATTTAGCCAATCCTTTAAAACATACAGAAATATGACTCGAGAGATTGTATGCAAGTTCAATAAGAACCTATTAGCCTACTGTGATTTTTTTTTTTTTTTTTTTTAATGGTTTAACGCCATTTTTCAGCACAATATAGGCTATACATGGCGGCCAGTATTAATGGTGGAGGAAAAAACCGGACAAAGCCCGGAAAGAACCACCGACCCACGAGAAGCTACTGGCAAGCTTTCTCACATAACTACATTTGCCGAATCTTAGACTCGAACACACGCAGACAGAGGTGAGATGGCAGTGGTCCGTAACGGACAGCGCTTTAGACCACTCGGCCACTCGGGGCCCGCCTACTGTGATGGCTAAATCAAATGTAACAAGGCCATGTGACCAAATTATTTGGCAGTATGTACAAAAGGCCAGGTTACAGAGGAACTTCTGTAGGAAAGTTTCTGTTTATACTTTTGTTTTCTATAGAAAAGGTAATATTTTGGCAAAGTTGGGTTTCTTGCCAATTTTTGCACAATTTCTAAACTTTTAAACTTCGTGACCTTTGAGGTGATCATTCTACCAGTCAAATATAGACATATGTGGCTGGCATATACATTAATGTTTGGCTGTTTGGTTTAACTAACACTTACAACTTGTAATAGGTTATCCTGTCAAGGAAATTAGAGCTACTGAATGTAGACACACTGAAGCAGCTGTCCTGAACTATTCAGGACAGGTATGTGGATAATGATCAACAGACAGATACTATCTGAAAAGTTGATTGAAATTAAAAACCGAGATATTAATCTGCTGCAGCATAATGTTCCTACAGATCAGGGTCTATGCTGCTTATTCTATTGATTATTCCTAACAATCTACACAGACCCATATCTGCCAAGAATGATGTGACATCAGATCTTGGTCTGTGCAGATTGCAGTTGGTATCATATAAGCAAGATTTAAATATTGAATGTCTTACCTTTTGCAACACACACTGTATGAAAGATTGGAACTACTATCTTCATTGTCATGTATGTTAATAGTCCAACGAAATGGCTTATTGAAAATGCTTGTTTTCTTTTTTTGAAACTATAAGACTTTGTTTGAATAATATTTCGAAAACAGAAATTCCATGCATTAATTTTCAGGAATATGAGGTCTTGTGGCATAAGTACTATTTCAATAAATAGAAAAAACCTGCACGACTTGTGAGGAAAAATATGCACACCTTTTATCAGGTCTCATGGTTATATTAGGATTATTACACAGTGTCCATTTCTCCAACTCCTGTGGCATAAATAGCTTCCAATTATAATGTCATAATAATATGACCAATGTTATTATCCCTTATATTCTTGTTTTGGACTTCAGGCATATATTCATCGGGTTAACTGCAGAATGCATTATTCTATTCCTGTTAATACAATAAATTCTGTGCATGCTCATTATTTTAGATACATACGATAGTTTCATGAAAAATGGCACAGATACATTCGTGTAAATCTTAATGCTGCAAAACCACACGTGGTTCACTTCAGTTTCATTCCAATCCAAATTCTGGGCCTGCTGAGGATAGGTGTTGCACTCACCAAAACCATATGCATGGATGGGAATGCTATATACAAACAATTGCAAATCTCAAATGAAGCTTCCAAATTGTCTTGTAAAGTTACTGTGGTGTTTATATTTAGTAAGTGTTCATAATACAATTTTTGATTAATAAATCATCACCAGGCTCATGTTTGACAAAGATCTCATAGAGTCACATGAGAGTCTGGTTGAGTAAGACTACAGCACTTTTTTTTAAAACATTATACTCTTGTCAATTAAAAAAGAATCTTTCTGCACATCAGCCAAATTTGGAAATCTGAATTTTCACTAAAATTGATAACAAAATTGTTTCAATCATGTCTTTAGGTTACTTTAGTTATAACTGGAACCTTGAGTTTACTTACTGCACTGAAGATTAGGGCGCCGATGGAGGCATACACAATTTCAAGAATCTGAAATCAAAGAGCATTTGTCTGTGAGATATAAAAAAATACATGGTTATAAGCAAACACAACTTTCCCTTGTGAAAATGCACCATTTTTATTGCATGATTCTCTATATATATATATATATATATATATATGGATTCATAACCAAAATCATTTTAAAAATAAACCAAGAGGCTTAGTGTCATACCTTTATTTCCTTTCAAGGCCTATTATTTGACTAACTGCAACCGTTTATGCTATACCATATTGCTTCCCACAATCCATTTCTAAAATGTTTAAAAGATATATAAATTATTAGCAAGATTAACTCTGTAGGACACATTATATCCCTACCCCATGTTTAATAGTCCACTATGATGGGACCATTGTGGCATGGTTGACTGCTGAATGATTGATTTGTGGATTTTAATGACCTGGATCAATTTTTTTATTAGACTTTTCATAACCTCTGTCTTCATTTTGACCTGAGTTTTGTCAAAGGTCTTACTCTAATAAAAGAAAACCAATTCTACAAAAACCAGTTTTTACTGAGCTACACTGATAATAACCATTAATCTTTTGATTCCAATACCATCAGGCCTCTTCCAAACCTTAATCCCAATATCAGCAGGCTTCTTTCAAACCATAATAACAATATATAAAAAAAATATGCCGCTTCCAAGTAGTAAGTAAAAGACAACAACAACATACCTCAAGGTATATTGTCTAGAAAAAAGTTATTATGCAAAAAAACAATTTCTTTTACTTCAGCCACAGTGACATTAACCTTTGACCTTTTGACAACTTTCTTATCCAGCATGCAGTCATCCACAAGCTCTGGTAAAGCTACATGGTACAAAAAAAAAATTTGTGTGCATATATAACATCAAATGGTTTCTTGCTTCCATGTCCAAGTCATCCGCAATGTATGGTTCTGGTCTGTGATGTTGATTTCATATTATTTTCTTTCTTCTTTCAGTAATTGTGACCATGACCTTTTGACCCAAAGATTGACAATCTTCTTCCTTATTCAAATGCAAGCTATCTCCACTGTATGATCAGCGTATGGGATGCAGAATTGATGTAAACATGTGGAAATCATTTTCAACTTTCAGGCATGGTGAAAATGATGAAGTACAATTGGCTTCTTTCTTACCCCAAGTGCAAGATGTCCATTAAGTTTGGTAATTGTAAAATGGTCCAGAATTTAAGTAATTGCATTGATACTATATTAATAACAGGAAAAAGGATGGATGGACAACAATCATAACATTTATTGTCATAATGACATAGGAATCTAAGCAATCATCTACATATCCAGACAACAAACAAGTGGTTTTGCTTAACTGTGTTAATAAAAGAATGAGTCAGAAATATGACAAATTGTTGAAATAACCTGAAAATCGACTCATGTCTTCTAACTAACAATCAAAATATATTTACTTTTTTGCATTTGTCCTTCTAATACAGTGTTTGTTTGATTGAGGTTGTTGGTAGATAATAAATTTTTTTTAAAAAAATGTGTCAGATTTCTTCTGGGACAAATTGCTTCCATGGATTGAATAATCAGGATGTCTATTTATGAACACAAATATGCCTATGACATTTATATTTCATAATAATAACAAAGATTCTGTCACAGAAGTACAAAACAACTGTCTTAATAGCCCAAAAATCTATTAATATCATTTACATATGAATACAGTCATACTTATCAACCAAATTCTTTTTCTTTTTGTGTATATTTTATATAGCTTCTCAGGTTGGTCATATGGCCAGGACCAAATCAAGAAGCCCCTGTTGCAGGCAGTGAGAATATTATTATCCATGTCTATTACACCAAATCAAGAAGCCCCTGCTGCAAGCAGTGAGAATATTATTACTAGGGCATAACCGACTTTTGATCCGGAAATCGGATTCCAACGGATAGTATGAACTTCCGATTAATCGGAGTCGGACAAGGCAGGAACGACCGATTCGGATAATAAAAATAATAAAGTTGAATTTCTATAGCACTGTGTCTAACACTGCGTGTCATTCGATAGTGCGTTAATAAAGTTAAATAAGAAGTCAGAAAAGTCCAATATGGTCAATACAACCACGCTTTGAGACAATCTATTTGAAGCGACGGATGAAAACCGGAAATGAAGCCGGATATGGTAAAGTATTAAGTAACATGCTAGACATGGCAAAACCAGATACCAGAAACCCGGAAACGGAAGATGAAATTTTTTTAGAAAAAAATACGGATTTAGCATTTCCGATTAATCGAATCGTATCCGGAATCGGAAAAATTTCATGCCCAAAATCCGGAATCGGAAATCGGTAGAAAAATGCTAATCGGTTATGCCCTAATTATTACCCATGTCTATTACACCAAATTCAAGAAGCTCCTGCTGCAGGAAGTGAGGATATTATAACCCATGTCTATTACACCGAATCAAGAAGCACCTGCTGCAAGCAATGAGAATATTATAACCCATGTCTATTACACCGAATCAAGAAGCACCTGCTGCAAGCAGTGAGGATATTATTACCCATGTTCATTACACCAAATCAAGAAGCACCTGCTGCAGGCAGTGAGAATATTATTACACATGTTCATTACACCGAATCAAGAAGCCCCTGCTGCAGGCAGTGAGAATATTATTATCCATGTTTATTACACCAAATCAAGAAGCCCCTGTTGCAGGCAGTGAGGATATTATTACCCATGTCTATTACACCAAATTCAAGAAGCCCCTGCTGCAGGCAGTGAGGATATTATTACCCATGTTCATTACATCAAATCAAGAAGCCCCTGCTGCAGGCAGTGAGGATATTATAACCCATGTCTATTACACCAAATCAAGAAGCACCTGCTGCAGGCAGTGAGAATATTATTACACATGTTCATTACACCAAATCAAGAAGCACCTGCTGCAGGCAGTGAGGATATTATTACCCATGTTCATTACACCAAATCAAGGAGCATCTGCTGCAGGCAGTGAGGATATTATATAACCCATGTCTATTACACCAAATCAAGAAGCCCCTGCTGCAAGCAGTGAGAATATTATTAACCATGTTCATTACACCAAATCAAGAAGCACCTGATGCAGGCAGTGAGGATATTATAACCCATGTCTATTACACCAAATCAAGAAGCCCCTGTTGCAGGCAGTGAGAATATTATTATCCATGTCTATTACACCAAATCAAGAAACACCTGCTGCAGGCAGTGAGGATATTATTACCCACGTCTATTACACCAAATCAAGAAGCACCTGCTGCAAGCAGTGAGGATATTATTACCCATGTTCATTACACCGAATCAAGAAGCCCCTGCTGCAGGCAGTGAGAATATTATTACCCATGTCTATTACACCGAATCAAGAAGCCCCTGCTGCAGGCAGTGAGGATATTATTACCCATGTCTATTACACCAAATTCAAGAAGCCCCTGCTGCAGGCAGTGAGGATATTATTACCCATGTTCATTACACCAAATCAAGAAGCACCTGCTGCAGGCAGTGAGGATATTATAACCCATGTCTATTACACCAAATCAAGAAGCACCTGCTGCAGGCAGTGAGAATATTATTACACATGTTCATTACACCAAATCAAGAAGCACCTGCTGCAGGCAGTGAGGATATTATTACCCATGTTCATTACACCAAATCAAGGAGCATCTGCTGCAGGCAGTGAGGATATTATATAACCCATGTCTATTACACCAAATCAAGAAGCCCCTGCTGCAAGCAGTGAGAATATTATTAACCATGTTCATTACACCAAATCAAGAAGCACCTGATGCAGGCAGTGAGGATATTATAACCCATGTCTATTACACCAAATCAAGAAGCCCCTGTTGCAGGCAGTGAGAATATTATTACCCATGTTCATTACACCAAATCAAGAAGCACCTGATGCAGGCAGTGAGAATATTATTATCCATGTCTATTACACCAAATCAAGAAACACCTGCTGCAGGCAGTGAGGATATTATTACCCATGTCTATTACACCAAATCAAGAAGCCCCTGATGCAGGCAGTGAGGATATTATAACCCATGTCTATTACACCAAATCAAGAAGCCCCTGATGCAGGCAGTGAGGATATTATAACCCATGTCTATTACACCAAATCAAGAAGCCCCTGCTGCAAGCAGTGAGAATATTATTACCCATGTCTATTACACCAAATCAAGAAGCCCCTGTTGCAGGCAGTGAGGATATTATTACCCATGTTCATTACACCAAATCAAGGAGCATCTGCTGCAGGCAGTGAGGATATTATAACCCATGTATATTACACCAAATCAAGAAGCCCCTGCTGCAAGCAGTGAGGATATTATTACCCATGTTCATTACATCAAATCAAGACGCCCCTACTGCAGGCAGTGAGGATATTATAACCCATGTCTATTACACCAAATCAAGAAGCCCCTGCTGCAAGCAGTGAGAATATTATTACCCATAACTATTACACCAAATTCAAGAAGCAGCTGCTGCAGGTAGTGAGTATATTATTACCCATAACTATTACACCAAATCAAGATGCCCCTGCTGCAGGCAGTGAGGATATTAAAACCCATGTCTATTACACCAAATCAAGAAGCCCCTGCTGCAAGCAGTGAGGATATTATTACCCATGTTCATTACATCAAATCAAGACGCCCCTGCTGCAAGCAGTGAGGATATTATTACCCATGTTCATTACATCAAATCAAGACGTCCCTGCTGCAGGCAGTGAGGATATTATAACCCATGTCTATTACACCAAATCAAGAAGCACCTGCTGCAGGCAGTGAGAATATTATTATCCATGTTTATTACACCAAATCAAGAAGCCCCTGCTGCAAGCAGTGAGAATATTATTATCCATGTTTATTACACCAAATCAAGAAACACCTGCTGCAGGCAGTGAGGATATTATTACCCACGTCTATTACATCAAATCAAGAAGCCCCTGCTGCAAGCAGTGAGAATATTATTAACCATGTTCATTACATCAAATCAAGAAGCCCCTGCTGCAGGCAGTGAGGATATTATAACCCATGTCTATTACACCAAATCAAGAAGCACCTGCTGCAGGCAGTGAGAATATTATTACACATGTTCATTACACCAAATCAAGAAGCACCTGCTGCAGGCAGTGAGGATATTATTACCCATGTTCATTACACCAAATCAAGGAGCATCTGCTGCAGGCAGTGAGGATATTATATAACCCATGTCTATTACACCAAATCAAGAAGCCCCTGCTGCAAGCAGTGAGAATATTATTAACCATGTTCATTACACCAAATCAAGAAGCACCTGATGCAGGCAGTGAGGATATTATAACCCATGTCTATTACACCAAATCAAGAAGCCCCTGTTGCAGGCAGTGAGAATATTATTATCCATGTCTATTACACCAAATCAAGAAACACCTGCTGCAGGCAGTGAGGATATTATTACCCACGTCTATTACACCAAATCAAGAAGCACCTGCTGCAAGCTGTGAGGATATTATTACCCATGTTCATTACACCGAATCAAGAAGCCCCTGCTGCAGGCAGTGAGAATATTATTACCCATGTCTATTACACCGAATCAAGAAGCCCCTGCTGCAGGCAGTGAGGATATTATTACCCATGTCTATTACACCAAATTCAAGAAGCCCCTGCTGCAGGCAGTGAGGATATTATTACCCATGTTCATTACACCAAATCAAGAAGCCCCTGCTGCAGGCAGTGAGGATATTATAACCCATGTCTATTACACCAAATCAAGAAGCACCTGCTGCAGGCAGTGAGAATATTATTACACATGTTCATTACACCAAATCAAGAAGCACCTGCTGCAGGCAGTGAGGATATTATTACCCATGTTCATTACACCAAATCAAGGAGCATCTGCTGCAGGCAGTGAGGATATTATATAACCCATGTCTATTACACCAAATCAAGAAGCCCCTGCTGCAAGCAGTGAGAATATTATTAACCATGTTCATTACACCAAATCAAGAAGCACCTGATGCAGGCAGTGAGGATATTATAACCCATGTCTATTACACCAAATCAAGAAGCCCCTGTTGCAGGCAGTGAGAATATTATTACCCATGTTCATTACACCAAATCAAGAAGCACCTGATGCAGGCAGTGAGAATATTATTATCCATGTCTATTACACCAAATCAAGAAACACCTGCTGCAGGCAGTGAGGATATTATTACCCATGTCTATTACACCAAATCAAGAAGCCCCTGATGCAGGCAGTGAGGATATTATAACCCATGTCTATTACACCAAATCAAGAAGCCCCTGATGCAGGCAGTGAGGATATTATAACCCATGTCTATTACACCAAATCAAGAAGCCCCTGCTGCAAGCAGTGAGAATATTATTACCCATGTCTATTACACCAAATCAAGAAGCCCCTGTTGCAGGCAGTGAGGATATTATTACCCATGTTCATTACACCAAATCAAGGAGCATCTGCTGCAGGCAGTGAGGATATTATAACCCATGTATATTACACCAAATCAAGAAGCCCCTGCTGCAAGCAGTGAGGATATTATTACCCATGTTCATTACATCAAATCAAGACGCCCCTACTGCAGGCAGTGAGGATATTATAACCCATGTCTATTACACCAAATCAAGAAGCCCCTGCTGCAAGCAGTGAGAATATTATTACCCATAACTATTACACCAAATTCAAGAAGCAGCTGCTGCAGGTAGTGAGTATATTATTACCCATAACTATTACACCAAATCAAGATGCCCCTGCTGCAGGCAGTGAGGATATTAAAACCCATGTCTATTACACCAAATCAAGAAGCCCCTGCTGCAAGCAGTGAGGATATTATTACCCATGTTCATTACATCAAATCAAGACGCCCCTGCTGCAAGCAGTGAGGATATTATTACCCATGTTCATTACATCAAATCAAGACGTCCCTGCTGCAGGCAGTGAGGATATTATAACCCATGTCTATTACACCAAATCAAGAAGCACCTGCTGCAGGCAGTGAGAATATTATTATCCATGTTTATTACACCAAATCAAGAAGCCCCTGCTGCAAGCAGTGAGAATATTATTATCCATGTTTATTACACCAAATCAAGAAACACCTGCTGCAGGCAGTGAGGATATTATTACCCACGTCTATTACATCAAATCAAGAAGCCCCTGCTGCAAGCCATAAGGATATTATTACCAATGTTTATTACACCAAATCAAGAAGCCCCTGCTGCAAGCCATGAAGATATTATTATCCATGACTATTACACCAAACTGAAACAGCTTTTTAATCCATGCTTCTCAGTTCTGCATAGATGAACCATTTTTTAGTTTGATGGACACTAATACATAATTTTACAATTAGCAAATTGTTTTGAATATCGTTGTTTCTTTTGTAAAATATAAGTTTCTCACATCACATATTATCTTATGTGGATACAAGATATGCATGAAATAAATTAGTTAGCTTACTTACTTGAATAGAACACGATGTCACAGAACTGGGCAACTTTTTCTGTGGTTTGCTAAATTCAAAATTTCAAATGCACAGCTTACATATAACAAGTCTCAATAAATCCATCCCCTCTAGGACTTTTTATTGGGTTTGGTTGACTGGTATGTAACTACACAGTTAAAGAGCATATCAGCACAATCCTGGCTACATATTGTCAAGTAAGATTTGATTCCCTTAAAAGAACATACAATATGCGAAAGTGGGTAAAATCCATAAACACAAAATCAATTTTTAAAATATAAAATGCCTTTTCAAAGTCCAAAATCTTTTCAACTGAAACATCAACATTGAAAAAAGTCCAGAACAAAAAGGTTACTTCAGTTAGTAACATTTTAAAACATGCAGTAGGGTAAATCAGGCCAATTTATATCCTCCAAGCTCCCAGAGGGATACTTGGTTTAGGGTGAAATGAAATGGCTGATGACAGAATGATCAACTCATAAAAGCATTGGGGAAATTAATTTGTCATTGACTGTTATTACTTATATTATTATAATTATTATTATTACTATTATCATTATAATTATTTTTTTATTAATATTATTTTTATTATTATTATTATATCATCATCACCATTCATCAACATTGTTCCCTCCATCAAAGCTACATAAGGTTTCAACACAACACAAGACATTTTGATTCTTCTTACAAAGTTGCTGTCATTGTTATGGTCATATTTCAGCACACGACTGGCTATAATGTTGGAAAGATTATTTAGCAAAGGATGATCTGTGAAAACCCTTAAAAAACCTCATCAACCCACAGGCAGCTACTGGCAAGCTCACTCACCCACAATACAAATGTATTTATTTTACAGTAGATACTAACCTTATTATGCAAGATGGCAGCGAGAATTCCAAACACAATCAGGACAATCAGAAACACAAACAGGAGTCCTCCCATCATCGTAAAGTCCCACTGGAAATAGTAGTAAAAGAAGTAAATTGTTTATATCATAGCCTTCCATGATATTTAATGTTTTGCCATCATGGGCAATTCTTAGAAAACTGCTAGAAACATTTAGACATAACAAAAACCAAGCTGATGAATGAAGAAAATCCTGTCATATATACCTACAAGTTAACTCACCTGTAAACAATATAGACCCTGATTAGGCAATTGTATAATATTCTGGCATTTCATGGAATATTTTGTCATACTAATTATTTGTAGTAAACTGCATAGACCCAAATATTTCACCACATTATGCAACAGCATATCTGGGTCTGTGCAGTTTGCAGACAAGCTTAATTTATACACAAGTGTATACAGTAACACTTAATCCCCATTAATAATGTGTAGCAGGACATAAAGAAATTAAAGCAATGTGATACTCCACATGCAGCTGATAAAATGATTTTATTTTATCAGTGAGACAAAATTATAATCTGTTCCTTTGTCACTATACCGTTTGCCAAAATATATAACTGAGTGAACTATGATATTGTTCTTTGCCACTTTACCATCTGACAATATAGATATGTCTGAATGCACTAGGATCTGTTCTTTGCCACTTTACCATCTGACAACATAGATATGTTTGAATGCACTAGGATCTGTTCTTTGCCACTTTACCATCTGACAATATAGATGTTTGAATGCACTAGGATCTGTTCTTTGCCACTTTACCATCTGACAACATAGATATGTCTGAATGCACTAGGATCTGTTCTTTTTCACTATACCATTTGACAATATAGATATGTTTGAATGCACTAGGATCTGTTCTTTGCCACTTTACCATCTGACAATATAGATATGTTTGAATGCACTAGGATCTGTTCTTTGTCACTATACCATTTGCCAACATAGATAACTGAGTGAACTATGATCTGTTCTTTGCCACTGTACCATCTGACAATATATATGTCTGAATGCACTATAATCTGTTCTTTGCCACTCTACCATCTGACAATATAGACATGTCTGAATGCACTAGGATCTGTTCTTTGCCACTTTACCATCTGACAAGATTGATATGTCTCAATGCACTAGGATCTGTTCTTTGCCACTTTACCATCTGACAAGATTGATATGTCTCAATGCACTAGGATCTGTTCTTTGCCACTCTACCATCTGACAATATAGATATGTCTGAATGCACTAGGATCTGTTCTTTGCCACTTTACCATCTGACAATATAGATATTTTTGAATGCGCTAGGATCTGTTCTTTGCCACTCTACCATTTGACAATATAGATATGTCTGAATGCACTATAATCTGTTCTTTGCCACTTTACCATCTGACAATATAGATATGTCTGAATGCACTAGGATCTGTTCTTTGCCACTCTGCTATCTGACAAGACAGACATATAAATGAGTGTACTATCCTTGTTGCCATTATGCCGTATGACAATATCTCAAAAGCTTTATACTGATTATTAAGCTATGGTAGTTTGTGCTGTATAACCTAAAATGTTTAATATGCTGCTCATGAAATACACTTAATAAATATAATTAAAAGCCATTAGTTTCGAGCTAAGATTAAAAAAACTACCACATGTTCTTGTTTATCAGATGTATCCAACTGCAAACAACATAGACCCGGATATGCCACTGTATAATGTTCTGTTTCTGTTCTACTAACTATGCCTAATAAACTTCATAAATCAACAGAACACCTGAGTCTGTACAGTTAACACCTGGACTAGAGATACAAGTCAGAATACACAGAACACCTGGATCTGTACAGTTAACACCTGGACTAGTGATAAAACTTCATAAATCCACAGAACACCTGGATCTGTACAGTTAACACCTGGACTAGAGATACAAGTCAGAATACACAGAACACCTGGATCTGTACAGATAACACCTGGACTAGTGATACAAGTCAGAATACACAGAACACCTGGATCTGTACAGATAACACCTGGACTAGTGATACAAGTCAGAATACACAGCAAACCATCAAAATCTTATGAAGAGGAATGATTTCTGAAGCATATCATTGGGGCGTGAAAGGAATCCATTAAACTATTTTGTATATTGAAGAGATCAATCTAGTGAAATATACTTCCAATTGGAGATCGGAGAAAAGCTTCACTTTTATACAGTCAGTTGTAGTGACCTTTTTGATTTAAGGTGTATGAACATGATCATGTAGGTGCATTTATTCAATTAAAAATAAACATTAAAAGTTTTCAAATTTTATATGAATATAGTTTGAACAAAATCTATTTAATCCTGATTGCTGAATGCTCTGCACCTTAAATGTCATAAAAAGATCTTGCAAAATTCTTTGACTGTTTGGACTTTTACAATGGTGGTAAGCTAAAACATTTGGTTAAGAAAATTATATCATAACAGGGTAGTATTAATGTTTCTTCCAACACATAGTTTTTACTGTGACATCACTGCAGGTGACATTCAATCTGATTTGTCATATATCACATCTTTAAGTTGACTTCATCCTAAAAAATGTATGTGTACTTCAAAACTGATTTCAATGTAGGTATTTTCTAGGGGCACGTAAATAATGATCTTCCAAAGAATATGAATGTATGAGGATCCAAATAAAGGTAATAATTGTCATTTAAAGCTATGTGTAATAAAATTCCAAAACAATGACACCCTTTACTAAAAAAAGCCAGTAATGAATATATTCATGATTTGTATGATGTGTACTATAGTACAAGTATACCAAATTCTCTTAATTTATCTATCACTTACCTTGGTTTGAAAAGCAAAAATTGTGAGGGCCAGTGCTACGACCTGAAATTAGGATCAAATATATGTCAGTTTTATTTAACATTGGATCAACATGTAGATATGTGAAACCCACAATAAAAATAAACTGGAAGCTGTTTGAATAGTCCATATAGTATGTATTAAGTACCATGAGGTCAACCTAACAGATTTTGTTTGAATGCATCATTAAAAATGTAAACAAATTAGGTTAAACATGTGTTCAAATTTCATTAACGTGAATGCTTAATATAAAATAGGTCTTGTAAGACATGCAAGTGCTAAATATAAAATAGGTCTTGTAAGACACATGAGTGCTTAATATAAAATAGGTTCTGTAAGACATGCGAGTGCTTAATACAAATAGATCTTGTAAGACACATGAGTGCTTAATATGCAATAAGGTCTTGTAAGACATGTGAGTGCTTAATATTAAATAGATCTTGTAAGATATGCGAGTACTTAATATAAAATAGTTTTGTAAGACACACAAGTGCTTAATATGCAGTAAGGTCTTATAAGACATGAGTGCTACAAATAAAATAATATCTTTTAAGACAAGCATGTGCAAAGTATAAAATAAGGTCTTGCAAGACATGCCAGTGCAAAAAATAAAAAAGATGCACTAAATATAAAATAAGATCTTGTAAGACATGTGAGTGCTAAATATAGAAAAGGTCTTGTAAGACATGCAAGTTCTAAATATAAAATAAGGTCTTGTAAGACATGTGAGTGCTAAATATAAAATAAGATCTTGTAAGACATGCAAGTGCTAAATATAAAATAAGGTCTAATAAGACATGCAAGTGCTAAATATAAATAAGGTCTTGCAAGACATGCAAGTTCTAAATTTAAAATAAGGTCTTGTAAGACATACATGTGCTAAATATAAATACAATAAGGTCTTGTAAGACATGCGAGTGCTAAATATAAAAAAAGATCTTGTAAGACATGCAAGTGCTAAATATAAAATAAGGTCTTGTAAGACATACATGTGCTAAATATAAATACAATAAGGTCTTGTAAGACAGGACAGTGCTAAATAAAAAAAAGATGCAATAAATATATAAAAAAGTCTTGTAAGACATGCGAATGCTAAATATAAAATAAGGTCTTGTAAGACATGCAAGTGCTAAATAAATATAAAATAAGGTTGGGATTTACTAATCAATTTGCTGACTTCCAGGACAAGCTCACTTCCAGGATGAAGCTCAAATTCGGCTCAGGCATGCTCGTTTCCATGTAACTTGCCCAAATGGCAAGTCCAAATACTGAATTGGGGTTTATTAACATTCTGTTACTAACTGAAGACAAGTTTTGACAAATAAGGAATAAAATATTAATATTCTAGCTTATCAGTTAACAGTTTTGAATTAAAAAGATTAAAATATTGATTTTCTAACTTGTCAGTTATATTTTATTTGTAATACTTGTACATATCTGGGATTAGCGGATGTTCAGGTCCTTAACCTAGACTCAGGCAGTTTGTTAGCTTGCCAAGTATAAAGACTGTTTTAATACATGTCACCATATTTAGGTGAATAAGGATTTAATTGTTAATAACTTGTGAGATTTCACTGACAGGTATCCATAATTTGGAAAGGTCATTTCAGTAAGATTTGAGGCAAAATTGTCAGGGTTGGCAGATCTGCTACCTGTTTCCAACTAATGGACAGGTGTGATTGGAAATAAAAAATACTTGTCACAAATAATTAACCAGGATTTCATACAAAGTATGATTGATGGACTGAAAATTTATCACCCACACAAGGTATTTATCATCTGTTGTTTATGTAGAAATTAACATGAGACCGGTAAGTAAATACCACTTGGCAAACAATTACATAGATAAAAACAACTGTTCTCAGTCTCAAAAGTTAGCTGGTCAAATATTTTGATGCACATTGGTAATTTATGTGATATCAAGGTGATGATAACTGTCAAATGTATTGAAAAAAATCAGTTTAGAAAACATTCAGTTGCAAGCATAAGTTAATCATTACAAAGAGTCTAGCTTTCCTTATTCTTGATACAGCTGTTGAAACGAGTCTACTATCTAATTTAGGCAAAAAAAGAAAACTTTGTACACTAAAAAATTTTAAATTAAATTCCTGGGCTTGGTACTGGTCAAAGTAATGGATATTGTGCATTCAACATGTACACATATGAATCTTACCGCCGTTATTCCGGCTGCAATCAGGACTGCTTCTGCATCATAGCAGCTGAAACACACAAAGAAAAAACTATAGTTAGTATACAGCCAGATAAAAAGCTTTGTTTTATTTAAGTGGTGCAGTAATCTTTTATCATGCTACATTTCTCTGATGCAATGGTGTCCAAACGGTACTAGATGGGAGGAAGGTTAATATAGCTCAATGGTTCATGAAATGCTGTCACAATGATCTAGATGTTTATAAAAGGTATTATTACACCTCACAATGCATATACATAACAATTTGCAGAACTCTATGGGCAAACATTTTTCAGAAAATGAGCTAAATGGAAAGGTTAATTCTGGCCACTGATCACAGTAACATAGTTTTCCTGAGAACTTTATTTAACATGCTATGTAATATATAAGATTAACATGCTTACTCCTTTCATGTGAAATGTTTATTTTGTGTCTGTTGGTCTTTATACCAAGGTTCATTGTCATGGTTCACATTTTACAGCTTGCACATCAGGTATGTGTGTTTGAATAATGAAAGAGGAATGACCTCTTCATCTTCCGGAATGTCTCTGAATCAAATGCAGTGTACAATGTATTTCTTTTTCAACAGATAATTTGCATAAAAAAATCTTAATCAGGAATTCCATTTGTTGTTACATCTTGTCGGAAAAACTCTATATTAAGTACCCCAGTACTGATATCTTACCTCAGTATTGAAAATCAGAATATTAAGTACACTAGTACTGATATTTATTACCTAAGTACTAAATATCAGAATATTAAGTACCCTAGTACTAATATTTATTACCTAAGTACTAAATATCAGAATATTAAGTACCCTAGTACTAATATTTATTACCTAAGTACTAAATATCAGAATATTAAGTACCCTAGTACTAATATTTATTACCTAAGTACTAAATATCAGAATATTAAGTACCTAGTACTGATATCTTACCTCAATATTGAAAATCAGAATATTAAGTACACTAGTACTGATATTTATTACCTTAGTACTAAATATCAGAATATTAAGTACCTTAATATTGATATATATTACATAATATATATTACATAAGTACTGAAAATCAGAATATTAAGTACACTAGTACTGATATTTATTACCTTAGTAATAAATATCAGAATATTAAGTACCTTAGTATTGATATATATTACATAATATATATTACATAAGTACTGAAAATCAGAATATTAAGTACCTAGTATTGATATTAATTCCGTACTAAATATCAGAATATTAAGTATCCTAGTACTGATATTTATTACCTCAGTACAGAAAATCTGGATACAAAGTACCTGGGTGATGATATACCCAGTACTAATGTTAAGTACCTTAGTATTGAAAACAAGACATTAAGCAGCTGGTAGTGATATTAAATACTTTAGTATAAAAAACAATACATTAAGTAACTGGTAGTGATATTAAGTACCTCAGTATTGAAAACAATACATTAAGTAACTGGTAGTGATATTAAGTATTTTAGTATTGAAAACAAGACATTAAGTAACTGGTAGAGATATTAAGTATTTTAGTATTGAAAACAAGACATTAAGTAACTGGTAGTGATATTAAGTATTTTAGTATTGAAAAAGGACATGAGGTACCCAGTACTGATATTTCACAATGCATTTAACTTTTCAATTACATACACAAAAATAGAGAAAAATGACCTGAATCTTTCGTCGTTATGTTAAGGACTTCATCAGCAGACTGATGTGAACTCTGCTGAATGTCAACATTATTCAATGGAATGGTGAGTGATGTTAACAGATTGACATCCATGCACACAAACTGATGCTGAACATGGATAGGGGCTGTTATAACTTGCAGCATATGTAGAAATCACAAGCTTTTGCTAACAGATGTTGAACAAGAGTCAATCACATAAGCTCTTATGGTTTATGACCAGCAGAGATAAGTATTAATGTAAGCAAGGGAACATGAAAATGAGTAACCAAGGTCAATGTGACCTACTTTTGCCCAAGGCAAGTAACATATATATTTAAATATTGCTGAATAATTTAGGAAAAATAAAAGCCTGGAGAGGGGGAGGGGGTTCAGCTTATCCACAGGCCAAGATCTAAACTTTAAGAACATGTTTAAATATTTTTGGTCGACTATCCTAATGGATGTAATTCTTGGGACATGAAAAATAATTATTTTCTTCCATGTAACCAAGAGTTATATCCATGTAAAAACAAAATGTTCAATGTTCCAAAACTACTAAACTACTTTAATCTACTATGATTGTTCTTCTTATCATTTTGCACGTGCGTATTTCTGATTTCTCCAACATGAAATTAATACTTCATAATTTGCAAGCTGTTTCAAGTTTACCCAGGAGACCAGCTGTACTATAATGTACAGTACTTACACAATTCAAATTGTGCTAGGTATCACTTAAATTTGTGTTTATTCCCAAAAATATTTATATGCAGATTTTGCTTTATTCATTGTTTCTACCAGATCATATTCTTCCAGATCACATTTCAGCTAGATGTATATAGATGTTTCATTTATATTGATCCACTCACTAGTTACTTTTTTTAAAATATAAATTTTAATTAATTAGGTACAGCATGACCATGCTAAAGCACGCTCCGTTTTAACACAAATTTGGATATAACATGTTTGTGGTGTGGCTCCAGAAATGTCCTATATACGTACCTTCTAAATGTACATGAAAAAATGTTCTTTCATACAAGTACGAAGGAAAAAAAAAAGTAAAAAGTTTATTATCATTTCAGGGAAGAAAGTGTGCATGAATAATAAAAGAAAATCATGGCGTGGTTCCTGAATATTCATATGCATTTTTCTTGTACACGAAAAAATAGTTTTTTCTTTTTAAAAGTACCCAAAAAAATGTGCGAACAGATTATTCTGGGATCATGCAAGGCTTCTTCAATCTCACAAATTGCAATACTGTTTCCTTATTGGCAGCAAAATAGACCAACTGGTGAGTATTGTTGTTGGTGACATTGCTGGCTGTTGAAATTTGTATATACAACCAACAAATGAACATGAACAAATTCTTTGTCTATACTGACAAACCATGTAAACTGTGCATTGTTATATCATAATCCACTTATTTTAACATCTACCATGAGTACTGTATGCTGTGAGATATCCACTTTATTTGTTGACATTTCTGGAGATCAATCGGATGAGACATTTATCTCATAATCTATTTTGCATTGGATTTTCATCCACTCGCTAGTAATTTATATATTTACCTAGACTGACATTTGTATGTGGATGGTAAGTAAATTTCCTCTTCATTTCACTCAGAATTAAATCGTACAGAACACTCACGTTTTCTGTATTAACTCCTGTCAACAGACCAGAACACCTGCTTCTCTAGAATCCATTGATACTTTTTTCTGACATGCCTTAAAGACTGCATCACCCCATTAACACAAATGTAACCCAGCAACCCCCCCCCCCAACCCTATGAGTGTACTTGTTAGACTATTTACTAGGCAGGGAGGAACAGTAACTACAACTGACTCAATGATGGCCAATTCCTTTTTTGTTAAAAGTTTGATTGTTATGAAAACATACTAAGAAAATGGAAAAAAATCTGTCTCAATCATGTAATATAATTATCTGATGTTGCTGCCACAATAAGAAAAGGGAATTTGTTTGGTTCTCCAAAGCTGTCCTTTAGCAGTGACTTCATTAATGCATGCACCCTTCATCAAAGAAAGCTGACTATAATCTTCAAAAAAAAAAAAAAGAACCTTTCTTCAAAAAGGAAGTCAGTACCAAACTTAAATAAAAGCAATGGAATCGGATGGATTGTTTCATTTTCCAATGTGACTGGAACTTATTTACTGGTCCATGAAAGTTTTCATTTTGCAGGAAACAAGTTTATGCTTACAAACATTTACCAATGGCAGCTTAAGACAAACTTTTACTGATTTGAGATGTACTGAAAAGTAAATGTGCTTCATCATTCATTATGTGCTTGTGCTATTTTTCCCCGCATGAATTCAGACTTGTGACAAAATTAATGATTATTCTAAATGTGGTGTGTGTGGATATTTTTTAATGAATTACTTGTATTGTGGATTCAATATATTTGATGAGGGGATGAGTACGGTGTTGATATATACTCTAATCATGCTAAATGTTAGACAAGAATATATAAACAGTATACACATACATGTTCCAATGTGTGGTGTGCTAAATAAAGTAAATTATTATATATGCCTACTTTGTTTTTACTAAAGGTGTATTTCTTATTTAATATGCATCAATTTAAGATGATAAATGTACCAATGTAACACATATTTTTGAGCAAACTTTTATTACCTAACCACTCCCTTTGCAATTTTGTTTAGGTACATGCATTATTTTCTTCAGGTAACAGATCTGGTTGCTTATAACGCAGTCATGTTTTAAGGCTTTCAACTACCATGAAACCCAGATCCGAGTCAAACATGGGCAAGCCAGTATTCAGATTGTACTGCAAATATTTATACATCCATAATTTGTGCTTTTATTCTTTAGTCCTTATTTAAGGGTCAGTTCTGTAAGTCTATCTACTTAAACTGTTTCATATCTACTTAAACTGTTTCATATCTATTTAAACTGTTTCATATCTACTTAAACTGTTTCATATCTACTTAAACTGTTTCATATCTATTTAAACTGTTTCATATCTACTTAAACTGTTTCATATCTACTTAAACTGTTTCGTATCTATTTAAACTGTTTCATATCTATTTAAACTGTTTCATATCTACTTAAACTGTTTCATATCTACTTAAACTGTTTCATATCTACTTAAACTGTTTCATATCTATTTAAACTGTTTCATATCTACTTAAACTGTTTCATATCTACTTAAACTGTTTCATATCTATTTAAACTGTTTCATATCTACTTAAACTGTTTCATATCTACTTAAACTGTTTCATATCTACTTAAACTGTTTCATATCTATTTAAACTGTTTCATATCTACTTAAACTGTTTCATATCTACTTAAACTGTTTCATATCTATTTAAACTGTTTCATATCTATTTAAACTGTTTCATATCTACTTAAACTCTTTCATATCTACTTAAACTGTTTCATATCTACTTAAACTGTTTCGTATCTATTTAAACTCTTTCGTATCTATTTAAACTCTTTCGTATCTATTTAAACTCTTTCGTATCTATTTAAACTCTTTCGTATCTATTTAAACTCTTTCATATCTATTTAAACTCTTTCATATCTATTTAAACTCTTTCATATCTATTTAAACTGTTTCATATCTACTTAAACTGTTTCATATCTACTTAAACTGTTTCATATCTATTTAAACTGTTTCATATCTACTTAAACTGTTTCATATCTACTTAAACTGTTTCATATCTATTTAAACTGTTTCATATCTACTTAAACTGTTTCATATCTACTTAAACTGTTTCATATCTACTTAAACTGTTTCATATCTACTTAAACTGTTTCATATCTATTTAAACTCTTTCGTATCTATTTAAACTCTTTCGTATCTATTTAAACTCTTTCGTATCTATTTAAACTCTTTCATATCTATTTAAACTCTTTCGTATCTATTTAAACTCTTTCATATCTATTTAAACTCTTTCGTATCTATTTAAACTCTTTCGTATCTATTTAAACTCTTTCATATCTATTTAAACTCTTTCGTATCTATTTAAACTCTTTCATATCTATTTAAACTCTTTCGTATCTATTTAAACTCTTTCGTATCTATTTAAACTGTTTCATATCTATTTAAACTGTTTCATATCTATTTAAACTCTTTCATATCTATTTAAACTCTTTCGTATCTATTTAAACACTTTTGTATCTATTTAAACTGTTTCATATCTTTTTAAACTCGTATCTATTTAAACTCTTTCATAGCTATTTAAACTCTTTCGTATCTACTTAAACTCTTTCATATCTATTTAAACTCTTTCATATCTATTTAAACTCTTTCGTATCTATTTAAACTCTTTCATATCTATTTAAACTCTTTCGTATCTATTTAAACTCTTTCATATCTATTTAAACTCTTTCATATCTATTTAAACTCTTTCGTATCTATTTAAACTCTTTCGTATCTATTTAAACTCTTTCGTATCTATTTAAACTGTTTCATATCTATTTAAACTGTTTCATATCTATTTAAACTCTTTCATATCTATTTAAACTCTTTCGTATCTATTTAAACACTTTTGTATCTATTTAAACTGTTTCATATCTTTTTAAACTCGTATCTATTTAAACTCTTTCATATCTATTTAAACTCTTTCGTATCTACTTAAACTCTTTCATATCTATTTAAACTCTTTCATATCTATTTAAACTCTTTCCTATCTATTTAAACTCTTTCATATCTATTTAAACTCTTTCGTATCTATTTAAACTCTTTCATTGCACAAGTGACAGAAGTTTATACTCTTTTGTTATCACATAAATTAATGTGAAAGCATAAACATACTCTGTTGTCATTTTGCTTAGCTTACCAGTTTGATTTAGACACACAGACGCAGTGACCTCATTCAAGAGCACTCTTAAAACTCATCTATTTCTATTGCAAGAACAGACTTAAAAACCTAATAATGTTACCTTACATTAAATATTTTCGGCATGTTTTCTGTTTCAAGGTGTTTTTTTTTGTTGTAATCAGATCAATATGTAGGTGTTGTCCAATGTTGTAAAGCACTTAGAGCTTCTAAAGTTTAGGCACTATACAAAGTCCTTATTATTATTATTATTATTATTATTATTATTATTATTATTTGTCATGCGACCATATTATGTGTTGACAAGCACTATTTTTAGATGAAGAAAGTAATACACAAGTCAAAATTTTACCTTCCTGAAATGAGATTTTCAGCCTTAAGTTTTCAGACTGAATACAACATTAATTTCAACAATTTGACTCGACAGAAAAAAACAAAAGCAAAGCAAAAACGTAGAAAATTTATGCAGTATTCGTTTTTTAACATACAAGTGTCAGAGAAATTGATTTAACAAGAACTTGATGCTGATGCCAATGCTAACACCACCACCATTGGAAAGGGATCAAAGTATTGCTCTTAAATTTTGCCTTATAATATGCTAAATCTAATAAAGATTATGGATCCCTCCACTTTTGCTTACCTGGCTACAGCTCCTAGGAGGTACGATTCACAGAGGGTCTACAACAAAGAATGATAATGATTACATAAATTCAGCCACTTCAAGATTGTGAGAAATGTCAAAATCAATGTAATACATGCATTATTGTAGACCAGGGGTGGGCAAACTACGGCCCACGGGCTGCATGCAGCCTGCCAGAGTATATTAAGCGGCCCGTAGGCACGCAATGTTGCGATCCTACGTCGATGTTAATTTTGTTCGATTATAATTTTTACTATATTTTTGAAATTTTATTCTGAGTATTTGATTCGAATCTAGGGATATTAAATTGGTTTTTATGGCTCCAGAATTGATTAGTCATTAATCGTCAACATCCCTATTCGAAACTGCGTTTCCGCTCAACCGGAAGTGGCTTTTGTTCACATTTTGAAAGGTTTTGTAAAAATTGTAATTTAAAAGCGAATAGACGTTGATTTAACCATGAGTGCTGCCAAAAAAGAATCACTGAGGATGAATGTCGTGTTTTTCATGACGAATGGACTGCTAAGTACTGCTTCACGAATGTTGGGAGCAAAGCAGTCTGCTTGCTGTGCCGTGAGTGTGTGAGCGTCTTTAAGGAGTACAATTTAAAAAGATACAACCAAACAAAACATTTGGATTTTGGGCACAATTTAACGAACGAAGAGAGAAAAAAGAAATGCCAGGAGTTGGTTAACAATTTAAAGAAGCAGCAAACTGTTTTCACCAAACAGTCCTTAATACAAGATGCTGCAACCGAAGCCAGTTTGGTGCTGTTTCATAAGACTGTAAAACGGAACAAGCCTTTTTCTGATGGCGAGTTTATCAAGGAATGCTTGTCAGATGCAGCAAACATTATGTGTCCAGAACAGAAAACAAAATTCGACAGCATTTCTTTATCAAGGTGAACTGTAGTCAGGCGTGTTGAAAAGATAAGTGACAATTTGATGCACCAACTTCGAGATGCAAGCAAAGACCTTTTTGTGGTACTCTCTTGCGTTGGACGAAAGTACCGATGTACAGGACACAGCACAATTGTTGGTATTTATATGGGGAATAAACACCTGTTTCAAGCTTACCGAGGAATTACTTAGTGTTGAGTCACTCAAAGACACAACCACTGGCCAGGATTTATTCAGTGCTGTTGTGAACTATGTTGAATGAACTGGGTTGGTGTGGAATAAGATAGCAAGTGTAACAACCGATGGAGAGCATGCTTTGACTGGGAAAAACGTAGGTCTGGTGAAATTGATGAATAATAAAATTAAAGAAGAGCACCCTGACCACACACTCTTACCTCTTCACTGTGTCATCCATCAGGAAAGTCTGTGCAAAGCTGCGTTGAATATCAAGCATGTTATTGACCCAGTTGTCAGTGTGATAAACCTCATCAGAGCCAGGGCACTTAACCACAGACAGTTCAAGGCAATGATTGAAGATTTGGAAACTGAACAGTCTGATATTATCTACCACAGCAGTGTCCGCTGGCTGAGCTTGGGCAAGATATTGAGGCGAGTGTGGGATCTCAAGGAAGAAATAGTTATGTTCCTGGAGATGAAGGGTATTGATTGTGACTTTAATACTAACATTGTTAATGAAGAGTGGAAGTCAGACTTCATGTTTGCCATTGACATTATGGAAAAGTTGAATGAACTGAATGTAAAACTTCAGGGCAATAGCTTGTTTGCACATGAAATGTATGTGCATGTTAAATCATTTCAGGTAAAACTCTCCATGTTCTCCAGGCAAGCAGGTGAAAGCAGGTTTTGCCATTTCTCTTTGCTGAAACAGAAAACCATTTCTGGTGAAATGGCTGACAGGTACAAGGCTCAGTTGGATGCCTTGGTTGTGGAATTTGAAAGGAGGTTCCAAGACTTCAAGAACTTGGAACCACTCTTCAATATCCTCCATTCGCCATTTAGTGCAGAAGCTGATTCAGCCCCAGAGGATATACAGTTGGAGCTGCTTGACCTACAAGCAGATTATGACCTGAAGGAGACGTTCAAGTCAGTTCTTCTGCTGGAATTTTATGGATCTTTGTCAGCAGCAGCATTTCCACACTTAAAAAAATTTGCTGCCAAACTTTTGTCACTATTTGGGTCCATATACATCTGTGAGCAAGCTTTTTCATGTCTGAAAATCAACAAGTCTAAGAACAGGTCGATGGTGACTGCAATTTGAATGCAGTCATGCGAATCACAACCAGTAAACTGGTTCCACAGTTCAAGAACATTATCCAAAATTGTGAACAGTTACATACTTCTCATTAATTATAATTGTACTCTGTGGTCAGATTGTATGTAAATTAAGTTCCTTCTTCTTCATAATTATTATGATAGGTAACAATAAACTTTTGTTGAAATAATTATGAATAGTAAAATATTATTACCAAATTAGAAACTGTTTCAAGTTTGTATTTTAAAATATAATGTGCATGTGTAATACAGTGTGAATGTGAAATAAAATGACAAATACATGGTTATTATCATTAATTCATATTTTCATACGTTGTAAATTGTAACTCAAGTAGACAAAATATATATGCAGCCCCCCGATAACAATAAAGTTTTCAATGTGGCCCTCCGTAGAAAATGTTTGCTCACCCCTGTTGTTGACTGATGTATTTCTAGTACTATTGACATTGAAAATGAAAACTATAACTTTATATGGCTCTGAATAGTACATTTTATAACACAGTTACAATGGCAGAACAATTGACAGAATCAATCCTCTTTTGGGTCACAAAAGTAACAATAAGTTGTAACAGTGTTTTTGCTAGAATATGAAAAAAGCAAGGTGAGTCATGAAAAAAGAGCACAGAGAATGTGAAAGTCTTGTAAAAGGGTACTTAATTCAAGTCACTTTGCTGGTGTCAAGTCACACATTGTTTTAGTATGTATAGTATGAACTTTGTTCTGTGACTCAACCGATATAACTTGTTCATCAACTCGGTTGCTAATACTTGCAAGCTGTGTGAAATAGTGCAGTACTGTAACATTGATAAATACCATGACACAAAAGATCACTAAATTTGCAATTTACTTTTTGTTGGGAAAATGAACTTGTTTCTTTTCATTATTTCTCATTTTAATTCACAGTATTTGGTACTTCACTGGTTTATATACTGATCAATGTTTCACCTACTAAGCATGGCCTTTCAAGGAAATCAGTGCTGCACTGCCATGGTAAACTTGCAAGTTATTTACTTTATATAAAACCAAAAGGTGGTTCATGGCTTCATTTCTCATCTTAGATCATAGTGTTTGATACTTCCTTGGTTCATGCATCAATGAATTTTTTTGTTGAGAAAATGAATATAAGCTAAGCACATGTATCATGCACTATCTAGGTAAATTTGTACTTCATTTACTTTTCTTTGGTGAACCCCAAGTGGCCTGAAACACTCTCTGTTACGGATCACTGCCATCACCTCTGTCTGTGTGGGTTTGAGTCTCGGATTCGGCAAATGTGGGTATGTGAGAAAGCTTGCCAGTAACTTCTCGTGGGTCGGTGGTTCTTTCTGAAGGTTTTCCCAGGTTCTTCTTCCACCATTAATACTGGCTGCCATGTATGGCCTATCGTGTGTTGAAAAATGGCGTTAAACACTACAAGAACAACTTTTCTTTGGAAAATCACTTGGCTCTTTGTTTTATTTCTTATCTTAAATCACTGTATTTGATACTTCTTTGTGACCTTATAGCGATCAATGGGCTCTGTAAGAGCTCCGATACTTGGGAAGACAAGTAGACTATGATAGTCACATACAAATATTAAACAATGAAGAAAAAAAAGAACAGAAAAAAAAAACAGTTTAGGACTGTTTAAAATGTCATAAAATGAATGATGAATAATGCAATTTTAAAAATAGCTAAATGTTGTTTCATGATCAGAACCAAGCAAAATTGTCAAAATTTGACAAGCAGGATTATATCATATGTCAGAACTAAGTTTTTCACCTCATGCTGGGTCAGATATCAAGTATTTTATGCATTGAAATGTACTAAACCAGTCAAAAGCCTGCATTCTTGATATTTTTTCTTCATGAATGTAACAATATTTAAGCATAAAAGGTAGAAACTCATTTTGGTGTTTTACAGCACAACAACACAAGTAGGTTATTAAGTGCTGAGACAATTGGAGAAAAATCCAATGGTAAGATTTGAAATTACACTCTTTGGTCATTAGCCAAATACACTAACCACTGAGCCACGATAGCTACATATAACATTATTTATATTTTTTATTGCTGTATATAAGAGGCTGACACTGTAGAACAGTTGATAAAATGTAATTATTTTGACATCCCATAGAGAGTGTAAGATTGGCACAATTTTCATTTTGAACCAAACCAATGTTATACTGGCACATTTTGTATTTATGACAAATCAGACATTATAAGGAGTTTGTTGCTAAACATTCCATGTTGATACGAACATCGGTTGTGGGAGAATAATGAAACCAAAATTTTTAAGACAGCCATATGGGATGTCCAAGCAGCACCATTGTCATAAAGACCAACTAGACCATTCAATGAATGTCAAGTTTCAAGGCCATCAACCAAATAGCGTGAAAGTATTAGTGATCACAAACTTGTTTAATGGATGAATGACAGACAACTGGTCACTACATATGTCCTTCTTGACCAGTACGACTAACAATGAAATATGGATGGAATGCATATTGAAAGCCAGACATATGGGTGGATGAGCAAAGCTGTGGGTAGAGCGTTAAACCATTCTGTATCTGCCTATATGGAAGACTTTTTGTAAATTAGCTTACAAAGATACTCAGGAATATCAGGTTCATGGGAAACTGTCTCCGCACATTTTCACAACAAGCCATGGCAATAAGTGTGACAAAGGTCAACACACTGAAAAAGTAAAAAGAAATTTATCAGTAGCTATACTATAACATTTTTATCATAGGAAAATGTTGTGAAGAGATTTTATTAGTATTTTTAAAACTAATTCTAGCTATACCTAAATAAATCATGTACAGCTTGTAAAAAAACAAACAAAGACCTGACATGAGTCATCTTTACTTGAATGAAATATTGTAAATGTTACAGAACCAAACTATGACAGTGCCACCACAGCAAGGGTTGTGACTTGGTTAAGCAGGTAAGGGGGGGGGGGGCTGGAGATATATATTGTACTTTTGTCTCTCATACTGACTAAATGTCCCTTGGGATATCTATGGGTACAACACTTCATTAGATCAAGCAAACACTGAAAGCAAGATACAGCTGCCCCACACTAAAGGCCACTTGATTATATTAGTTCCTGTTATATGTATAGCCAAGGACCTTATTTCACACTGTGTTGACAAGTCCGCCACTTGATTATATTAGTTCCTGTTATATGTATAGCCATGGACCTTATTTCACACTGTGTTGACAAGTCCTGTTTTGACAAGTCAGGTACAACAACAAGCTGTATAGATCAAGATTTGATTAAGCGTAACATGCAGGTATAACTTGGTTGTCAATGCAGATTTTTAGGAGAATTAGCAAAACAAACAACAGACCTTAATCAGCTGACACATTATATGATGACAGATAGGGGCCTGCTGCTTATATAATCAGCTGACACATTATATGATGACAGATAGGGGCCTGCTGTTTTAAGTTGAACAGAACTTAAATGAGAACATATATGTTCTTAAATGAGAATATATATGTTAAGTGGCAAAAAATTATATTAATGATGAATTTCCATATATGGTAGCATAAATATAAAGCTCTATACTCTGGTTTCCATGGTCTGCATAATAATCAGGGTGTACTGTAACAATATTTTCAATATTTTAACCAATTATACTTAAACAACAAATCTTTCTCAAAATAACACATCAGTTTGTTTCAATCATTTTTCATCCTCATCTCAAGAACTTGAAGTGACAGCTCTGTAGGTATAATCTCTGACTCTTACAGGTTCTAAAATCACACTGATCAATTGCATTGGCAGATTCTTGAGAAATATAGCATCTATGTTGTGGTTTGGACCTAGACAAGGAAATCAAAGTCAAGGGGGTTACATTATTTGTCTCCCTACGAGGTTTGTCCAGAAGACTTATAATGTAAACCCAGTGACTGGGATTTCCTTGCCTAGGTTCAGATTCCAACACAGATTATTTTTCTCACCCAATATTTTCCTTTAAAGTAAAAAGAACTTCAATAGTGTTCATGTCCCAATGTTTTCATGCGGCGCATGAATACAAAAAAAAAAATATGTTATTGAGGGCTGTGGTGTGACCGTTGCATCTGAAATACACAGTTTATATGTGTGAGTAAGGAATAATAATACAAAACGTTGCATAGTAATGAGGTATTATCATATTTAATATATGGATGTTATATGAAATTGACAATAAATAATTAATGTTTATTACAAAGAAACTGTTTCATTTCATCAGTTCCAATTTTGAAAAAAATACACGCAAACCCCATAAATATAAAAAATGCACATAATGATAATAATAACATTAAATTTATAGTACAGTAATGTTTACTTTGATAGCCTGCATAGACAACATTGCTAATACATCGTATGCATATATTCTTGGCAGAATGATCAATATTGTTGAAAACTATCATACACAGCACCTACCATTTCCATTCATCTTTAGTTTTTATGTCAGTATCCAACCAATCTAATGTGTCCATCTACACTATGCTAAATGACCAGCACTGTGTTGAAACTGATCTGCTTACAAAGGGATTAGTTTTTATTTATTCTGAAAGGGTTACATAAATTAGGCAAAATTTTATTTTATGGTTTGTTGAGATCAGTCCAAACTATCTGCCCATCAGGCAACTGAAGAAATGCATTGTGGGTCAAAAAGTTTGGTCTGTTTCCTGTATAAGCTAACATACAGTACATTTATCCTAATACACTAGATGCACAAGGTAGTTCAGACAGTATGAACCCAAAAAGATGTAAGGTGATTGCAGTGAGATTTTGGAGTATTTAACATCTTAAAAAATGTACAGCTATAATTAGCAAAGGGTCCTAGCAATGTAAAATCAATTAAATTAGTATCATGATGCATGTCACACCTCTGATATTGAGCTGATATACATGTCTAACATACAGGTCTGCCCTCACAGCGCATACTGGACAGCAGGTGTCAATGTAACCTAATGTAATCACAGCACATACTGGACAGCTGGTGTCCATGTTACCTAATACCATCACAAACATACTAGACATCAGGTGTCAATGTTAACTTAAGTCATCACAGCACTTAATGGACATCAGGTGTTAATGTTGTCTAATGCTATCACAGTGCATACTGGACAGCAGATGTCAATGTTAACTTAAGTCATCACAGTGCATACTGGGCAGCAGATGCCAATGTTAACTTAAGTCATCACAGTGCATACTGGACAGCAGATGTCAATGTTAACTTAAGACATCACAGTGCATACTGGGCAGCAGATGTCAATGTTGCCTAATGCAATCATATCACATACTGGAAAGCAGGTGTCAGCATTACTCAAGTACAAAAATAATATGTTTCCTATACCATTGAAATGGCTGCAAACTCAGGGCAAAAATTAATTTCAAGGATAGTAATTTTGTGTCGAATAAAATGCTAGAATACCATTAAGTCATTATGAGAGTTAAAATGGGTACCCAAATTATGTTGCATGCATGTGTCAGGATCATGATATGTGACAAAATGGAAGTGGAATGCTGATGAATGCAATTTTAGCAAGATGATACTTATCATAAAGTTCATGAATTGCCCACTGATATTTTTGTCAGCTGGCACTTTAAGCTTATAATGATATAATGTGAATAAGTAGAAGTTGGTTTAGACATGCAGTTTATATCTTTTTTTTAAATTACAAAATCCCAGTTTAATGATCTTCTCATTATGATTTTTAAGATAAGCAAAAACATGGAACTTTCTAAAAATAAACTGAAAAAAATTTATCAAGCACACATAACTAACATATTTAATCAGTATAAAGTCATGAAAAAAATGATATTTTACAAAATTTGTATCATACGCCATCTGAGATTTTTTAATTAAGCCTTCAAAGACGATTTTTATTTCTTTAAAGAAAAAGATAAATCAATTTTGTAATTAATTTAAAACATTCATCAAGAAAACTATTCATAAAGATAAAACTGAAAATTGTTGGCAACTGATTTAGAAAGTCTAGTAACAAAACTAATTATCTTCATCATACTTAAGACATTTGTCTGAATTTAACTAATAAGCAAATCTATTGGTAAAAATATAAATATACGTAAAGATATCGAGAATAAAAACTTCTTTCTCTTATGCTTATGTATGACACAAACAGTTTAACAATATTTTCCGCAATATCTGATGCCATTATCATTTTGCATTAAAAAAAACCCCAGTAAAGCTCAATAACCATGTTTGAAAAAAAGTCATGAATTATTGATATAGTAAATACATTCAGAAAATTATTATAACTTGATGTATACACAATTTAGTTAAAGGTGAACCTTGTCTTTGATTGTGTAGTCTAATATTCAACAATTATTTTATCTGCTGTAACATCACTCTCAATGATGTTACAATCATTAAATTTATTTAGTGTGTATCTATACACACACACTGAATTTCATGTCCAATTTTAAGAGGGAATTCAGTTTTTGTACATGACAATGGGGCCTGACTGACATCACAGTATGCAATGTCAGTCCTGGGTTTGTGTTGCATGCAAAAGACCAAGCCTGTTCTTCCACAAATTCACCAATAAAAAGCTGAAAATGATGATGATATACAACAACTAATAAACCATGGAGTGAACTTACAAGGCCACAATCCATAACCATATGTTTTTACGTGAGTATTCTTTCACTTCATCCCTGCAATAAGAAATTAAAAGTTAGCAATGCATCTAATTGACATCAATGGATTTAGAAAAAAACATTATACAGCACTCATTCAGATACAAGTGGTTTCAGTTCATGGCAACAGGTGCTTGCAAAATAATTTTAAAGCTAAATTGACAGATAACTATGTAAGTACTATATATATATATATATATATATATATATATATATATATATATATATATATATATCCAGTATACAGTGCATACATAGTTTTCTTCTCCTTGCCAATAGGTGGCAGCACAATAGTCAGTCATTAAGATGCTGATTAAGCTTGTTTACGGAGCAAACTTTGTAAGTTTAACTTTTATGTTAAAAGAACTACTAATCCTACACCTTACAACCTCATTTCAAATTACTTATTTGTTCATCTTAAGATGCTGATAAGGCCTGTTTATGGAGCAAACTTTGTAAGTTTGACTATTTATGATAAAAGAACTATTAATCTTATATATATATAGTAAAAACTTGGTGCTACAAAAGGTTTCAGATTTTGCTTTGTGCATCTAAAATCAATTATTTAAAATATTTAAAGTGGTCCTGTGGAGTATGTATCTTTTAAAGAATCAACATAAACTGTGATGGATAAATCAATAAAATATTACATTATTCTATTACATGTGATTACTGGATTTATCAAAAATCAATACAATACCAATTTACTTTTATGTGATTCTTCTTTCTTTCTTTCATTCATTTTTCCCCCTTAAGTGACCATACTGATAAAGACTTATGGAAACACTGCTCAATATTCTCATTGACACAGGTAGTACAGACTGAAATAACAATTAAATAATCAAATATGACACACTGCAGTGGTTTTGACAATAATTTAGCAATTGATAGTTTGGTTTGTTTTACATGAAGGGATGTTGTTGTTAAAAATGTACCAACTGGTGGCATGGTTTGTTTCTTCCATTGGTGCATAAACAATCATATGTTACAAGATATACATGTTACAAGCACATGTGTGGTCTTTCTTTATCAATTATACTGTATACAAGAAGGGATTGTTTTGACAAGAATTTAGCAGGTAAAAAGGTAACATTGTGTGAAAACTTGATTTAATAGGACAAATAAAACATGGTCCTAATTCATGTAAAAAGAATACTTCAAAAACAATATCAGTCAAACTGTGAATGGTTGACCTACATCTTTTTAATAACTCCAAAAAAAAAATGTATCAAACATGAGGCATAGGAGATATTTGGCACAGATCACCAAAAATCAAGTAAGAGGAACTCCAATATGGGGGAAACAACCCTTTAGAATACACTAAGGACTATAATAACCCCATCAAAAATCTTAGTTTTTAACCGATTTTGTAAAATCAAAATTCTCTTGATAAAAAAACATACAATCACTTAACATATAAAACACCTTTTATTTTTTGGAAAAAATGAGAAGGGTATCTGTCTGGTGCCCTTCAAAAAGACAATAAAGATAATTGTGAACTTTTAACCTACTATTTCATAACTATAGAACCGCTCTGGTAGCCTAGTGGTTAGAGCATCCACCGCAGAAGCGGGAAGTTATGGGTTTGATCCCTGCCTGAGTCACATCAAAGACTTTAAAAAAAATGGTACTAACAGAGGCCTTGTTTGGTGCTCAGCATTAAGAGGTTAGTGTTAGGACTGGTCGGTCTGGTATCCGGATAATGTGTCTAGGTGGGACATCATGCTACATGTCTGGAGCATGATGCCCCATTGCTGGACATCACCATAAACTGCCTCAATGTAGTCATCGTAGCGATATGACTGAAATTTGTTTAAAAATTCCTAATCACACACACATAACTATAGAAATCGGAACTGTGAATTTTTGTTGCCCACCTCTTTCATCACTCTGAAAATAGCAATAGTGATATATTGTCCTGTGACTTTCTGTCCTAACATAGGTATCAAAGTCACTCTCTGACAACTCATGAATGTACTCTCTAGAGCATGTGTCAAAACTATTTGGCATTTTGCATTCCCAGATAAAATGTTTCAGATTTTACTTGTATCCAAAAGCAGCCCTGATGATTGTTCAGTGATTCCATTATTTTATAAAAAAATAAATTGATCATTTTTAAAATTGAAGGACCGGACTTGATCTGATCCACTAAAAGGGAATAAATTGAAAGAAGACTTAATCGGCATTGTATAATATTTGTTTAAAACTTTCTGATCATGCTAATCACTTGTATTTTGCAACTATATTTATCCATTTTTCTTTCACTAATCTACTCTTATAAGCTTTGTCGACATTCACTTATTTCCTTTAATAATTTTTGTTTGTTGACATGAAATCACTGGTATTCAGAAACAGCATGTAGGAAATAACTGTCGCTCACAGTAACCACAAAGATGAAGGAGTACCTTAATGGCAGACGGTCACATTAGATAAATATGGCCACGCCAAGGAAACAAATACAGAAAGTGTCATATATATCGATGGAAAAATTACATTAAATCTGGTAGCAAATTAAAACACATATCTCTTTTTATTGGCTGTTTATTTTCAAACAAATAGGTAGGATATAAAGTGGTATATTCATGGAGAGCTTTAATTTTGATAGACCTGTCCAATTTAATCAATAATAACAGAAAAGGGACTTAAATAAAAAAAAGTATGTATGTATGTATGTATGTATGTATGTATGTATGTATGTATGTATGTATGTATACATGTATGTATGTATGTATGTATGTATGTATGTATGTATGTATGTATGTATGTATGTATGTATGTATGTATGTATGTATGTATGTATGTATGCATGTATGTATGTTTACCAGCACATTAGTACAATAACGGCTATAAGGTGCCAATTAAAAGTAAAGTTCTAAAAAATGTAAATATAAAGAAATTCACATAAAATTTATGAAATCCTTGCAAAAAAATATAAAAAGTGAATGTGCTAAAAATTCTGTAAAACGTATACAAGAGAAGATGAAGGTAAAATAAACATATAAAATGAGAAAGGGCATTCTACGTACACATAAAGAAATATGGTCATGAAGGCACACGTCACCATGAGCTGGCATAACAAGATGCTGTAAACTTTCCGGACAAAACCTGAAATAAAGCAAAAATAAGAGTCTCTGATCAATTATAGATATGTTTGTTTCTTAAAAATATCTAAACACTGCATTGGCCTTTGGCAATAATCATGCAGAATGTACTAACCTTTTGTGTCAGGCATTAAGAGATAATTAAAGGTATCTAAATATAACTTGCTTTATGACTTCTGTTTTTTTAATAAAATACCCCTCCCTCAGGACACAAAAAGCAAATGGCTGCCACTATCTTTGTAGGTAGAACCGGAATTAAGAAGATTGATTTTTGCAGATAACAATTTATCTACAGATGCTGCCAGTAATGACACACAAGAGGCCCAAGTAAGCATGTTATTACTCATTTGGGTAACTAACAAATGTGAAAGCAAATACATACATGCAGACAAACTGGGATAGAAACAAACATTTTAGCACTTACTTGCCACATTGTCTTTAAGCCTAACAAACTATAATGTTTCCTTTCATTCCATTTTTAAGAAATGGACTGGTGGTTGGTATACAAATTTTTAAAGCTAATTTTATCCCATCTATTTAATGAAAGTGTACCACAATCACTCAACAAAACAAATGTTTAACAATAGAAATATACTCTTTGTTTAATTACTTACATAATTATATCTGTCTGCTTTAAAAACTTGCTGTAAATTCTAACCAACCATGATTAGCAAACAGCACACAAAAAGAAAGCCATTACTGCTGAATCACACTTTCTAGAATATGTAGAAAAAATTGAAGAAAAAAGTAAACGGCTAAATGAGCGTAATCTCTGATACGGTTAACTCTGAATGCTATTAAATGTGGCCTTGTCAGAAAATCTAGGATATGTTTCCTAGTTGTCATTTTTAAAAATTCTGAATCATAGTCATCAAATTTCTATGGCCAGCATCTGGAAAAATGACTAATGATTTTGTAAGTTTTTCAGGAGAAAACAATATTGGGCTATTGTGTATTTTGTTTCTTTTGTATTATAGTCCAAAAATACACAATAAAATCCAAAAGATTTTGCTAAAATGTGAAATAACATACAAAGATGAACATACATGTAATAATATAAACACAACAAATATTTCAGATATTAATTAATGAAGTTACCATTATACTTTGCAATGGAAACTCATTATGCAACACAACCTGAATTTTAAGCACTAAGTAGCAAATTCGCTTAAATGTCATATATAAAATATTAGTTTACATTTTTTATTTTGTTATATTTTTTCTTTAGCTATAAATCACAGATCATTCAATTTAAAACCTAAAGTGTATTATTCTTCAAATTTACATAATGCATTAATTGGCTGAATTACAATTAATGAAAAATCAGCGTTCTTTTATTTATTTAAAGGTTAGAATTATTTTTTATGGAGGACAACTCTATTTCAACAAAAAAAAACCCTGTGATTCTCATTAAACATGATCATATATTACTTCCCTTGATATTGTATTTGTCCGCCTCAGATGCGGGACCCCGGCTGAATCATATCAAAGACTTAAAAATGGTACTAGCAGCTGCTTTGCTTGGCACTCAGCATTAAGAGATTAGTGTTAGGACTGGTCATCCTTGTGTAATGATAACGTTGCTGGGTGGGTTATTGTGCTACATGTCTGTGGCATGCTGCCCAGTGCCAGACATTACTGTGAACTGCCCCAGGCCCACTACAGACATCACAGAAATATGATTGAAAAATCATTGCAAATTTATACTATAACTGGCCTCGCACTGTACACATTCAGATTCAGAGTTAGAATCACTGCAAAAACTGGCAACACATAAGCTTAGTTTTAAAATGATCGCAAACACGGGCAACACATAAGGTCAGTTTTAAAATGATCGCAAACACGGGCAACACATAAGGTCGGTTATAAAAATAATTCTCACTGAAAGAGAGAGCCAGCTAGAAAGTTGGTAGCATTATTCAAGAGCTACTTTGAAGCTCTCCATTTACTGGGTACATACAACACTTTTGTCATGGAATTGTATAAATCCTTTTATTTATTAAATACATGTACTTTGGTTTTATTTTTTTGTGTACAATGATAATGATGTTGGATTTATGCATATTGTACAATATTTTGAAACACTGAGTTTGGTTCATCCTATGCCACATGTGCCTTCGATGGGAAAAACCAAATACTTCCAGCACACAGATGTTGTTTGTCTGCATCGTCTGTGCAAAAATACCTTATTATAAGACTAAATCTACACATTATGGAATGTTTTATCAGTGAGTGGTCTACTTAAGGACTTGAACATCTTCAGCTGTAAAGGGATGTGAGTTATTGATTAATTTCTTGTGCACGAGTTATAACTATTGTACTATCGCTTAAGCTTACATAGAATAATGCAAACATTTTCTATTCTTGTTTGTAACTTAGCATGAGATTTATATTAGCAACATAAAGTTGCATTTTAATAAAGGTTTTGTACCACATGATTCTTATCAGACACAGGTAGGTTCACTTCAGATCCTGTGTATTGTTTGTAATCTGCATAGCTTACCATACATAATATCATAATGTTTTATCGAATAAGCCAGTGTCATGCATAGCAGAAGGTGTATTTTCATCTGTTCAGAGTTGGTGTGTTGACCATATCAGCTGTAAAGCTGAACCACAGCAGCCATAGAGCTGAATGGACAGTGTTGCAGGTCAAGTAGCAGGTGATCAGGCATTATTGACCGATTGGTGGGTGCTGATTGCTTGAGTGACCAAGAAATTGAATGGTGGTCAGTGACTACATGGAATACTGACTGCTATATTGACCATCGTGACTGGTAGCCAAGTGAGCTGGTGATGGCATGTGTAACTCCATATATGTAATCTTTAAGCTGTGGGATAATTTTGGGGTTTTTAATACTCATTGTTTTGGGATTGTAAAGATATTTTGTCATAATGGTTTTAAAAATGTATTTGGTGAGAGAGCCTGCACCAACCTCTCGACTAATTTAAAGAGATATGTCAAACAAATACTACTATGCCTGTCATGGACAGTTGATAGATGCCGGTCAGTTAACATTTTGGTCATGCATCCTGCTTCTCTGGTTTTGTAGTTACCAGATATAAATCTTGCTGCCTGGTGTTGAACTTTCTGGATTCTATCAATATCCTTAATATAGTACAAATTAAAGACAACACTACCATATTCTAATACAGATCTGACTAGTGTTAGATAGGCAGTTTGTCTACATGTATCTGGACAGTCTCTGAAGTTCCTTTTCAGAATTGCTAGTGTAATGTTTGCTTTCTTGGCCAATTTGATATAATACAATTACCACTTGAAATCCTCAGATAATTTTAGCCCAAGATAGTTTTTTTATCAACATGTTGTAGCATGTGGTTTATTGAGGTGCAGAAATAAGATGATTTGCTTTTTTTACTGACCATACACATGAGGCAACATTTAGTGGAATTTAAAGTCATACCCCAATCAGTCACCCATTTTTCGAGGATTGTGAGATCATTCTTGATGGCATGATGGTCACTTTGGTTTTGAATTCTTCTTCTGCAAACCAACTGACCTGAGATTTCAGTCTGGATTAATATGGCAAAAGAAAAGGAGTGGCCTCAGAACAGTTCCTTAAGGGACACCAGAGTCAACAGTGATTGCTTCAAATGAGTCTCCATCCACCACCACTTGCATGTGTTGCTTTGACAAGAATATCTACAACCAACAGTGTAGTGGCCAAGTGATTCCAAAGTTTTCCAACTTGAACAGTAATTTATAATGTGGCACATTATCAAATGCATTTGAAAACTTGGATATCATCAAGTTGTTTATATTCCTCTGTCATTGTTTTGAAGTAGGTCATGCACTGTTGTGATAAGTTGTGTTTTGTGTTATCCTGATCTTAAGCCATGGTTCAGTTTAGTTGCTTACAAATTATATCTTCAAGAAATTTACAAGCGAGTGATGTAAGGGAAACTGCATGGTGTATGTCTCCTTTTTTGAACTCCGGGTTTATATTTGCATTTAGCCAGTCTGTTGGTAAACATCCCGAGTTAAACAGACTTATTGTTGCCAATATTTCTAGTCAATGGTATTTTTGTATAATCCAATAAGTATTTTTTCTCTCAGATAACTGGAGGGGTATAGGGATATATCTATGACACTACTGAATGGAAGTAACAAGCTGGCGCTGGACCTAACATACTTTGATTGTATATCATGAAATAATGGTCTTATTTGGAATAAAAGAAGCATGCAATACCTATAAACATTAAATAAAGATTCTTTGAGTAAAAATCCTGTTGAACATAACAGTATTATGAACTGAAATGATCTCTCAAAAGTTTTTTTTATATGTTTGGATTTGATACAGACCCGTCTACAAAGTTTCATCAAAAGAGATTAGAAATTTAGTTTCTAGATATTGAGAGGACAAGCTCACCCAATCGGATGTAAGATTGTCTCATTAATATCATGGTGTAATCTGAGACATGAGATTCATACCAATTTATAATACATTGTCTTTAAAAAAATCAACCAATTGCATAAATACTGCTCGTTACATTTCTACGCTCTACCTTTAAATGTTTTAAATTAAATCACTCATACATTCAGAACACTACTTCTTTTACATACAGAGAGGGAAATACCCCCTCCCCCAGCTGTCAGTTTTAGTAAAGATTCTGAATATGTATCGATCTCCCTATTATAAATTGTCTAAGACAAGGATAATATCAGCACACTAACCAAGCTAGAATAAAATTTGGTCTCATGAGTGCTAACAAATTCAGTCAATCATATACAATATTACCTATCTACCTCATACCTAGATATATTGCTGTCAGTCATGATAATCTGCTAGGTTCCTTAATCATCCCTGCATGCCTGTGCACAAAGTTCCTCGATTTGTACAAGTATGTATAATGAAAATCAAATCCACAACAACGCAATTTATAAATTTTCTACACATGAATGATGACACTTCCTGTTTTACTGATCAAGAAGTGATTGAACATGGAAAGAAATTTGATTGATTCATTCAAACAGCGTATATGGTTATGTTGGGTTTCAACTTTACTTGGGCTTGCAGCAATTATTTAAGCAGGTTTTTATGTGACAGGAAGAAATCTCCGAAAGTCAGCCATGGGTGATAAAAGAGCAATGCAGATTATCCAACATCTTAATATAAGACTTTGTAATAAATTTCATCTAAATCTGATCCCAAACATAGCACTGACAAGCTCAGCCAATTAGAATCAAGACCATGTCATTTGTGGATCTTGCCCATGATTACAGTGAACCGAGATCTTGTTAACATAAGCATTTTACAATACTGATTAATATATCATGAACACTAGCCTCTAGTGTGGTAAAAAAAATAGTAAAATAAATAGACAAGATCCCAAATCACCTCAACATGTGTAGGTCTCGCTCATAATAACAACAGGCAAAAGTGGGCCTGATATCACTCACCTTTGTTTCCAGACTGGTAACAAGCTCTGCTAATCAAAACACAAGATGACCACATCATTATGCATAAATCAAACCATATACATAAGTTGGGTCCAACTGCAAACAACACAGAAACCTAATCTGCCATCATATAATGTACAGGCAGACCAAGATATATGTTGTTTGTTCCAATTAACAAACTGCATACAACCAGATCTGCCATAGCCTTATTGTCTAACAGACTTTGGTCTATACATGTTACAGTTGGATCTAAATGACCTATATGTAAGTGTATACGGTAATGTCATCATTTGTTTGGAGAAAAACTTGAGTTAATTCAATATTAGAGGTGAAAGTCAGGCTGCAAGTTTATTTAAGAAGACAGTATTCCATACCTAGTCGGATGCTCTTCTCACTGAAGAGAAACTGATGGTCTGAATTGGCGAACTGTGCCTCCTCATCGTTGGGTTCACTGTACATGTCTCCTTCTTGTTGATCCTTCTGCTGCTGTAATAATAATAATAATAATAATAATAATAATAATAATAATAATAATAATAACAATCATACAGTAATAATAATAATAACATTAAATTGCTGTTTTATCTGCACACACACACACACACATACATACATACATACATACATACATACACACACATTTGGTTTGTGACCTGAGGTTGGGAACTACTGACCTAAGTAACACATGTGTGGAATTTGATTATTAGAAGATAGCTTGGTGACTTCTAGACTTACAGCTAAAAGATTTTAGCTAGGGTGGATAGGACTTGCAAGGCAGTAGCTCTCTACTTTATTGGAAGAAGAAACAAACATTTGAAGTCTGTCAGACCTGATTAAAATGATGAAGTTGAAATTTTATAATAAATATATGTACAGACAAACCACAGTGTGACTTCAGTATTATCTCCTTTAAAGATTGTTCAATTTAAATTTACAACAAAAAACAGCAACAAAAATATAACAATAAAGTTTCACCAGTGTGTGACTCAATTAGAAACTGAATTAAGCAGATTCCTTTTCATGCTGTTGAATGCAATAGCCAATGGAACAAAATGCAACTTACCTGCAACATCATTTGCTTTCTTGAGTGTGTAGCAGAAGAGAATCAAAATAAAGTCCAGATAATAACTTAGTAATTTAATTTGATATAAAATCAATAACAACAGCCTTAAAATATGCAATGCCAATAGGATTATAATATGATATGCCACGGCAGTCAACAGAAATCCTAGCAGGTTAGGATAAAAACAGTACTTGTAAAATCTTGAAGTACAGGATATTAGTATATATTAAAGGATATTAGTATATATTAAAGGATATTAGTATATATTAAAGGATATTAGTATATATTAAAGGATATTAGTATATATTATAGGATATTAGTATATATTATAGGATATTAATATATATTAAAGGATATTAGTATATATTATAGGATATTAGTATATATTAAAGGATATTAGTATATATTAAAAGATATTAGTATATATTAAAGGATATTATTATATATTAAAGGATATTAGTATATATTATAGGATATTAGTATATATTATAGGATATTAGTATATATTATAGGATATTAGTATATATTATAGGATATTAGTATATATTATAGGATATTAATATATATTAAAGGATATTAGTATATATTAAAGGATATTAGTATATATTATAGTATATTAGTATATATTAAAGGATATTAGTATATATCAAAGGATATTAGTATATATTAAAGGATATTAGTATATATTATAGGATATTAGTATATACTCTTTTCATTTTCCATTAATTTTACATTGCAAACATGCTGTTTGCTCCATTAGAGATGATAAAGTTGATGGATGAGTTAGTTCACTGAGCCATAAAAGAAACTCTCATCAAAGAAAACGAGTAAATGTGACAGTCATCAATGGACATTGCAGATATCCACAGACAAATCTAATAAATCGAATCTGATTAAAATCAGCTGTTACATGTTAGTGGCGTAGTAATAAATCGAAAAGTCCTGCATCTGCTACATAAGCATATATTTACTTACACTCTTTCAAACCCTTGTACAATATGAAGCAGTGCAGTATGTAAAAATAATGCACCATTCTGACAATGTAAAATTTAATGGAGAAAATGTTTAGTATATAATAATTATAGGTCTATGCATTCATATGTGAAAATATGAACATGGTTGTTTTATTCTGATATATTTCATTATCTAAGGCGTGCATTACATCATAGAAAAAAGTCTGTACTTTCTAATATACAGTAATGTAGTACCGGTAACCATTTTTTAATTATATACTCATTTTGCTTTTTAATCTAAAGCTGAATAACAGAATGACCACACTACAGAAAGAAATGAATTGAATTTCTGCAACATTTCAAAGTACATGTAAAAACATATGCCTAGCTAAACAAATAAACGCAACAGTAGCACACAGCACCACCCAGTGAACATTGAATCTGGTGGCATATCATGCACCAAGTCATTCATTTAAAACAAAGCAATCATATTATATTAAAATGAGTACTGTTAATTCATATTTTTTCCACCTAATAAGTGCAAATCATCAACAAAAGAACAAAAACGTGTAATGCTTGCATACAAGGCCAGTCCGTCCAGCCATATGTACACTGTATGGAACTGACCCAACCATAAGAACTCTAGTTCATCACAACTACTGGTAGATAGTTCAAATTTAGCTGGATGGTCAGACATATAAAATCTTTATATTCAAGACAAACTAAAAAAGTTGTTCCAAGGCAGTGTTCTAAGACTAATCTTTAACTTACATCGACTTCAAATACAGACCTAAGACTTCACAATTTTTAATTACCCTGATATTTTGTTTCTAATTTCATGGTGTTTGTTTTTGCCATTTGTTTCTATACATATCAATTCATGTTAACTGATACTGTAATGTGCTAAGAGCTTGTACAGCTTCATCTCTGTTTTAAGTCCTCATTATTATTATCAAAATCAAACACAATTACAATTCACAAGCAAACAAGCGTGACAAGTCTCTCAACATATTATGTATTGGACAGCATTAGACAAGTCTCTCAACATATTATGTATCGGACAGCATTAGACAAGTCCCTCAACATATTAAGTATCAGACAGCATTAGACAAGTCTCTCAACATATTAAGTATCAGACAGCATTAGACAAGTCTCTCAACATATTATGTATCAGAAGTCATTATGGTGATATACCTCAGACTTACTATGACCATAATTCCTGACTTTCAGAAACCATTATTTTGATATCAGACTTACTATGACCTTGATCCCTGACTATTATAAACCATTATTTTTATATAAAACTTACTATGATTGTTATCCCTGACTTTTAGAAACCCTTATTTTGATTTCAGACATACTATGGCTGTTATCCCTTTTAGAAACCACTATTTTCTTATCAAACTTACTATGATTGTGATCCCTGACTTTTAGAAACCATTATTTTCATATCAGACTTACTATGATTATAATCCCTGACTTTTAGAAACCATTATTTTGTACGAGACTTACTATAACTGATGTATGCCTATATGCCTTTATGGAAACTATCAGCTATTATGTAGAACATGGCAGCCTTGTGTTTACATGCTTTTTAGATACTAGTACGGTCAATCATTGGACGCTACTTAAAAAAAGTTGATTGATTTTAAAATACATGTCTCCATAGTTCATACTTTAGGAAATTGGTACGGAAAACAGTTGTATTATGTGCAATGGGAAAGTGTAATATCCAGCACTTTCCATGTAACCAATGAGGTGAGGCAGGGAGTTATTATTACATGGGAGTATATCTGCCACCAAATGTGTTGTTTCTTAATATTTTTAGTTTTTGCTAATGATATATCATTGATAAGTCCTTCTATCACAGGTTTATGGAAATTATTAAAGATACGTGAGCAATATGCATTTGAGAATGATATCATCTACAATGCCAAAAAATCAGTATGCATGTTCTTTCAGCCAACTTCTTTCAAAATTACAATCTCCTCCCCCTGTACATCTTAGCAGCAATACTCTTACATATGCCAACATTTATACATATTTGGGTCATATTTTAAAATCCAATTTGTCAGATAATGAAGATATTATGAGACTTTACCGATTTTTGTTTACTTGAACAAACATGCATCTAATGTAAATTTAAGAATTTTTCATTGAATATCAAAATTAGGTTATTCAGATCTTATTGCTGTACTATGTATTGTGTTCCTCTATGGACAAACTTTAGTGAATGTATGAAAACTAGTCATTGATTATAATAATAGTCTTTGTTTTCTATTAGGTCTTCCTAGATTGCACAGTGCCTCCAACAGGTTTTAAAATTATAATGTATTCAGTTTTAACGAAGCAATGATAAAGTATTTATTCTTAACGATGACAAGAATATCTAATAGTAAGAACAATATATTTAAATGTCTCTGGAACAATGACATTCTTTAAATTCTCATTATTAGCAGATGGAAGAAATTACTTTTTTTAATTTTTCACTTAATTTCATTGTAACCAATGCAGTGTGCAGTTAACTGTGAAGATATATCTATATACTTGTATGTATGATATATATGTTATTTTATGTTTACAATGTTTTTACTTTATGTAGTCTGAAATAACGAAGTCTTATCTTTTGACTAGATCTTCCCTGACTTTTAGGAACCATTGTTTTCTTATCAGACTAACCATGAATAGGATCACTGATACAGGCCAAAAATTTTGTATGTTGCACCGATTTTAAAATTAGGGTAAGTAGGTTTCTTTTAATATTAAATATATTATCATGATTAGTATATATACTGTACTAAAATCTTTAAGCACTGGGCAAAACCAGTTCAACTGGATACACAAACCAATTGTAAGACTTATTTTTAGTCTTTTTCTTCTGGAGGGGTGGTAGAGTGCTAAGATCAACAAACAACAAAAGCAAGGACAGTTGTCCTATTAGAAACACACATATTGGAGGGGAATTGGGGGGTGGGAAGGTCAGTGGCCTTGCACACAAATCTATAGGTTTCTTTATTATTTGTGTATCATGTAATTCTGCGCAATGATAAGTCATTTCTATTAACATTGGATCCGATGTTGTTTCTTGGATTAAAATCTAATTTATATCAAGAAAGAATGATCATCCTTTAAATAAGGATATTCCTTTAAGTGTACATAATATCCCATAGTTTTCTCTAGCTCTAAATGTATGTTAGAATACAATCTGCTTGGGTCAACATGAAGACCCACTTTATGACCTTCTTGAATTTGTAACCCAGAAAAATCTATTTAATATTTATCTAACAGAATCATACAAATAAATAAATTATTTAAAAGATTTAATTTTTTTAAACCTAGAAAAATACTGCATTTAAATCCATGTTTCTAATTTTGAAAAATGTCCTACACTTACTTTATCATCTGCTAACCATTTTTTCAACTTGCCACGCTAACAGATTCTCAAGAAATTCCCTGGCGTATTGTCTCTTTCTAATTTTTTTTATAGTAATTTTGTCCACTAAACAATACATTGTAAACACATCACATCATATTCATTGTTGTTTCTCTTCAACATAAAAATGTTTTTTTTAATATAAATTATTTACTTTTTTTAATTACAAGATCAGTTTAGATTCACACTGCTTCGGTAGCCTAGTGGTTAGAGCATTTGCCTCAGATGCAGGAGGTTGTGGGTTCAATCCCCAGCGGAATGATACCAAAGACTTACAAAATTGGTACTAACAGCTGCCTCGCTTGGCGCTCAGCATTAAGAAGCTATTTTTAGGACTGGTCGGCCTGGTGTCAGGATAATGTGACTGGTTGAAACATCATGCTACATGTCTACATGATGCCCCACTGCTAGACATCACTATAAACTGTCACACTGCAGACATTGTAGTGACATGACGGGAAAAAATGTTAAAGCTAATTAAAAATCAAAATCACACACAAACACAACTTGAATTTAATTCTTTGGCTCAAATGCTGACATAAAGAGTCCAAATTAATGCATTTCATTTATATAGCCCGCTGCAAAAAGTTATACGCAGTATAGGCCGACATAGTCATGAAAACACGGGTGCTATCCCGTGTGTCCAAAATTAATATTTTTTTGACAGAATATTCTGCTAACAACTGCCGCTTTTCAAACGGTAAGCACTGCAGTACTTTATTTCCATCAATGGGTAGAATTATATACGCGTTTTGCGTCAACAATGGTGACAGCAATATTAAGAATGCGGCGAATCGGCAAGACGTGCAAATATACGTTTTTATTTCTTCAAATTAAAATAATTTTATTACCGGAAGTCAGTAAAAAGAAGTTCAAATGAGCTCATATTTCGTATTGTGAAAATGCATACATACTCTAAATAAAAGTTGCCTATGTCTGCATGCGTGTCTGATAAGAAATTACTGGAGCTTATAGGTCGGATCAGTACTGCGAAATCGTTCGTAAACAAACTATACTCTGCCAAGTTGTTACGTTATTTTCACTAAATTTTCGAGTTTAAAACATAGATAAGCTGCATATTATTGTAATAAAATAATTACATGTGTCGCTTTCAGCATTACCTATATCGAAGCTTCTGCGAAGATAACAAGTGGTTTTGCTTTCTGTACAAATCGATTTTCGTGTATTTCCGTTACAGTTGGAATTACTTTGACTTTTCTGTTGCAAAATTTCAAAAACCGCTGAGGCTTGCTCGATTGGCGAGTGACGGTGCATCAAGGATGTAGTCCATGTTCAGACTTTTTCTTGGAATGAAATATGTAGGGATTCTACGGTAACAGGAGATATTGGTTCACAGAGGCGGCGTTAGGAATTACACTGGGCCTAGGGCAGACCATGACCGCACGGGGTCAGAGTATCGGTATCTCGATCATAATCGACGACCTTAGCCTTGAAGCGCGGAGCCCCCTCAAGAACGGGGCTAGGGGCGGTCATCCCATTTGCCACTCCCAAACGCCGTTCAGCAAGGTCCATAACGGAGTAGGCTCAGAACAAAGTCGGCCCATACAAATTTAATTAAGAAATTTCCCCATAACACACTCGGTCCATTACGGAGTCGGCCATTGATCTTGTAAGGCTTTGTATTGATCTACGGGAGTGTATTGGAGGGGTAGCACCTCTGGTGGGGGAACATTTGTGCTTCATTTGAGGTATCTCTCCCACCTTTGGTCCATACAAACACCCAGCTCTCACCTGTCGCTCCCAAAAAGCTGTAATATACGCAGCAGCCACACCCTGGTAAACCGCTTCGACTGGCGGGCTAAAAAGCAGGTGATGGTAGCCAACGGGTTTTAAACTTTCGGCGAATCAGGAATTGGCAGCCCAAGCATGTGAACACTGGATTCGGTCGACTGCGCGGACGAAACTAATAGCTAGTTTAACGGACAGAAGGGCGATTATCATCAACACGCTGTGGAGTGGACAGAGCAGGACAATGCATGTAGGTAGTCTATGTCATCCACTGCATCCAATTCCATCTCCTACTGTCTTAACCCTGTTTTGCGACTGGATCCAGATGTTCTTGGACGAGAGAGTAAGGTTGACGACGCGCAACTCTTCCTCACTTTAAACCAAGTAAACGCACCAGTCAATCGGTCATTTTTCTCCCCAAAGTCATGTGGCGACGAACGAGTGACGAAGAGGCAGGTGTGGGTACACTGGCAGCATTAGCCGCAAATCTGTACACAGGAGGCTCGTGTTATATGGTCATTCTTCACTGATACTAAACAGCAGTGGAATTCGGTAGCCCCCTGAGCGACTGAGCAACCCATTTTAGGATTCGCACTGCTCACCTATGGCTTGAGGAAGTGTTCGAAATAGTACACTAAAAATTACCTGATCCATCCTCATTAGACTGCTAACCGCGGCTGGAGGGGACCCTACATCAGCGGTGGAAACACAACAAAGAAATAGATGAAACTCGTTCCTCACACCCACGGCGCATGGAACGTGCGCTCACTTTTGCACAGAAATTATGCTGACAGACCTTAGAGGAGAACTGCCTTGACTGGTATAGAGCTAGTCAGATATAACATCGATATTGCAGCTTTGAGAGAATTTAGTCTTGCAAGGGAGGGTGCTGACTACATAATGTTTTTGGTGCGGAAGAGGAAGTGATGGGCAACATGAGGCTGGAGTTGGCTTTGCGGTGAAGAAAGACTTTGTTAATAAGCCAGCTGGACTTTCAAAAGGTGTGAATGACAGGCTTATGACCACGAAACGCCTACTATCGAGTGGAAGAAACCTTGTCACAATCATCAGTGTCTACGCTCCAACCATGGCCAATCCAGATGAAATAAAAGACAAATTGTATGAAGAACTCCACTATATCATAACCTCTGTTCCCAGATTTGACAAGCTCATCATCCTTGCTGACCTCAATGCAAGAGTATGCTCTCTGACAACATCTTGTGGGAAAGGGTCATTGGAATGTATGGTTATGGTCTTTTATTACTTCAGACCTACGCAGAGAATGAACAGCTCATCATCAACACTCTTTCCGCCTCCTTATCCTCAACAGGACGATATGTATGCATCCACAATCTAAGCATTGGCATCTCATTGACTACATGATAGTCAGGAAGAGGGATAAGCAAGCTGTACGGGTGACCAAGTCCGTGTGTGATGCAGAATTTTAGACTGTAGTCTCCAAGCTGAACATCCGTATCCAGCCTAAAAGACAACTGGAAAGCGAGAAATTTCCAAAATCCGCTGCACATCGCCAAACTGAAGAACTCGAACACCAAACGGATCTTTGTCAGCAATCAAGAAAACCATCTTCATTCCACCCCTCTGGACACTCAGAATGTGGAGGAAGCCAGGGTGACCCTTAGAGAGCTGGTATACAACACTGCCACAGAGATCTTATGGCCTTCCCACAGAAAGCACAAGCACTGGTTTGATGAGAATTGCGAACATATCAGGCAGCTGTTTGATGAAAACATCGCCTACACAAAGCACACATAAATGATCCTATGTCGACTTCAAAGAAAGATGCCTTCAATAACATCCGTATGATGTTCAACAGAAACTTCGGCAGATGCAGGACTCGTGGCTGGGGAACAAAGCTGATGAGATCAAAGCCAAGCTGTCAAGCATGATATGAAGAGGATTTATGTTTTGCTGAATGAAGTCTATGGTCCATCGTCATCAGAATTATCTCCTCTCCTCGGTGCGGATGGGAATACACTGATCACAGACAAAGAAAAGATCCTCGAAAGGTGGGCTGAGCACTTCAACTGTATCCTGAATCGCTCAACACCCAAAAATGAGGAAGCCATAACCTGTTTTCCCAAGTGCCAGTCAGCGAATCACTCAATGATCTACTCACCAAGCATGTTAGAGACCCGGAAAGCAATACATCTGCTCTCTAGTGGCAAGGCTCTTGGCTCAGACTCAATCCCAGCATAAATATATAAGGAAGGCGTCGAAACTCTAACTGAAAAGATCCATCAGTTGTTTCAGCTCATGTGGTAGAAAGAGACGATCCCATAGGAATTCAAGGATTGTACAATTATTCACCTCGATAAGCGCAAAGGAAATCTTCAGGCTTATGACAACTAAAGAGGTATCTATTTGCTCTCCATCGCAGGCAAGATACTCGCTGAGAGTATCCTCAACCGTCTCACATCACACCTTGACTATGGACTCCTACCAGAAAAACCTGTGTGGATTCCGAAAGAGCGTGAAACAGTCGACACGGTGTTCGCAGCTAGGTAGTTGCAAGAGAAATGCCAATAGCAGAATACTGAAGTTTTCTCTACCTATATCGACCTGACCAAAGTCTTCGATACTGTTAGCAGAGAGGGCCTGTGGAAGATCATGACCGAATACGGATGCCCAAGGAAATGTATCACCATGGTTCAGCGATTCCACGATTGTATGAAAGCTTGAGTCCGTAACAATGGCAAAACATCTAATCCTTTTCCTGTATCATATGGAGTAAAGCAGTTCTATGTACTGGTGCAAACACTTTTCAGTCTCATCCATGCCCACTAATGCCTTCAGATATGGTGACATGGGAATCAGCATCAGATACCAAATTAATGGTACTCTGTTCAACCTCAGGAGGCTCCAAGCAAAAACTAAGGTTATCAGAGACTATTTGCTGATGAATGCTCCCTCAACGCAGGCTCAGAAGCTGACGTGCAAAGCAGCGTCGACAAGTTCTCTGATGCTTGCAAAAATTTAGGCCTTACGATCAATACAAAAAAGACTGAAATAATGTATCAGCCAATCCCAGAAAAGCCGTTTGCTGAGCCAAAAATCACAGTGAAAGGTTACAAATTAAACCTAGTGAACGGGTTTGCCTAACTCGACAGCACTCTGTCGCATAATGTCGTAATAGAATTTCAAAGGTTAGCAAAGCATTCGGCAGACTACACGTCAAGGTCTGGAACAGTAGAGGCATTAGTCTTTGGACAAGGTTGAAGGTGTACAGAGCGATAGTGTTATTATACGCCTGTGAAGCCTCGACAGCGTATCAGCGGCATGCAAAACATTGAACCACTTCCACACTACCTGGCTAAACATCAAGTGGAAAGATAGGATCCCGGATACCGAGGTCCTTGTCCAAGCAAGCCGTTTCAGTATCTACACCATCTTAATGCCATCAAAGTTGCGATGGGCAGGCCATGTAGCTCGCATGCCAGACCACCAACATCCCTCCCAAAAAGACTCTTATGGTGAGCTTGAACAAGGAAAACGTAACAAAGGAGGTCAGAGAAAACGTTACAAGTACACCCTGAAGACGTCATTCAAAAACTTTGGCATTAGCTATGATTCGTGGGAGCAGACTGTCCAGGACAAGATCGTGTGGTGCTCTTTCATCACCAAAGGTGCTGCAGCTTGTGATGTCAACAGGAGAGCCACGGCAGAATAACGGAGGTAGGCCAGGAAATCTCGAGCCAGTAACCCCACGTTTAGAGTTGCTACCATTACATGTCCACAATGCCACAGAACATTCAGGACTCACATCGGCTTCACTGGCCACCTACTGACCATTTGTTCCCGATCAAACACTGGATAACTAAGGTGGTCCTCATCCACTTGATGGACGAACTATTGAAGGCTTTGTAAAACAATGTCGTTTTCCGACTCCGTTTCGTTTGTTTTGTGATCTTATATGGATTCCAAAAATAATGTCAGTTTCAGACGCAGTTATGTATTTGTTGTGATCATGTATGGCTTCGTAACACCTGTTGCTGCTAAACAAAAAATATTGACCAATCACATTCTGTTGTAAATGGTCAAAACAGAGTTTGTAATACATGTATGCTACATTCACCTTGATGCCTTTATTTCGTTTTTAATGATAGTTGATATATTGTTGTCAATCATTTTTTTTATATCGTAGATGAAAATGTACAGAAAACTTATTTCAAAGCTTACTTGCGTTTCAGTCTGTGGTCATATCAAATTGAAACGTTTTGACTTTTTGTTATCAATTGAATGATAACTAGTATCAATTGGCCAGGGAAATATGTACGTCTAAATAGTGGACACCAGTGTACCTTATACAATCTTTTCATTAAAAAGTTTTGTTGATTATAGTCAATATTTATTTTTGTAAATACTTTTTATCGGTTTTGATAGGAGTATCATCTGGTGAAAGATTAATAAAGCGGAACAAATCAATACAGGCATCAGGCATCGCGTATATTTAGGATATAAATATGATTTAATGGTCCATAAGGGATTTACTTTAAACCATACACAGATTATATTTACAATTAGTGCCCCTTTAGCACGACTAACAAAATAAACCTGGAAGTTCCCTACTTATATCGAAAAGACGGAATAGGGAAGATGAACTGCAATCATGCATATTGCTATCAAATATAAATTCAGTCATTTTTGACAGACATACAATATTGTGATTTAAAAATATTCATTTTGTATGATATCCAAGACTGTCATCTTGAAAGCGTATTTCCAATGATCTTTAGGACACGGTAACAGTTACGGAATTGAAATTTCATGGCATCTATATTCTGCAAGAATATTAAGTACAAAAATACTTTTCACGAAAATAAGTACTTTTGCCTAAAAACAGCTGAAAAACTAGTTTGAATTAATACGGTAAAATATTGTATTTGTAGTGGAGATGCTGGACGGAGGACGATGTTGAATGAAAGCAAGGCCTGTTCACGAACGTTTCATCTAAAGTGAAATAAAATGAAATATGCTCCTAACAGAACAGGATTAGGTTATGATTGTAAAAAACTTGGCATTCTTAAATGCTTTTAGAAATATTAAATTATTTATTAACGATTGTTTTGGGGATTTTTGGTTTTGTTTAAAAAAAAAAAACTTGACCAATGACCAAACGATTAATTTCAGCCCATGAAAATTAAAAATAAAAAATATGTTTATAATTTTTCGTGCATCCATAAGTGTATGCGTCTGTTTTTTTTTTTGTTTGTATTTTTATGACTATATTTGTTTATGAAAAAGAACAAAGATGGTTGAAATTCTAATGTTTTATTGTGGAAAAAAGTGGAAAAATCATGCATTCGGTCTCGCGCGGACATGCACAACATAATTTGTTATGTTATGATATCCTTAGGCACAAAATGAGACATGCCTTAATAATTATTTGTGAAGAACAATGTTGTTATGTGTCGGTATTCATTGACCAGGGAATCAAAGCAGAAGGTATGGATGTGAACACGTTTTGTGACATCGCGTGAAAACAACGGATTGAGAGAAGGAATACAACAGTGCAAAGACGTACAAAGATAACCAATTTTATGCTTGAAAAACAAATGCCTTGTGTGCTTATCTTGTATTAAAAACAATAGTTATTTAAGTCCATTAACGTACTGCCTTAAAAAGAAAAAGACGTATTGAACTTAGAATAATAAAAACTATTTACTGTTGATACAAAATGTACGATATATGGATGGGAAGTGCGACTGTAATCAGATTTAGACGAGTCAACGCATGTTGACAATTACAAATAGTAGAGCAGACAAGTGCTATGGTAAAACTCATTTAATAATTAAAAGCGGCAGGACAATGACAGTTTCAAAATGTTGATTATACAGTAGATACTTTAATTAAATTGGTATAGTGATTTTTCCACTATATTTGTATTGCATACTAAATTACTATTGAAAGAAAGGTACAGATAATTGAAGAAAAAAAAATGACCGAGCAAGCATATAATGGTTAGAGTATCAAATGGACCGAGTTCGTTATGTGGACCAAGAATGTTACGGGCCGATTTGGGTAGGCCGAGTTCGTTATGAGCCGAGTTCGTTAAAAGACCGACTCTGCTCGCGGTCGAATCGTCCTGTAATCGATTCGTGATGGTGTCTACATCTATATAAATTGTACGGAGAACTACTTTATGTTAGCTATTATAAATTGATTCACGTGCAAAGTAGCTAACGTAAAATATGCACTGGAAGGCATACACACTTGCCGGCTTTTAGAAAGACATAAAAACGGTGGATTCATATTGCATTTAGAAAATGTAATAAATTGATTTGACAGAATCAAATAAAACATCTTTGCTGTTTTTCTGAATATAAATAATTCTTTCTTTGACTAGATTTAAAAAAATAAAAGCTAGGAAAATCAAAATATGCCAAGAACATTGGGACTACAGCACTTTCACTCGAGCTCGTAACACATGAAATTAAAACATAAGGTAGATGAGTATAGGGATTGGGGGAGGGGGTTAAAAGACTAACAGTATAACAATTGGATTCATAGTCATACAATACAAGACGCCTACCATGATTGATATAATGTTGTGGTGGGGTGGGAGATCCGCTACCCCCCCCCCCCGTCGTAACCCGTCAGTGTTGTTTATGTCTTGCACCGTTTAACTATTGGGTACCAGTCACTATGACCATTTACCGATAGTCTTAATTTCATCTGGAAGAAGCATCTATAGATAGAGCTTAATGTGTTAATGGACACGAGAACAAATTTATAGATGCGACATTTTTTTACTCACGTGCCTGGACAGTAGCTATTCGGCCAAGTCGCAATGAACTCCTGATACCATCAAATCCATGAGTCACCTGTGTGTCAAACAAAAAACACATTCTTTATTAAAATCATACTCAGGCAACATATGCCAAGTTAGACAAATGATTAAGACCCTTCTGTGAAATATTCAAAACCTGATATCGTCTATCATTGATATGTTTTTTTTTTGTTTTTTTTTTTTGGTGGAGGGTGTTGATATCGACGTAGGTATTACATTGCAGATGGGAAATTCCCTGTTCGATAAATATCTGAGTTTGTTTGTTTGTTTTCTATGGTTTAACGCCATTTTTCAGCACAATATAGGCTATACATGGCGGCCAGTATTAAGGGTGGAAGACGAACCCGGAAAACCCCCGGAAAGAACCACCGACCCACGAGAAGCTACTGGCAAGCTTTCTCACATAACTACATTAGCCGAATCTTAGACTCGAACCCACGCAGACAGAGGTGAGATGACAGTGATCCGTAACGGACAGCGCTTTAGACCACTCGGCCACTCGGGGGCCCAAATAGCTGAGTAGCCGACGCATCAGCAAGAAATGATAATCTTAAACAGGCTCTAAAACTGATAGAAAATATCTTTAAAGATAAATACAAAATAGGAATAAAAATAAATAACATAAATAATTGGATTTTTTTGGGGGGGGGGGACACCAGACTAATACCTCCCCCCCCCTTAAAAAAATGTAAAAAAATTGTATGTGTGTATGTGCTCCCGCCGATATGTAGTTTATGTGGTTTTTTTTCTTTCCTTAAGTTCCCTTAAATTTAGTTTTTCCCATCGGGATTATATAACATTTTTGAAAAGGGTGTTTTTATTCTCTTTTTCCCTAGTGTTACTGTAAAAAAAGTTTTCCGAGGTGGAATTTATCTACCCTCCTTCGATCCACTTTCTTAATTATTTTTGTTTGACCATGGCTAATGGTCTCTTATATAATGTGTTTGCTATTAATGTTGGTGTTATTTGTCTGTATGCTATGTATATGTATATACATTGTTTTCTTCTTAGGATAGCCTTTTCGTTCGAATTTGACCAGTTGTCTTATTTCGTGATTTCTGCCTCTAATTGGTTCATCACGTTCATCATTTATTTTAAAGTTTAGTTGTATTTAATTTTGAATTTCGCTAAAGTGAGGTGTTTTATTTAGATGTTTATTTTAATGTGTCTCACTTTACTTTATATAGTTATCTTCATATAGTCCGACTGATCTTTAGTCGGGGTCTGTACATTTTTTTATTTTTGGCTGTACTTCTCCCGTCTCAAGTTAGGTCGTCTTTTATTAGTTTAGTTATTTAATCTTGAAAATCATTCGAAATGGTTTATTTTCCCATGAATCTGGGTTGCCTGTGCAGTACGGGAGCTGCACCGAGAAAGAGTTTTTAGGATGTTAGCATCCAAAAGTTAAATTATTCAACTATTCCTATTCTAAAAAAGGTACATTACTTAATGGGGCGTTTTTCCAAACTCTTCCACAGGCCTGTCCACTCCGCGTAGCGCCATGTGATATAGCCCTATGACGTCCTCATAATGTACTTTACTATTAAGATTCCTATTCTATACAATCAAATTAACAATAAATGCAGCTATAATATTTGTTATAAATAAATGCAATGGTCCATTACCTTTTTTTGAATTTTTGTTTGTATTATTTTTTCTCAATTTTTTTAAATTCCTTTTTTTAAATTTTCAAATATAAATTATAAAATTTTAACAATAAATAAAAGAAGAAAGAGAAGTTTGTTCCTATTTCTTAATCGTAATTATTTGTCCACATCTAAACATCGTCTTTGTAATGTAGTCTGTAATCTGTCTGATTAAGTCTTTTTTTAAATTTCCGTCTAAGTAGAGTATCTGTTGTATGTAACATGTGTCGATCTTAAAGATTTCCATAATAAGTTTAAGTCTCTCTTCTTTTGTATTATCACATTGCGGCATTGTGTTGTACCTAGAAAAAGGGGCTTTCCTGCATAGTGGGCAGCTAACTTGGGTCCTTATCATACGTCTCCTTTAAGCCACCTCGCCCGTAAGCCAGGCGTTGTGGAGGTACTTAAATATAATATAAATAATTGCAACTATAAGAGTTAAACGTTGTCTATTTTATTCCTGAGTGTATCGTGATATAAACAGAAAGTTACCGACACACAAGGCTTACATAAACCCCCTTCGGGCGTTATTTATTGTGTAAGTTGGCAACTGGCAGTTTATACCACGATAAACTCGTAAAAGAAAAAACAACAACATTAAATGTTTAATTGAACGAATGTTTTGATAAATACACTTTAATTAGCATTTGAGTTTACAACAGTTCTTGATAAGATTGCTTCAATAAAAGAAGTCAGATTAAACAAAACACCCCAAAACAATAACAAACAAATCAGAACTACATATATGTACTCAAATTTGAAATGTGTGCAGGTTTTATTAGTTATCAAAATTTCAAGTGCAGAAAAACTACAATATATCACATATTTAAACATCGAAGTCAAAGGAGCCCTCCAAAAAAGTACCAAACGTAACTACACCTCAGGCAATGGAGCCGTAAAAGGGAGTCGTCCATTATGTATGTCAACAAAATGGGGGGGGGGGGGGGGTTGAAGAAGTTTGACACTTGTTGACATAGGGGAATTCAAGATAAATTGACGTCAGCAATTTTATTTTTTACAATAAATTTAATACATAAAAAAATAGGAAATAGGAAAATGGGAAGATGATAGAAGCTAGAAAATAAAGTCTCGATTTTTGTCATGAATTCAAAGTGCTATAGTCAATTTTAAATTTGTTAAACAAGTAAAAAAAATGTATTAAAATTTATTTGTAGACCTTTTAATTTCCATAATTCTATTTTTAGCATACAATTTTTTTTAGTTTGTAGTTTTTTTTATATATATACATAAATTTTGACATAATTTTATTAAGGGGTCACTGAAAGTTTGAAAGTTGTTGACAAGGGGGAGGGGTGGGGTAAAAAAAAATGCCTAAAAATTGTTGACATAAGTAATGGACGTCGCCAAACATACCAAACATAGTCCTGAAATGTGTGCAGATGCGCTTTTCTATTGAATCACAACTACTAGTCACTTACACCATCTCCTATAATCCTTAGAGCAATAAAATTAATAATAATAATAAAAAAAATTTTTTAAAAAAAAAATTGGTATATATCAATATCAGACTTTTCTAAAGCTTTGACACAGTCTCACACGCAAACCTCTTCATAAAATACACTGCTATGGTGTGCAGAGACAACTCAAAAAGTGGACATCCCCTTTTCTAACAAGACCGGGTCATGGACGTCCTCTGTAAGGGCGAATACACAAAGATAGTTGCAGTAGACTCTGGTGTACCTGAGGGCATGGCCCTCGACTCTCTGTTGTTCATATAATAAACAACATGCCATAGCGATTCTCTTCACAAGTTAGATTATTCGCAGCTGATTGTTTGCTCCACAGTGCCATCAAAATTATTCTGGAATGATGTAATTCTTCAAAACGGCTTTATCGAATATGACAAATGGACATTTGACATGGAATTGAACGCTAAGAAATGCTTTATACTCAGCACTAGGAACACATTTTTGAGATCTTATCAAACGAACAACACCTAACTATTACAGGTACTGACTATTTCATACCTAGGGGTTTTCCAATGGGACACATATAAACAACATCTGTCGTGGGTCAAATTCTACATAAGAGTTCTTAAATCGAATTTAAAGATTAGACATAAAGAGAGTAGGAAGATGCACACCTTTTTAAAAGAAATTATAGATCTCATGATGAAGGTTGATGCTACAAGTTCTAGAATTCCCTAACCTTCAATAACAACGTGAGTTTAATAGGCTCATTAACCTCTTAAAAATAGGTATGGGCAAGGTACCGGTACTTGGTAACTTACTTAGTCAGACGTAAACTCAAAGGACGCATAAAATGTAAATCAGACAAAGACTTTGAAACCAAAACTTTCTAGACAATCAGATCACTAATAAATCTACATGTTTAATTGTTAAACGTTCGAGTACTGAACAATATGGAAACTCTTTACTTAAAAAACATGTCGTGCTGTGGACCACCTGGACAAGATTATTGTGGGCGTCGATTCAATGGAAGCTTTTAAGTCAAATTTAATAACTACTAAGTTGTGTACACCCCTCCAACCCGTTAATTAAATACCGCACTTGGTTTCTCCTACCTATATGTACCAATTAATACAGATATATTAATTTGATTGGTTAATTTTTGGACTCTTTCAAAACGATCGTTTGAGTGATGAAGTGAAATTTTATTATAGCATCGTTATTGTTAAACTGAAATGTATGTCTAGGAAATTTACAGTTCTATGTAACCTAAACAATCGTAGAAATATATATATATTTTTCTACTATATAACTGTATCCGCTACGAAGATTTTAGCACAGCATATATAGATAATTGAGCACTAACACCAGCCATAAATACGCATTTATTGTTCATCGCGGAATATCCACGATAATGTATATAAATACTATATTTCAGGTCATAAACCTGATGAATAAACAATCTATAGCAGAAGAAAAAGTATAGATGCAGATTATATTAGAGATTTTTTTATCTTTAAGAAGTGAATTGTTATTACGAAACCAAACTAACTCGATTACCATGTATGCTAGCTTCGTGTGTTCTTCAGCCGCCAGAATCTAAATTGGGTCGATGTATCACATTCAAATGCTGTAAATAATGTTAACAGGTCTTTCGTTTTAAATAACAGGTGTCATTATTTATAACTGTACTTAACTGATAAATTAATTTCCGCCATCCACAAGATCCGTTCCTTGCCAGATGAGAACGAATCAGGTTATACGATGTTTTAACTGCAGACTCGTGCGACCCGTCTTTGTGTCTCATCACAAAGTTTGTGAATAGAACAGAACGTTTGCTGAAGAGAGGCGCAGATAAATGAATGATATTTAGTTCAGAGTGTTTCTTTCAGTTTTGTGGGTATTGCTTCAAAATGACAAGTTTACTAGTTTATGTAAAAATTCCTTACCTCTTCCTTTTTTTTTTGCGCCAACCACAGTTGTCTCCCCTGTGAATCCATTGAACCGTGAATTTGCTCCTTCAAATTCGAAACCAGTGTCCGCATCGAAATGGTGTGATATCATAATTCGTATTATAAGATCAATAGTAATGCTTAAATTTGTATGTCTTCTCATGAAACACAGTCCTTATCGAAGATTGTGGATATACTAGAGCTAAATAATGAAGCACATCTGGTTGACTAATGCTAAGCATAGTTTGAAAGTTCAATTTTGTATTGGACGGATGTCATATATATATATATATATATATATATATATATATATATAGCAGGTGAGGTATACATATGCTTACATATGTCTGGTTTTGACACCAAGGAGACTTTTGACTCTCTTGCACCCCTAGGGGATACAATCCTTTACTGATGCTGTTTAATTAACACATTAACCCCTAGCACAACGTTTACGGGGCAGAAGGTAGTTACTTCCAAGCTCTGTAGTGCCAAGGTCATGTACGATACACTAAAGTGGGTGGTATTATAGAAAGGTAGACAGATTTAGCTCTACAATAATGCTAGATAATCTGGACATTTAGTTGCACTACAAAATAAAGAGGGAAAGACCTAATTTTTTTGATCTTTTTTTTCCATTCAAAATCCGCCCATGGTCGGAATCAAATTTTGTGTCCAGATTTTTTACTTTTTGGACTCGCATCCAGCAGACAAACAGGTGAACCAGTGCAAAAAGTAGGATAAGTTGGACATTTTTAATAGTCTTCTCCATATGAAAATAATGGGTCCCTTAAGCAAAAAAAATCCCCTTTAACTTATTACCTTCTGCTCGTGTGCAAGCTAAATAAGCAATGAAAAATATGTTTTTTTTAACACAACTGGGCATTAGGCTAATAGAAAATTGTCTGGAAGTTGATGTATTAGAATGTCTTCAGAAATAGTCCCCAAAATGTGTTTCCTACGCACATTTTGTGTGAAATGACCAAATACCTCCAGGGGTTAATGTGTTAAATGTACAAACATTGAACGTAGCTGATAATATTTTCTGAGATAAATTTTTATTTTTATACTTGTATACTTTGAAGTAACGTTTGATAGTTCTGAATGTAATACCAAACATTTAATGTGTATAGAATTTTTGTTATAGTTATTTAATGTTTAGATTAGACAGATGCATACATTAGCTGATAAAAGTTTTGGTCAAGAATCTGTATACTATTTTAGAAAAGAAGGGACTCAGATGAATTAGTGCTTTTTGTTTCATTCTAAAGTATAAATTGATAAATGGCAGAAATCTCATCACTTGAGTGTTGGGCATTACAATCAGCAATAACTCGTGGTGCCTGCACCAGTTCTTTTTAAGTTCAATCCTCCGAAATCAGTACAGTTTAGATTGGTAATTCCCTGCAAGGATTGGTGCAACCATTTGTATTTCTTTTTGGATGGGTGGGGTTGGGGTAGAATTTCTGATGCAGCCTGTCATTGATTGACCATCTAGGATTTGTCTAATACACTAGCACACATTATGATGCAGTGTAAACTTCCAGAGTGCCTGTTTTATTATTGAGGAAATTCCCAAAAGGTGACACTATGAACTGACCATGTAAATGACATTTGTTTACTTAAGACAATTAAACAAGCCTGTATGGAGATATGTCAAGGGTGTCCAAATGCGCTTACATTGAAATGTGGTAAGAGTTATAAAATGTGTTTACTTGCATTGAAATTGGGTAGGAGCATACACATATACTTGTATATTGGAAAGAGTTAATTTCATATGTTGCATATTGTGTTGTTATGTGACAATTGTTTTTCATGGGAGTTTAATGGCAGATATATACATGTAAGATATATACATGTAAGATTACATCCTGTTGAGGCAATTAGAGTAAAGTGTTGTGTATTTCTTTCCCAGATTTTAAATCTTCATAATGGTGATAGCAGAAGCTGATAATGATGCGGTCAGGAAAAGACCACGATTGTCACTAAAGGCTTATCGACAGCCAGAAAAGTCCCTTGCTGTTGGTACAAGTAAATCATCTGTGGCTCATGCTGCTGTCAAAAGTCCTGTTAAGCAAAGGTAATTCGATTGTCTGAATTTCCCCATTGATTGTTATTTTTCACCATTGTGAGAGGTGAGTTCATCTTGCCAAATGTGCCACCTTTTTATCACCAGCATTTTTACAACTACTGTTACTTTTAATTTCAATACTTATACTTTTGCAACTGCTACCACTGTTATCATTACTACTAGTACACCTCATTCTTTACGAGCCACACATAACAGTCCAACGCTACTGACCATGGCAAACTGAGTTGCTGATAAGACTCATGAAATGATGCAGAATTAAGAAAGGGATATGGGGGTTAGGTTGTTTAATACTCATTGATAGTTGCATTGGGAATAATTGTCAAGAAATAGTTGTTATTCTAATGAAGTTCTTTGCAGGGAAAACTTTTCTGTATCAATTAAGAATTCTCTTTTCTGTTAAGTGGCTTCGAAGTTCCTATATTGTAAATATCCCAATTAAATGCTAGTAAATCTACATATTTTTAGTGGAATATAGTTTAAATTTGTGAACAGTTTTCATTCGTTCCCTTGGTGTGCGTTATAAATATGTTGCAAAGATTTGCTTTTGTTAAAATTCAGAAAGGCACGTAGCTCCTATTCCTTGGCATGATATAGCAAGTAAAGTGTTAAATAAAAACTAAAACATGATACTTTAACTTGATGCATGGAAACAAACTAACGGTGCCATCTCATCATAGGGAACCTTTAATTCAGTAGCAAATAGAATTTTGATAATGCGTCATAAATTTGTCATGTTTGATAAATAAACTGCTATATTTGTTTCATTTTTAGGACTTACGATAAAGAGGCATTTTTAATACAAAGAATAGAACAACAAAAATATAACAGTGGTTATGCTACTGCTTATATTAAAAATGAACTTTTCTGCAAAATGAAAACATTTAACTAATTTTTGCTTATATCAGTTTTAATCTGCAGTGAAGGAACATATAAAATAAATTGCAACAAAAGTTAAGAATGGTAATTGTTAGGAGGTACAGTAAGAAAACACATTAAAAAATTCCCAAAAATATTTTTTATTTGCAATGAAAATCCTCCAATCTTAGGGATGCTCCAAACTTGTATGGTTGGAATCGTCCTGTGAGTTGATTGCAACACATCAAGAGTACTATAAAAAAAAAAAAACAACATTGTGTAACATGACGCTGCATGGGAATATGGATGCATTCCAGTGTTCCAGTACATTCAGACTTGAAAGAATATTTATTCTAAAAAATGCTATCATTGTAAATTACTGATGCTGATTGGAGGTTTTAGCAAATTCTCTGCTCCTCCTTGAACAAACCTTGAGTTCACATAAACTTTGGAACTAACTCCTCATTGAAACTGAGATTTTTATGTCCCTGGTATGAACTTCACTTGCTTTGTTTTCTTTTCTTGATTTTATTTTCGAATGAGAATGATAAACTAATGATTATTATTGGACATTTTGTTTTGATTGAAATACATTGACTTAACTATGATCAGTAATTCTTAACTCTGGTTAGATTTGCATGCCCTTTATCTTTTTCTGTTGTCTTCACATGATTTTATATAAAAATCTAATTAAGGTGATAATACCATTGTTGCCAACTGTCCCGTTTTTTTCCGCATTTTGGACCTGAATACGGGTGTACGTTTTTTTTGCCAAAAATATGTTTTTTAATTTAAAAAAAATAATACAATTTCTTTGGAATTGAACAGGCACTCGGTTATATTTTTGATAGAATGTATCACATGTATGTACAAAAACAGTTCTACAATATGATTGGTTCCTTCAAAATCGGGACTACCATGCCTGTCGTTATCTGTCATATTGGATTTAGCAATAGTTACCTCTGTTGCTGTCTCATCTTTGTAATATTCAGCTTCTAATCACGTTAAATAGGAAAGTGGAATCATCAGAATTTTCTCCAAGTAAAATAGAACAAAATAACTGGAAGGACATTTGTGCCGTCTTGTATAGATTTGTAAAACCATATATTAAAGAAGAAAACTTTACATTTTGTAAATTGTGTAACGTGATTTCTCTAATGGGCATGGAAGTGCTTATGAAATGCAAGAGCATGAAAAAGTTAATATCAGTTTCCTGCTTCATAACACAGCTCAGCCTGAACTTATGACGTAGATAAATGCCTGAGAGAACCTTAATCTTCACGATTAAAATTTGATTTGTAAAATTTCTTTTAGAAAAACCCCTCCTTTTTCAGTTACTATTGTTGCTGGCGATTTATTTTGCACGTTTTCCAGAAATTTAAATTGCAAAGCATAACTCTTATGCCTAGCCGAAAACAGTTCAATAAGAAAATCTCAGAATTGAGATAATCAGTGAAAGTTGGTATATTGGAATCAATGATTATAAAAGAAACAAGGCATGGAAAGGGCTCCTATAAACAGCTTGTGTTTGAGGGTGTTGCACTCTTGCACCTTTTGAATGGGCATCCAAATGGAACATGGTGCAACTCCAGAAGGTACAAGTGTGCAACATATGCATCTTTGAGATTAAATAATTATGTATGGTACTGTCCTACTTTACTGATGGTTGTATATGTTGTAAATAGTTGTATCTGTATAGAAATTTTAAAAATCAGTATTTGTTTCTGAAAATCAGTATTATTGTCACAAGTAGTCAGTATTTTTGTACTCGGGGGGGGGGGGGGCGGGGCAGTTGGCAGCTATGTAATACAGATAAACTTTTAATTGTAATAATGCAGCAAAAAAATGCTTGCACAAGTTCGAGATCAAAACGGTGCTTAATTGTGTATTCATACAATTGCTTTTATGTTCATTGCTGGCAATTGATTAACACTTCACTTTTTAATACAGGAGGACATATTGCAGTTAATATATAGCCACTTGTCAGTGATGCTGTTCAATCCACCAATCAGTCAGTGTAAATTAGACACATCTCCATCTATTGTTTATGTCCACCATATTTTGTTGACAAAGTGACTGTCAAGATAACAAATTGGTAATTACAAATATGTAAATATTCTGCATTGGTTCATTGGTTTTTCCGATCAATAATGGTGAAAGGAATCATTATGGGGTTTGAAATTCTAACAGCTGATACATATCTAGATTGACCGAATGATTAGATTTATTCCTTTACTGTACCTGAAGAGAAACTTGGATTTATAAAAACTTAAGGTTGCCTGCATGAAACAGGACACTATTGAAGACAGTTGCCATGGTTTTTTGTGTGTAAGGAAAGTATTTAGACAAGCAGTTCCATTCCATACTTTTGGTGTAATCATTACGCTTTTTTTCCACTAAATTACGCTTTATGCATAACCTCATATGGATTACGCTTTGTTTTGGTATATCCACCTTACCAAAAAGTCTATTATTTTATTTTCTTGTTTTTATTAACATTAAATTAATTCCACATATCGTATGTTAGAAAAAAAAACTGCTTCTACGTAACTACAATATAAGAGTACGCATATCTGTGGACTTTCCTAACAGTATCAAGTTCTTATTATAGCAACGTTCGACCTTGTATGTTATATTTAGCAGATGTATGGCTTAGTGAGGAGATAACAGACTGGTTTTCTAATTTCAATCTTTACGCACATATTCTTTGTTCTAATTCATATTTGATGGAAAACCAGTCTAAGGTATATGTTGCTAAAAAGTATATCTTATTTTAATAGATGCATATATGAGAGCAAAATTATATGCTTTTAAATAATTTCATAGATGGATTAGAAAAAAGCCAAAATTAGATGAAACAAAAAAATTAGCAGAATTCTCTAAATATGAAGACATGAGGGCAGTATCATGTGACGTCAATTACAGGCCATGTGGAAAGAATTTTAATTGTTGGCTCTGAAAGTCTTCAGATGGATTCTAGTCATTGTGTGTGTCAAGCTAAAAGTGGTACGTATGAAAACTTGAAGCAGTAAAGGATGTTAAAATACGAGATTGGCAAATAAATCATTGTTCATTAAAATTTTAGCATGTTAAATGTGGATTACGCTTTTTCTGCCTGGATTCCGCTTTTTGACCACTTGGATTACACTTTTTCCTCGTCAGTGGTTAGCATGTATGCAGTTCTCTAATATGAACGAAAAAATGAAACTAGAATTTATAAAGAAATGTAATAATTTACATCAATTGAACATGTGTTAAGAAACAATAACTTCAGGGTTTGTTTGGTGAAGTTCTTTTTCTTAAAGAAGCACTTGACCTCAGATTGCAATTTATTTTATTGTTTGAAATTGTACTCTTTAGTGTTGGTTTGTGCCAAAATAATACTTTGTCTTAATATTTCGAACATTTTAGCCATTGTACTGAAGGTGTGGGTGGATGGTTTTAAAAGTCTAATTAATAATGAAGAAACTCAGATTCAGTGGTTTCAGATATTTTTTCTTCAGATATATTTAATTTATATTTATTCATTACTCTGACCGCTCCAGTGGCCTAGTGAATAGAGCATCTGTCTTGGCTGTGAGGTTTTCTTAAAAAAATATATACTATTTCTAATTGCATATAAAGATATTCAATACTGTATTGGCAACACAGAATATCGAATAGCAGTAGGTCATGCAATTGACTTTGACAATTTGTATGATTCATGTTAAAAACTATTTATAAAAATGTTTATGCTTGAAGCTTATTTTGTTGTTTGAAGTTTCTTTGTGTATTCTTAACACGTACATGCCAACCATTACACTTTCGGCGTAATCATGATGCTTTTTCCCCCACTAAATTACACTTTACCTGTAAATGTATTTGGATTAAGCGTTTTAGTATATTCCCCTCCCAAAAAATTCTCATTTTTATTAAGATCTCATTAATCCCACAGACTGTATTCTAGAAAAGATGACTTCTATGTAACTATGACATAAGAGTATGTTTGTCCGAAGATTTGCATGCACTTTCCTAGCAGTATTATGTTCAATTTATAGCAGTTGTCCTATTTCCAAGAAACATGCTGGTTTCAACTTTTGACGTCAGTTTATATTTATAGCAGCTGTATGACTTAGGAGAGAACAGACTGGTTTTTTAATATTTAATCTTTGCTCACAGATTCTTTGTTCTAATTTATATATGGTACAGAACCAGTTTGTATGTATTTGGCACAAAAAGTCACATCAGATTTATTCTAGTCTATGCATGTGTCACAGCAAAAATGTTTCTCAAATAATTTCAAAGATGGATTAGGAAAAGATGAAAAACAACAGTGTTCCATTCTAGGGCAGCTTCATGCCCCTTGCATGCTGTGTGGAAAGGATTTTAATATTGGTCATGGTGGTAAAGAAACATTGAATTAGCATGTTTTACTAACTCCAATACTAAGGTAACTTGTGTTTTTTTTAAACAGAACTAAATTGTGGATACAGATTTTATAAATGCAGAAGTGTTATGAATCAAGTTCTTAATACAACACGGACTGCACCTAGTGGTAAAAGTTTACATTGGTCCTTTGTTCAAATGGATGGTTAATGATTCCAAAATTACAGAAAATATGCAAGTACAAGAACATAATTATATATTTTTATGTGTTTATATGTGTTTAGCAGAAGTCACTTCACATTAAATTGCAGAATCCCTGAATGTTACGCCGTTTAGTATTCAGCAGACAGGAGTAGTGATTATGATGACAAAAAGTTGTACTCTGTGAAAAGGGCCAAGTCAGAGTGCTCTTCTTTCATTACCAGAATTAACAGTAGATTCCACTGGAGAAAACATTTTCTTATTTGCTTGATAATGCTTTGAATAATTAGTAGTTGGCAGAACTGTATGGGGTTTTCAGCTGATACTGCATCAGGGATGACTGGAATTCATAAAGGAGTTGCATTTTGTATTTTCAAAAAATGTCGCCATCATTGTACATAACTAATTGTCCCTGTCATTTGATGCACCATGCTGCAGGAAAGGCTGTTGATAAATTAGAACTCCTGAAGTATCATGTAGGCAGGCCCTCAACCTGACAATGTACTTCATGTGGACAAAGTCTTTTTTTTTTTCTCATCTATTCCCAGCTAAAAGACCAAATATCTGGAAGATATAAAATTCCTCCTTGTCAGGATATGAAAATAGCATTGGTTCTTTACCATTTTAATGCTATAAGAGATTGTTCAGGATTGTTAACAAAAAAAAAACTGAATTCAGATTTAGGCTTTGTAACTCATCACTTACTGTTCTACTGGTGTGAAAATATTCATGTCTCAGCTGGTACATGGTGTTTTGAAATTCAATACGAGTGTTGCTTTTTAAAGATCAGAGTGTTATATATGAAAATTTGAAGCAGTAATCGATGTCTAAAGTCCAGAGGGATAAATAAATAATTTCTTAATATGCTCATTGAATTTTTTTCATGATATGTGTGTATTGCACTTTTTCTGCTTGGATTACACTTTTTTCCTCACCTGGATTTGCGTTAGATATTGACAGCCTTTTCATTGATTTCATCAATGATATGCTTGAGTGTCAATAGTCTATTCATTTTGATGGAGATATACTAAATAGAAGAGTAGGATAATTGAATGCCAATAAAAGTGGTATGACATAATTATTTTTCTCCCACTGTCAGGGTGGCCGAGTGGTCTAAAGCGCTCACCGTTACAGATCACTGCCATCTCACCTCTGTCTGTGTGGGTTTGAGTCTCAGGCTCGGCTAATGTGGATATGTAAGAAATCTTGCAGGTAGCTTCTTGTGGATCGGTGATTCTTTCCGTTGTTTTCCTAGGTTCTTCCTCCAACAATAATACTGGCCGCCATGTATAGCCTATCTTGTGCTGAAAAATGGCATTAAACCCTACAACAACAACTCCCACTGTCGTTCTGAACAAGTATAATGAAATATAATACATAATGCAAGTATAGTTGTACATATTCGTGATTCAGAGTTTTCTGGAAGCTAATTGCCATTTTCAATTATACAACAAGTATCATAGATTCATTTGTAACTACTGCATTATTTTACTTGACAAAAAAACTAATTGAAATGGTAGTCATTTCTTGTTGCCACCAATAATGTTTTCTTACATTTAAATTTTATTGTTTTTATTTGCAGTGTACAGTGATGTTTCTGTAAAGAGAATTGAAGTTTTTATTGACTTCCTATAAATATTATGGAAATTAAATTATGTTGATATATATTTTCCATGTAATTTTAATTAGGATTTTATTAATGTCCAACATAGATGCCTATTTTTTATTGTACTTTCTACAAGAAAAAAAAATGGAATAATTTCCTGCCTCTGCTTTGTAAGTTTTTGAGTTATCCGGGTGTACATTGTTAAGGGAGCAGCAAACTGTTAAGGGAGCACAACAGCAACAACTATTTCTCTTACTTGAATGGAGTCAAGAATTTCTTCATGTTAGGTTTTCTGAGCTGCAGTAGCTAAGTTTGCTTAGTGTCAGACTTGTAATCCGTGGGTAGTGGGTTTTTGATATCCATTCAGGCCAACCTGGATCAGTTACCTTGGTGTGTAATTGGGAAAGGCATATTATGGCCAATAATTTGCTGAAAGTGCTGTGATAACCAACCTATCAATTTAGAAATTCAGTTTTTTTTTTGTTCTACCTATCTTAGATGAAAGATAGTTTAGGATGTATACTTTTATTAGAACAGGTTACTGCTATTTCTTGGAAACTATTTGAATGATTGCCGTGAAATTGTACACACATTCATTCCATGGTCTATTTTCTAAAGGAAAATGCTGCTGCTTGGAAATCTAATATGGTTATGACAGTGGCAATCTTTAATGTTATGCTGCCACTATTCCTCTTGAATGGTAAGTCATATTGCCGTAGGTTTTCATGGGAAGACTTCATCATATTTTGTCTAGTTTGTCATTAGTGAAGATCATGCTGATCTAGGCCCAGTATGCTGTATAGTCACTATGGCAGCCATCTTGAAAATCATATTAGTACTTCTGAATGGAAAATCATAATATAAACATGGAATTTCACTGAACAATTTCTTATGCTGCCTAGTTGGTTCTAAATGACGACATTGCAAAGTTGATGTCTGATTTGACCACCATGTCAACACTAGTTCTTACTCCTGAATGGAAAGCAGTATCATCAGTGGGTTTTCACAAGAAGACTTTTATGATTATTAGAATGCAGCTTCTTGGATATCATTATGGTCACCATGGAAACTGTATTGAAAATCTTTTTATTGGTATTTCTCAGCAGAAAGTCATATAGATGTATACTTAAATTACTCCTTATGTTATTTGATTGGTTCTGACATCCAGTATGACTGTCATGGTCTTAATCTTGAAAAACTTGTTACTTGTCATTGTTACTTCTCTTGAATGGATAGGCATATTTACATGGGGTTTCACTAGACCTTCAATGAGGTCTAATTCGTTATAAATGAAAATGGTGCCAATTTTTTCTGGAATATGGCTGTTATAGCAATTGATTTGAAGGTGTTATTGCTCAGAAATATTAGACACTGATCTTGAAATCCTTGAAATTGCTTTTAGCCAATATAGCTTCAGTCTTGTTGGGCGACTCGTTTATTTGCATATTTGGGCAACTCAAAACCTGCTGGCCTAATGTGTCAATATGTTTTGAAATAAACAGTAAACATGTTGTAAAAAAGCACCCCAGAAGAATGTTTATGACACAATCACACATCGCAGGCTTTGTCCTGCTTCTTAATTATATAACATATTCGTGCTTTGGGTCACCATCAGATTGTCTTTGTTTAGATTTCATATCATTGATAAGCCTTACAAACTCTTATTGGCCGCAAACTCTTTATTGAATGCTAATTTGCACAAGAGATTAACTATTGTAAAACTGCAAACTGAGACTTGGAGATTTGTACAATACATTATAGTTAAAGTTTACTGTTGTCCTTTTTAATTGAATTAGGGTGGATCACAAAGAAGACCAGGTTGTTCCCAGCAGTAAGGCAAAGGAGGATAATGAAGAGGGAAGGAAAAAGGAGGAAAGATCTAAGGTGCCACCTGTTTCTTCCCTGGAAAACTTGGGTAAATCAATGATATTTCTGTTGTGTTGATATAAGCTGTCAAGGGCCAATTCGAATTGAGGTTACGGTGTGGCCCTTATTCCAGTGTATATCTATCAGCTATTGCTATTTTGTACTTTTTCCAAAATCATAGGCCAGATTGTTACCAAAAAAATTTGCAATGAAGGGCTTTCGGCTTTTAAAAGAAGATGCATACATGCCAACCATTACGCTTTTGGCGTAATCATTACGCTTTTGGCTTAATCATTACACTTTTTGTCACTAAATTACGCGTTACGCTTAAACGTATATGGATTACGCTTTTTCGGTATATCCACCTCTTTAAAAAAATCAATTATTTGTTTTCTCGTTATTATTAAAATTCCATTAATCCCACAGACCGTATTTTAGAAAAGACGGCTTTTACGTAAATACAATATAAGAGTACGCTAGACCGTGGACTTTCGAAAGAATTTTAAAATTTAGCGCTAAATGTCTTAAGAAGGTTTCTAGTCGAATTGTATAAAGCTAAAAGTGCTACATATGAAAACTTGAAACAGTAAAGGATGAGAAGGGCAAATAATCATTGTTTATTGAAATTTTAGCATGTTATATATGTATTACGCTTTTTCTGCCTGGATTCCGCTTTTTGACCACTTGGATTACGCCATTTCCTCGTCAGGGGTTGGCATGTATGAAGATGCAATCCTTCCATCAAAGATGATTGCTATTACATATACTAAAAAGACACATTTAAATGACTTCTCAACAACTCATTTTAATGAAATTTGAGAGGGAGCATTCTGGCATAAAGCTTTCAGATTTGTCAGATACAAGCCTGGGGCAAGTGTCTTTTAAAAAATCACAAACCCTGACTCAAATTCACTAGCCATGACTCCAGTACCATGTACCCTTTAGGGCTAATTGGTTTTACGTTTACTTTGACACAAGTCAAAACTAAATGTTTCCGGTTGTCTGACTGCACCTGTTTTTCATTGCCTGTATAAAAAAAAGCTACTACCCCCCCCCCATTTCAAAAATTGAATTTAATGCTATTGTGCATCTGAGCTAGTTTAGCCCAGTAATTTAAGTGCTTAGTACATTATATATATACCAATCATTATAATAAAATATCGCAATAGGAATTACGTTTTATTTTGTGCCTAATGTTGAAATTGCTGTACTTTAGAAAATGACATAAATAAACAGAAATCACGACAAACTGAATCTCAAAATATTTCAATATTTTACATGGTTTCCTTCAGGTCCTTATGTCAACCACTGTTCTATAGTGCACATCAGTTTTTAGACACATTTCCCAGGACAAGTATCATTAAATGATAAAACAGTGTTATTTGCCCTGACATAAAATATGTTTGCCCAAGAAGGCCATAATTTTACTATTATTTCTTCCAGGTAAACTAGATAACACTTTTTTTTGACTGATGGGCAACTCATTTATTATATGAAATAGGTACCATCCTGATTTTGATGGACAAAGTCATTTGTAATGGTTACATGTTATTTTTTGTTTGTTTGTTTGATTAGAATTTTTAACATATCTTTAAAAAAAATTCAGTCATATTGCTACGATATCTGCAGTGATGCAGTTTATAGTGATTTCTAGCACTGGGGCATCATGTCGCAGGCATGTAGCATGATGTCCCACACAGTCACATTATCCAGACATCAGGCCAATCAGTCTTAACACTAGCCTCTTAATGCTGAGCGTCAAGTGAGGCAGCTTTTAGTGCCATTTTTGTAAGTCTTTGGTATGACTTGGCCGGATGCTGAACCCTCGACCTACAGCTTCTGCGGCTGAGTCTCTAACCACTAGGCCACCGGAGCAGTGGTTTCATGTTATAATAGCCCAGTAGGATCAGTTCTGTTGCTTCAGTAAATAACCCAAGGTGTTTCAGAAATTCCTGTCCAGTTGGAAAGGACTGTGAATTTGATAATCATCATGAAGGAGGCATTTATTATTGAGATTGGTTATAACCTCCATACCCAGGTGGACAAAACATGGAGATGGGTACAGGTAAAATTTTTCTCCAGTTCATGAGAAAACCATGAGGATTGAAAAGGGACAGGAAGGATAGAATTTACGTGTTTTGGAGATCGCCCTGATAGATTGCCATAGGGGATATGAAACAGAACAGTGTTAACACAAGCCATAATTTGGTAAAGGCGTAGGAGTTTATATTTAGACTGAATATGGAACTTGAAATTGGTAAACTTGTTGCATTAAACAAACCAAACTTTTTTGAAGTTATATGAATAGGGACATGCAAGTAGGCATCTGTGAGATCCATCCTGTTGGCGTATTTGTCTTTATCTTGATCCTTGTCAGAAAAATGGATTCATTGATGTGATTGAAGTCTGATTGACACATTCACCATCAAATGTTGAGCTGCTGTTAATGACCTGAGCAATTTAGGCTGTTGACTCCCAGAAATGTTTGTTGACAGAGTTTCTCCTCCACCGTACCCAGTCAGGAAATTGCCATTGAGGCCAGATATAATATTGAAGGTGTGGTTACAATGTTCTGAAGCTGTTTCAGTGTGGGAGTGTTTTTTTCTTTCTTTTTAATCCATTTTATATTTAAGTAGGGGTTGACTTGTTAAGTGCTACTAAATGCTGGCAGTTTCATTAGTTTTGGCCTTTGTTCCCACGACAACAGGGCTTATCAGTCCCTTACTGAGATGAATCTTTCATTCATGTAAATTAAAGCCTATGATGTTCAAGCCATTGCTATTTTGGTTTTGTTTCTTATGATGCAAGATATAGGTGCCTGTGGCCCAGATTTTTTTATCCCAAGTTTTCTCTCAGGTTTTGTTGCAGATAAGAGAATACTGCACATGAGGATTAAGCAAATGAGCAATCCATGAAGCGGCAAGTATTCAATTCTTGCAGAGTATTTCAGCATTGCCACATATTCAAGCGATAGAGTATTCAGGTAGTGCTAATTATTCAATTAGTGTTTAGTATTCAAATAGTGGCAAGTATTTTGTGACTGAACATTTCAGTGATTATTGTTCAAGTTAATGATGTTTTATAATAATGTTGTTTTGCTAATTTGATTAGTAAGCATTCTATCCTAATCAAGAGAAAATCAAGCACTTTTACCAGATATGTAGATTGCCCCAGTGGTGACCATACAGGGTTCGTACGGTCTTTGAAGGTCTTTTTGAGAGTTTGGGAAAAATGAGGTAGCATTTTCAAGGCCTTGAAAGTTTGGGAAAATCGAGCATATTACCCTGAGGTCTTTAAAAGTCTTTGAAAATTGAAATAAACCCCTCAAAAATTAATTTCTTTCCAGAATCACAAATAAAATTATCCGAGAGTGTTAGATTCAGATGTAATCTAGTTATCCTGGTTTCTTTCTTTTGATGACCCTTTCAGTTTATTGCCGCCGCATTAACAAAAGAGGCTTTGTTTTGTTTGGCCATCCAAAGTATGCCTCGGCGGCGACTTCAATCACGCATGCACTCTTCATCAAAGCAAGACGGTGCTGCTACACATTTCATCAAAGGAAGTCCCCAATAAAATTGCCCAAGGTCGTTAGCTTCGGATATAGCTGGTTTTCCTGGCTTCTTTCGTTTGACGAATAGTTTAATTTGATTGGACGAGTCCATCAGTTTTAGCCAGTCAAAATGTTAATTACACTAATTCTACATAGAAAGTTCGCGAAAGTTACACGCTCGAGAATTCAAAATTTGTTCATTGGATTTACATCTTCTGCAAGTTCAGTGTTTAAAAATATCTCACAAATTGTACTCTTACACCTTGGTAATCTATTTACTCAGCTGAAGCTAATTTCTACCATCCATTGCGTAGTTGTATGGATCGAAATGGCTCTTAAACTTAGATCTACAATGTCAGGAAGAGGAAAAGCTAGGAAATCCTAAGTGCGGCGGTTTGCTGTGGAATACGGCTAATAGATGAAACAAAATTAAACCTTTGAGAAGAAATACTATGAGGAAAACTAAAGAAAGAGGAAAATAACTAAACAAACAAGTATACAAAGTGAGTTGTAATTAAGCACGGACAGCACGAGAGAAAATTGAGTCAGCGAAAAGAACAATGACAAATCTACAGAAATACTTCCAAACCAAGAGAGTACACTTGGAAGATGGAGATTATATTGAATGCAAGTATCGAGAAGGAACACAACAAGTAATTTTTCCAGACTCAAATGGTATAGGGATACCAGGTACAACAGCCGTACTGGTATGTCTCCAAATGTTGGGCAAGGACCTACTATTCAAAGTATACTCAATTAATTACACAAAAGAGGGATATAACATTAGTTATCGAGGGAATACACCGGTTATACCATACGGAGAAACAACAATACTCGGACATAGAGCCATAGTTAGAGAGCCAATACCGATTATGAGGAAAATAAAAAAACAAACGGGGGAACTCCATATTGAAGGTATACCCATGGAAATACCAATTGAAATTGTAGTCAAATGGGTAGAGGAAAAATTTGACTTCAAGGTTGAGAACTCAAGATTAGGAACAGTTCCTGGATTTAACATCTACAATGAAACCGGAATCCTGGAAATAGAAAGATCAAAACTTCAAACTATAAAAAGAGCATGTTACCTACGTGCCTTTCTTATAACTACGTGGTCTAAGGGCTGCATCCACCATAGACAATGTAACAAATGTGGAAATGTAAGGCACACACCTAGGAAATGTTCACTAAAAGGAACGAGAGAAGAACAAAATGACGTACCAATAGTAGTGGAACAAGAAATGGAAAATGAAATAAAAGAAGTAGAACAAATACAAGGAAATAGTACCAACCCCCAAGGAATACAAGACATGACAAAAAAAGGAACGAGAGAAGAACAAAATGACATACCAATAGTAGTGGAACAAGAAATGGAAAATGAAATAAAAGAAGTAGAACAAATACAAGGAAATAGTACCAACCCCCAAGGAATACAAGACATGACAAAAAAAGGAACGAGAGAAGAACAAAATGACGTACCAATAGTAGTGGAACAAGAAATGGAAAATGAAATAAAAGAAGTAGAACAAATACAAGGAAATAGTACCAACCCCCAAGGAATACAAGACATGACAAAAAAATGAATAAAACGGTTAAAAAACAGAGAGAGAAAAGCTAGACGAAAACAAGAACTGGATATACAGAACACAAAGTCTAGTGCAAACCTGCAAGAAACAGAAGTCATGACAAAAAAAATAACAGAGCAACAAAAAACAACAGGAGAGAAAATTAAGACTAATTCCAAAAGTCCATACAAACAGAACACAGTCTAGTGCAAATCTGCGAGAAATAGAAGTTATGACAAAAAAAAATAAAAGAGCAACAAAAAACAACAGGAGAGAAAAGTAAGACAAATTCTTAAAGTCCAGAAAAACAAAAAGGAAGAAAAAATTGGCAGTCCCCAGGCCATAATCATAACCAACAAAACACAAGCGAAACAAAAAGAAAATGGAAAAGAAAGAGAACCACCTGAAAAGGAACGGAAATTAACAAATAGTAATAAAGCAATAAATATGCTACAAGAAAAGGAAAAGCTCCCCATAGAAGAGGAAAGAAAGGTACCAAATGCGAGTGATGAAGACAACAATGATTATTTGGAAAATGAAATTTATAATGACGAAACAATAGTGGAAGAATTAACAGCTGAAGAAAATTCAAAAAAGAAAGGAAAGAAAGAAGGAAGGAAAAGAGAAAAAGAGAAAGGGAAGAAAGGCTTAGACGACAATATGATTTGAATTATGATGAATGTTTGATTTAAAAAAATCCTTTATATAATAAAAAAAATAATATAATAATAAAAAAAAAATAAAAAAATAATAAATTATATTAACAACAACATATAGCAAAACACCTTATAAAAAAAACAGGAGGGCCTTCCCTTAAAATGGTCTGGAAAGATCAGCGAGAAGACGACCCCTCCAAAAAAAAATAAAAATGCCAGGTCTTTGATCTTTCAACGATATCTGGCTTGAACAAGAGAAATACAAGGAATGGCTGCAAAAGGATAAATTATGTAAACGAAAGACGTTTTGTACATTGTGTAAAAAGACGAGCAACTTGGCTTCAATAGGAGAAGGAGTCCATGCAAATTAGTAACTACATACTGTTCATTTAGTGGAACGAAGATGCAGAAATACCGGTATAAGCTATTGGTAATTGTGGGCAAATTAATATTAACTCATTACTCTTCGGGTATAAAATAAGATATTGTTTAATGTGATGATTTGGGAGATAAGGCAAAAGAGTGCCCGTTTAAATTTACTTGTACCGTCGGTTTATTTAACACGTTTGAGGGACAAAAATCATTTTCGAAACTTTCGTTCTACATAATAATGTTCCTTGGTTTAATATAAAAACATACACTGTAATAAATTCAATTCACGGATATACAGTTTCAAAGTGCGCATGCGTACACTATAGTAGAGGTAAGCAAGAGTTGTTGTTCTTGATTTGTGAGTATATATTAAAAAAAACGTGTCCTGTGAAGCTTTAACTGTAAGGAGTCAGTCATTTGATTAGGCAAATAAATAAAAGAATTAAAGAAAAACGTATTTCCAGTTGACGGAATATCCCCGTTTCTCATTGCCGACCCTAGACTTTTTCCCCAATGATATTTTAAAAAAAAATTAAAATCACATTGTGTATCTATAGTATGACTATACATCCCCGTTTGTTTGTACCCCTATCGATTTCAATAACGAAAATAATTAAATGATAAAAAGTGCACAGAAATAAGGCAACTGAATTAGTGATTTATAATTTCTATCCTGAATGTGACCAGAATGGCACTAATACTGCCATCTCCTGCACATTTCATGATTAACGGACTTTCCAAAGAAACAAACGGGTTGGTATAGTTAGACTATAATTGAGCCCGTTTTGCCCAGTACTTTGAAGTGCTTGAAATATTACTAGATTTATAGATAATGTTTATTTTTAAAAAATGGAGAAAAAAAACGCCCAACCTTGTTGAAGTGTTTTATTCTGTCCTTTCCAAAAGAAAGGAATATGTCGAGCTTTGGTGTGGTCTCCAGAAAATGTTGTCAGACGGGCAGGCTACAGTGAAGAGAGAATTTTCTGTCAACAAACAGGTATCTGTTGAGAATCTCAGCAGAGAAAGCCTCAGAGCTCAAGGGCTAATCATTTACACAATGAGAAAAGCAGGTGGACCTTTGGAAATCATCATTAGCAATGAAATGATGACACATGGCTTCTTTGCAAGACATAAGTACCATGCTTATCTGGATAAGAAGAAAGCAGAGAAGGATGAGAAAAACCAAAAAGGAAAGAAACGGGAGTTAGCCTTGGATGAAGTGGAAGAACTTAAAGCTAGAAAACTGCCTCTTGAAGCTAACATTGCCAGCCTTCATGCTTCTTCTGTACAGAAAGCAGAAGAGGCAGAGTTAAAAGGACCCATTGTGCTTGTCACAGAGTAAAATGCTCTTAGGAGAAAAGCAGAGGAAGAGATGACAGTGGTAGCGTCTTATTCCAAAATGATTGAAGAGAAAAGAAAGCAAATATAATAATGCATTTAACGCAATGCTGATATCTGTGAAGAGTACAATTTATTTTGAATTAAATCTGACACGTATGTTACATATTTCTGAAAGAACAACAAATGTTAACCTATCTTCCAGATAATTATAATACAATTTTACTAAATTAATTATAGTTTGACTTTAATCAGTAATCAATATTATAGTATTTGGCATTCATTTTTCTCATATAACCTGTATACACAATATTAGTAAAAATAGGTCTTTGAAATCTCTGTTTGTGATCTTTGAAAGTTTGGGAAAAGTCTTTGAATTTATCATCCATAGTTCAGTATGAACCCTGCCATATGTAATTTGTGGGCCTCTGTCAAGTGGTTTGGGAGGGTACTGGTAGTCAGATACATGTATGCTATGTATCCTATTCATGTACTTTTCCTTAATTAGTAGTTGCTTTGGGAATGGAGCTCAAAACAAAGCATTGGGAGTTTAGACAATTGTTCTTTTTGCATTATAGTGTGAAATATTTTACTCAGATATTTGTAAGAAATGGTTAATGAGTTGAAGAAAACCAACACTTGGAGGATCACCACCACATGTAATAGCAGTTCCTTTTTCTTGCATGAGCAAAAATAGAGGTTTAGATCTAGAAGCTTAGGTGCAAAACTACTGATATCAGGTACAGATCTGCAGAGACAAAAGACTCAAAATCCAAATCCAGCTCAACTAATATATATATTTTTCTTCCCCAGGTAATACCTGTTTCCTGAATAGCATTCTGCAAGTACTACGATACACTCCAGGCTTTGTCAGTTCTCTCAGTAGATTGTACCATTACATCCTTCTGGTTGAGAAACAGAAGAAACTTGAGAATGCTTTATTAGAAGTTAGTATTGATTTGAAATATATTTGCCTGTTAGCTGTCTTTGCATAATATTAATAGATGTATATTTATCAACAGTGATTATCATTGATATTAATATTATTTAATTCTGGGGTTTGTTTTAGACATGATTAATTCAGTTCATGGATGATTCATTTGTTGGATTCTTATGTCTACCATAAAGCAGAGCTATGACGATTAATAATTAATTAATTAATTGCTATGTGATTAATTGTCTCTCCATGTTTGGCTACTGCACAATAACCATATGTGTTAGACCACATATGAATAGAAATAAATCTAGCCAAAAAAAATCAGGGTCACATTGTCTTGGAAAACTAATGGTTTCCACACATTAACAAAACTTAATTGATGTCTTGCTCTTGAGGTAACAAAAAACATGTAGTAAAGTTGAAGGTTACCACACAACTAACTTAAAAATGATTTCTTGCTCATGAGGTAAGGAAAATGTACAGTAGAAATAATGGTTTCCAAAAGGTAACCAAACTTAATGTCTTTCTTTTGACGTATGAAAAAGTATACCATAAAATTAATGATTTCCAAACAATAACCAAACTAAATGGATTTCTTGCTCTTGATGAAAATACATAAAATAGAATTAATGGTATCCACATAATAACCAAACTTAATGTCATTCTCTTAAGATATGAAAAAGTTTACTGTAAAATTAAAGGTATCCACATAATAACCAAACTTGATCAGTGTCTTCGTTCTTGAGATAAGAATGTTTTGTAAAATTAATTGTTTCAATCAAGTAACTGAACTCAGTTGAGATATAATGCTCTACAGGTTAGAAAAAACTTTAGTAAAATTAATGGATGTTTGGTTTTTGAGGTAAAAAAGAAGTTCATCATGTTTATTGATTTTGAGGTTAAATGGTCGAGTGTCAAGATTACTGTAACTCAAAGAAGACTCGAAAATGTTCTGCTAGTAAAGAGGTGCCAACCATTCCAGATTTTATGGAAGAATGGTACATATTTTTTGAAGTTCAAATAATTAAATTGATGTTAATGTGATTGGTTAATATATTGTAAGCTTTTAGTTAGATGCAATAATATAGTATGGAAGTTTCTTATTCTTAGCAAATGTCTTCTAAAGGGCTGCCTAGATTCAGAAAAATTAAAGCTTAGATACCCAAAAAGCAATCTGTTGTGTTGACATATCTGTAACTCGAATGCAGTTAAAGGGTAAAGTTTAATGGCTGAGTAGAGAACATAACTCTATAATATTTTGCTTAAAAAAACAGTATAAAGCAATCTGTTAATTGAACTAGGTTTTCTTGATGTAAAGTCTCCTATACAGTTTCTTTTTAATTTATGAATTCGTTCAGAAGTTATTGAGGAAGGTACCACTTGAATACAGGAAATAAAGTATATAAACACCAATGGACTTGTCAAAAATGTGATCCGGACTAAATCAGGTTTGGCTTAAAAGACACCGTTTACTTATAGTCTGATATAGTACCATTGTGGCATGAAGCTAATCCATAATACCTGTAATTCCATTGCAAAAATTGCAAACTATTCAATATTTTTGTCACAACTCATTATGTGTCACAATTCAATGGGAAAAATTAACAGAAAATTAGATTAAGAAAGATGAAGCAAGTGTATGTTTCATTACGTTTCAGGGTCTATGAACGGTGTTTATGCAAATTGTAAACTTGATTTTCCATAGCGGTAAAATATTTTCTTAATATATATATATATATATATAAAATAGGAAATTAAAGACAAGTTCATAAACAAATGCTATACACATAAAATCTGAGAACTAATATAATAGTCACATGCCACTGATAAATACTTTTACAAAAAGCTGTACGCATGTACAATTTCATACCCTTTTAATTTTCAGCTTATAAAGCCAACATTTTTTGCTAGTTAAATGATCCCCTCTAATAACACAGCCAAGCCCAGAAAACATGTTGGCGGCTTTTGTCTTTTGATGTTTATTAAATTGTGAGAATCTTGTATCAACCACTGCATTGTCGGCTGCTTGGTTGTTTATGCAGTTAAAGTACACGTGTCTTTACTCTTGGATCAAGAATAAGTAATATTTCCGATAATGTTTATTTAGGCATTCAAGAACCTGGTGAAATTAATACATTTCAGAAGCCGTGTTTTACACACTATTTATCTAATTATATATGGTAGTAAACTTTTGTGCGCAAAGTGCAATGAACGACTTCCGTTGTGAACTTGCTTTTCCGTAATGGTAAAATATTTTTTTAAATAAAAGGAAAAGGAAATTATTAACGATTTCATAAGCAAACCCCATTCACATGTAAAACCCGAGAATTAAGTGTAGTAGGCCTGCAGTGGTCACAAGTTACTTCTATAATTGTTTTTAGCTCAATGCATGTACAATGTCATACCCTCTCAATTTCCAGCTTGTAATGCCGAAATTATTTACTGTCAACTGATTGAGTCTAATAACACCACCAAGCCCAGAAAACAAGTTGGCGGCTTTCGTTTTTTGATGTTTATTAATTTGAGAAGCTTTTATCAACCACCGCATTGTCTGTTGCTTGGTTGTGTGTAATTAAAGGAAAAAGCACACATCAGCTATTGTTTGAGCAATGATTGTATACAGAATTAATTGAAGACAACCACAAAGACCACATAATGTTTATTTTGGCATAACACTTCAAGAACTGGGTGAAATTGTTAAATTCAAGAAGCTACGCCATGATCGTATTATATTAAAATTCCTTCATGAACTCTTCCCCAAAATGATATAAAATGTTTTACACGCTATTTCACGTTAAAAAAAATCTCCCAGTACAAGAAAAATACATGTATTTAAAATTTCAGGAATCATGCCACCATCATATTATATTCGAATTCATATGCGATCACTTCCCCAATATGATAATAAATTATTAACATACTATTTCATGTACTTTGAAGAAGAAAAAAATAATGTGCAAATAAATACACAAAATTTTGGGAGCCATGCCGCGACCACGTTTTATCTGAATTGGCATTATCGTGGGCGCGTTATATCAGGGTTCCACTGTATATATTGTCAAGCCATTACAGGAATTTTTGAACTTCTTTCTTCTTTATTTGGGGTTTATGTGTTTTACAAGCACAGCTCTAGTAACTTTATTTTGTGGTATTTCATTGTAGGAATCGGGGGACGTCTCAGTCAAAGACACTTCAGGTTCAGAAGTCTGGGAAGTGGTCAAAAACCTTTTCAGGGTATGTCTTGCACAAGATCATTTATTTACATTATTGAACTAAAAATGTGTCAGTTATGTAACATGTTCCATTGATCAGATGATTGTGTTTCATCCAAGTATATGGGTTTTCAGACTGTTCAAAACCAGCTCAAGATGTGTGGGAAAATCCCAAATCAAGGAATTAATGGCTTGATGATAAGGGGCTCAGTAATCTTGAGTTGGTTTTGAACAGTCTTAAAACCCATATACTTGCCCATTAAAGAGTTATTAACAGTGATTTCTCCAGAATGTTGACATGGGGCATTGCCCCTTTTGTCATTAACATGTGGGATTTTGTTTTTGGGGGTGGGATAGTACGACAGTTTTTTAATGAAACAATATTAATGAATAGACCCATTATAGTAAGTTTCAGCAAACATTGTATATGATGATTAAGAGTTTATTGTTGTTTTTCTGAGTTAATCGTGGCATAAACTATCAGTTGTTGACAGCAAATATCGCCCAATTCTTTAAATCACTTTTCATGTTCATCAACAGTTTATGTTGCCTATAGGGGCTACTTACAGATGAAATTAAATAAATGTTAATGGGATGAGGGTCCAAAAGTATCCATTCGAGACATTAACCATGACAGTTAATATGGAGTAGTGTGTGATTTTTAATTCGCTCCACCACATTATAACTATCAAGGGTGGCACCTCCAAAAACAAAATCCTACAAGTTAATGACACAAGGGGCAATCCCCCATGTGAAAGATTTGTTATTTGATTCTGTCAAATCAGTTTTTAAAAAATGTTAATTAAAATTTAAACCAACTTTATATTCCATTTTAAGGGCATGCATTTTGTTTGATTCTGTCAAATCAATTTTTAAAAAATGTTAATTAAAATTTATACCGACTTTATATTCCATTTTAAGGGCATGCATTTTGTTTGATTCTGTCAAATCAATTTTTAAAAAATGTTAATTAAAATTTATACCTACTTTATATTGCATTTTAAGGGCATGCATTTTGTATGCTTCTGATTCCGTGTTTACATCATAGAAGTTAGTATAAAGTAGTTCTCTGTACACTTTATGCAAAAATAAATACAATTGGGTCTGATCACATGGTTATGTTCTGACCAATGGAAATGTTCCATACATATATCAACTGATGCAACTGCAGTGATTTATCTTTTAATGAAAGATGATAATGCTTACATTTTTTTATCTTCACTGCCATGTAGAGGTAGCTATCAATGACTTTACACTGTATGCATAAGAAATGCAAATAATAGCTCAGACATTACCAGCATATACAGACAATGGCATGGTTTCTATTATATTTTCTTGTCAAATGCAGGTAGAAAAATGCTTTTAGTATTGAGTGAACCAATTAAAACATATCATATCACTATTGAAAAAAGTCAATTTGCCCTTGATTATGATGTTCGTTGCAGAAGTCAAGCACATGATTATGATGTTTGCTGTAGAAAGCAAGCACTTGTTCGATTATGATGTTTGATCAGAAGTCAAGCACTTCATTATGGTGTCTGATCTTGAAGTTAAGCATTTGTATGATCCGATTGAATCTTGGTAATATTAATGAATGTTACAGGTTTTATTATGGGTGTCATTAAATTAGAAGAAGGTTTAATTTACATGGTTAATACAGCCTTGCAAATTTTTTGATTTTGTTGTCTTTCCTTGCAATCTTGGTTGTTGTCAATTTTACTATCTTTATAAGGTTTGCTCAAATGAAACAAATATTGATACAAGAAATAGAGAATTGATACAAACCGATACCTTTGGTACGCATGTTTAGTCTTCAGCTGTCATGGATAGTTATTCTTAGTTACCTTGTTATTCTGTACAATTATAATCCATCTAAAACAGCATTTTTAGTCACAGGCACTTGTGTTTATTAGTAAAATCAAAAAGATTATTTGAGAATACTCACTTGCCATTTACGACTTGACACAGAGTAACATGGTTTGTAATCTGCCCCCCCCCCCCTCCACGTTAATTATCTTAACCCAGAAATATTTCAGCATATACTAAACATTCCAGATGTGTTTAATGAAATATGTTCTCATCATTTTCATGTGATGTTTCTACTTTGAATTGTATCTTGACACCTCTTGTCGATTTGAAAGCTATGCTTCTGTTGTGTTGTACATTGAAATATATTTATTGAAATATCATGTGTGGTTATTGCTTGTTCCACTCCAGGTTGAACGTAATCACCAATCAGAAATTAATGTAGCTTATTCTCTGCGTGACAATCAAGAAGCACTGGCAGAGCAAGATAGTGGATTCGCAGGAAAGATATTTAAAGTACTTAAACGGAAATGGTGTCAGGTAGTGCCATTGTGTGAATTATGCAAAATTTGTATAACACAGTCGAACATGATAAGTCAAATTTGTTGCAAGTCCCACATGAAAATGCTCGGTGAAGGATACAAGTTTTATTGAACCGTTCTTGTCGTAACATCTGTTTTTCGGGTAGCAACTGTTACACATCAGGGTTCTTCAAGAACAACATGAATGGTTGTGAAAATAAATTTGATTAGAACAACATGCCCTGGACTAAAAGGTATGGTGTAGTTTGCACCTTTCATGAAGAAAATCTTACAATATGGTCTACCTTGAAATGCCAAAATGTCTGATGTTTGATGTATTTCACTACAATTTCATTGGCAAATACTTGCTTATGTTCATGATGATGACAATACTTTTTAAAGTTATGAAGCATATCAGATTATAGGCATTTGGAAAGTGTTAATTGAGACACCAATTAGTGATTTTGAACCTGAAATGGTGTTAAACGGTTAGATGTACATGCTGGATGGACAAAAAATGGGCAGAATACTGAGCCTAATTAAAATACAGACAATTTAAAAGTATAGTGCTATTTAATTTTTTATGTAATCAAATTTGACATGCGGATCATATGCTTACAAACATGAATCTATATCATTGTTAAGATAAATTGAATAAAAAATGGGTTAAAAATGCAATAAGAAGTTTGTTTGATTAGGATTTTTAACGTAGCTTTAACAATTTTTCAGTCATATCGCTACGATGTCTGCAGTGAGGCAGTTTATAGTGATGTCTAGCACTGAGACATCGTGCCGCAGACATGTAGCATGATGTCTCATCCAGTCACATTATCCTGACACCAGGCCGACCAGTCCTAACACTAACCTCTTAATGCTGAGCATCAAGCGAGGCAGCTGTTAGTACCATTTTTGTAAGTCTTTGGTATGACTCGGTCGGGGATCGAACCGACGACCTCCCACTTCCGGGGCGGACGCTCTAACCACTAGGCCACCGGAGCGGTTGCAATAAGAAGTAAAGATATTTAGTTTAATGCCACTGTTTGCAAAAGCATTGATGGACTTAATACCTTCATACAGCATTATGGAACAGATAAGAAATTTGGCATAGTCGTCAGTTAACTATTGATTTAACAAAAACGTTTATGTTAGTGAAAAATCCTGTTTTGGAGCAAATGTATCAAAAAGATTAAATCTGTGATCTATGTTTTTTTACAAATCACTCGCAAAGATCAGATTCCCAAGATATTCAAGTTGACATATGTATTTACTCCTTTAGGAAGAAACAGAACAATATTGATACAAAGATAAGGAGCAGAGTATGCACATAATTAATTACCAGGTTAATGCTAGAGGTGACATCTGTCAAAAATGTTGATTTTAGTAGAGCTATAAGAAAGTGGAGCATTAAGAAAGACATAGATATTGAAGTTCAGATAAATATTGACTAATGACCATTTCTCTTCTCCCCCACTTCTCTTTTCTTTGATAAAGGGTGAGGTCTCTTTTAATTTAAAATCCCGGCAGGATTTTCTCCCGAAATTCTACAGGAGAAACAAATCTGGAATTTCAATTTGTATGCATAGATGTTAACTCTTTACCTTCTGCAGACGAATATATGCGACCATAAAAATAGCTTTGTAGCCCCACAGACGCATATACAAGCTGCTAATAATACTCTCACTGTCCCGGCTGGCTCATACATGCGTTTGCGGCCAAGAATGGGAAACCCCAGAGACGCATATACACGTTTTATATTAAGGCTTCGTATTGGATGAAATTAGAAACATCCGATCTATTTTAAAATATTTAGCCAATGAAAATAGTCCTTACATAAAATGATGAAAGTATTCTATTAATAGTTTTACAGCATCTAAGCGGGAAATTCTATTGCAAACGAGGTCAATTGTGAAAGTGAAACAAAATGGCAACTTCATGTATTCTGACGATTCTGATGAAAGTTTTGAAGGTTTTGAAATTGATGACATTGCAAATGACATAACATTTAATGAGATTCAAGATGAAGGATCGGACATTAGTATTAGTCCAGTGTCGACACCTGACATTTCAGATTTATCAGATGAATCGGAGACGGAGGATGAAATGCACGACGATCAAATTTGGTCGGACCAAGTGAAACCGGTAAAAGTGGACGACTTTACATCAGTTTCAGGATCAACGTTTTTTTTTAGACGAAACTGCAAGGGAGATAGATTTCTTTTTACGGTTTTTCCCCGAAGAAATATTCCAGTTACTAGTAGACGAAACAAACAGCTACGCCGGAAAACAAATTGGCGAGAAGCCTGATCCAAAGTGGTCACCAACTTCAGTTTCAGAAATGAAGGCATTTCTTGAAATGCATGTCGTTTTTAGCGTCATGCAAATTCCAGAATACAAGATCGCTTGGAACACAAGTAACTTTTATGGAATACAGGGTATTCCAGATGTAATGACAAGAGAACTTTATGAGAAGCTGTCAAAATATTTTCACGCTAACGATGTTACTAACAACCCTCCATGGAGACAACCTGGGCATGACAAGTTGTGTCATATTAGACCAGTTCTAAACACTAGCCTTGCCAGGTGTCTTGAAAATTATAACCCACCCAAGGATCAAGCTGTTGATGAGGGTATGATTGCATTTAAAGGCAGATTATCTTTTAGACAACACATGCCAGCAAAGCCTACTAAAAATTTGGTATAAAAGTATGGGAGAGGGCGAATCCAGCGAATGGATATGTTCACGAGTTTCAAATATATTGTGGACGTGAAGAAGGTCGTGGTATTGAACATGGCCTAGGATCCAGAGTTGTTACCGACTTGACAAGAAGACTTGTCATCAAGAACCACCATGTTTACATGGATAATTATTTTTCAAGTCCAGCTCTGTTTGAAGTTTTGAAAACCTACAAAATATACTGCTGTGGAACTGTTTGTGCAAACAGAAGAGATATTCCAGAATCTATCAAAAATCTCAGAAACCTTTCCAGAGGCCAATCTAGAACGATGCAGAAGGGCACTCTAACCATAACTGCATGGAAAGATAGAAAATTAGTCCATTTTCTTTATAACCACATTAGCTCAGGAGAAGAAACTGTAGTTCAGCGACGGCAGAGGCATGGAGTTCACCAGCAGATAACAGCACCTGGTGTGGCCACATTGTACTCCAAAAAGAAAATGGGTGTTGACTTCGCTGACCAGATAAGAATGCAATATGGTACATGCAGAAAAGGAAAGAAATGGTGGAAGTATCTGTTTTGGTTTTTGTTTGATATAGCCCTTTGTAATGCCTTCCTAACAATGAAAGAATCACCAAACCATCTGATCATCACTCGGAGCAGAAGGACCAAACAGCGGTGTCAACTTGACTTTCGAAAAAATCTTGGACAGCAGCTAATTGCAGGTTTCAGGGAATTGAGGAAGCGGTCAGCAGTATCTGCTATAGATAGTGAAGGTAACTGCCACTGGCCCCATCAAATTTGACAAGCGGGGTAAATGCAAACAATGTTTGCAGAATGGCAGCAGAGATGAAGTATTTATTGGCTGTGAAGTTTGTAAAGTTAAATTGTGTGTAGACAGAGACTGCTTCAGGCAGTATCATAAAAAATTGTCAAATTTGCAATAAAATAGTGGACACATTGTTGTGTAAATAGTGGTGAGAAAAGTAGTCTAATATACATTATAAATATAAACATATATCTTGACTTCAATTTTTTATTATGAATATGTGAATATAAACATTGATTCTTATGGATTATAATTACCTGTTGGTGAAAATGAGGGGCACAAAACATTGGTAAGTTTTTAAACATTTATTTTTCATTAAATTACATAGTTTGCATGGGAAAAAATTATATAGAACATGTAGACAGCATGTGCACTGCCAACTCAAGAAGCTCTCACTTAGGCAGCCATTAGGATGCTCTGGGGTTCAGCCTACAAACAGCTGCTAGAAGGCAGGCTGCTTATCAGGGTTAGGAGGAAGGGCAGCAGGTACTTGCAGAAGGTAAAGAGTTAACCTTGAATGAAACTGCTGATGAAATAAGTAAGATTAGAATGAATGATGAGGCAAATTTCAAACTGCGCAAGTTTTATCACCTTGTGTAAGTTAAAAGAAAATTGTAGAATAGGACTGGGTGTAGTCAGTAGTTTTCTTTCTTATCTAACAAATACATGTACTTGTGGCTGCAGCAGTTATTTTGTATCTGCTGGAAATAAAATGTGATGGATTTTGATGGTATTTAACCTTATTCCCTTGGATGGATTTGTTCATGAGAAAATTGCATTTCATTTGTTTTGAATATAACATTGTAATGTCTTCTAAGTGTAAGTGTGACACAGAATTGGTAATAATATATCTTCAAATCATTCATGTTGTACAAAACAAATGAGGTTATATGGATCACCATTAAATGGCCTAAACATTGATTAAAACTTGCTGCAACCAACAGGTAGTCTATTTGAAAGTATTGTTGATATCTTCTCATCAATGAGAATTGCATCTAAATATATGATAACTATATGTCTACCTGTAGTCTGCATACTGGAAATAGGAGCAGAATGTCAACAGACATGAAAGGGTGCCACCTACCTTCCAAAACATGTACCAAATTCAACCATTTGACGAATATGACATATTGCAATGAATAACATTTTAAAAGAGGCAATTGTCACCATAATATTCTTTTTAATAGTAATTCTTGACACACTGGATTTCAAACCAGTGTTTTCATGACTCGTGATATGTCAGCTTATTCTGTGAACAGCTTTGAAAAGATGTAATGTTTATCCATTGGGCCATAGAAATGAAAAAGATTGCATTGGACTGTTTCTGTCAGCAGTTCTTTCGAGTAATTAGGTCAGGAGTTTTACAAAATTCATTGTAACAATGCCAGATATTGGCAAGAGATATTAAGCAAACTAAACTGATTTGGTAACAAAATTAGTAAAGTTAAACATTTTATAAAATATGTTATTATGTAAAAGAGAAATACCAATGAATAGGATGTAGTGTGTTTACAACGTCTTGTTTATGGGGAATAATTACTCAAGAATATAGAAACAGACTATAGACTGGGGAATATATTTAGAATCCCATTTCAGCCACAAGTTGATACATTGGGTAGAAGATGATTCTATGTGTCTGACAACTTATTGCAAAACTTGGAAACTTGAATTAAGATGCAGAATTTTTTAAGGTATACATTTCCATCTTTTTAATAATGTTTTTATTTGTATATCTAAAAAGATTGTAAATAGGATTTGCTGGGTTGACATTTTGAAATCAAATTTTCATATGCACTTCAAATCAGAATGTGGGATATTTTTATATACTTTATGAATATTAATTTTCGTAATTAAAATACGATCGTACTTTCTTGATACAAAATTGATTTTTGATCCAAGATAACATGATATCACATTTTTACAGAAATGATGTATAATTGTGCAAAATTGGCCAACATGGTGGAATATATATATATATATATATATATATATATATATATATATATATATATATATATATATATATATATATATATATATATATATATATATAATCCCTCTCAAATCCACTCTGCAGTTCACATCTGGAAGAAGATACAATTCCAATCCCATAATAAATGATAAATAATTGGATTTGGTGGCCATGTTTCAACTGTGAAATGATGGAATTTAGTGGCCTTCTTTCAATCCAAGGGAGACTATTTACGTCTGACTTTCTTCTTAGTGAGCAGATGGCATTTTAAAACTTGTATTGCTAAAACGTAGCAAAAATCATGGTTATTGTCATTTTTAACTTGGTAGGACTGTATTTGAGATGGTGGATGTATTAGCATATTATGATCATGTTAGATTTGAGATGGTGGATGTATTTGCATATTATGATCATGTTAGATTTGAGATGGTGGATGTATTTGCATATTATAATCATGTTAGATTTGAGATGGTGGATGTATTTGCATATTATGATCATGTTAGATTTGAGATGGTGGATGTTTCAGCATATTATGATCATGTTAGATTTGAGATGGTGGATGTATTTGCATATTATGATCATGTTAGATTTGAGATGGTGGATGTATTTGCATATTATGATCATGTTAGATTTGAGATGGTGGATGTATTTGCATATTATGATCATGTTACATTTGAGATGGTGGATGTATTAGCATATTATAATCATGTTAGTGCTATCAGAGAAATACTCCAGAAATGAGATAGTTGAAGCACAAATAAATATTTCAAGAATAAAAATGCATCCTGGACAAAATTAATATTAAGGTTCGTAGTGATTTTGCATTTATAGAGTTAATCTTATTTCAAGAAATGGAATTTTGAGTTGGATAACTCCATTAGTTCGAAGTAGGTTCAGTTTTACTACCAAGTGTTAATCTTGAGTAGATATATTTAAAAAGCTCTAATATATTCTGTCATCATTGTTTTACTTTTTTATGTATTACTAAATTCAATATATCTTTAACTTGAATTTTTGTTTAGCTTGGTAAAGGACAAAGATGAGATAGGGATCACTCCATTTGTATTGCCAATGGAGCCAGGTTAGAATATGTATTAACCTAGATTAACTTTTCTTAAAATGCATTAATGATTTGATTTCTTAGTCACACCCCCAAACCAATATTCATTGATGTCTTCACATCCAAGGAATCTGCATTTAGATGCTTTTTGGTGACTGAAATTTCTACTTTCAGTTTTTATATGATGCCATCGACACCAATTTAGAGTTCTGGAACAAAGCATGGCATAAATTGTGGCACAATTTAGAGTTCTGGAACAAACTGTGGCATAAAAAGTGACTAAATTGGTTCAATACCATATTATGTTAGCAATAGTGGGGATATGGTGGATATGTCATCTGCATAATGTTTTTTAAAAAAAAAAAAACAAGGAAACTTTAAAAACTTTACAATTTTTATAAGAACTTATGTTGGAAATAAATATTGTCAACTTTTTTTTCAGTTGTACAGAAACATGAACCGGAAAGAGTTGAGTTATGAAGAGATTGCATCTGATGACGTTATGTCCATGGCTTTGAGGCCAAACAAAGTCCTTCGGTCCATCAGGTACCATCCATTCCATCAGTGTGAAACAATGTATTGTTAGAAGGTCATTATTATCTGATCCATTACCTTGTTGTGATGGGCACCATTTTTAAAGCACTAAAATTGCCTTGTCAATAAAAATTAGCCATACAAGATTTTTTTTTATGTTATTAAACGCTTGCCATGTCAGTTTGTTGCAAGTAATTAGAGGAGAAACTCTGCACATTATGTACCAAAGTATTGATCTTGTTTTCATTTAGCAGCCAACTAAATAACACTTTTTTTTTGCCTCCCCTCCCCCATTTAACAAAAAACCAAGGGGACATACTAGTTGTGTTTCTGTATGTTTGTTTGTTTAAGATTTTCAAGTAGCTTTAGCAATTTTCCAGTCATATCGCTACAATATCTGCAGTGAGGCAGCAGTTTATAGTGATGTATAGCACTGGGGCATCATGCCACAGACATGTAGTATGATGTCCCACCCAGTCATATTATCCTGACACCAGGCCGACCAGTCTTAACACTAACATCTTAGTGCTGAGTGCCAAGCGAGGCAGCTGTTAGTACCATTTTTGTTAGTCTTAGGTATGACTCAACTTGGGATTGAACCCATGACCTCCCACTTCCACAGCGAATGCCCTATCCACTAGGCCACCAGAGCGTTTGTTTTTGTATGTCCTTCTGTCCATTCCTCCATCCATCACACTTTCCTTTCTGCTTTTAACTTTCAAACCATATGTGATATATGGATGAAGCTTTATATTAGCAACCCCAGTCAAAATTACAAAAGTCTTCATATTTGTATTTTAATGATTGATTCTTATAGAGCTCGTTCAGACCTTTTCAGAACAGTTTTAGTTTATGAAATATTTTGATTGGTTCAGAAGTTACGACTTTTTGAATCTTAGCAAAAATTGTCTTTTCGGTGAATTTTTTGCCTTCTTTAAATGCATGTTTAATTCATTTAAGTTGCGGACCAAACACATTTAATAAAACAAGTATTTCCATCATAAAAATCATTTCAGTCTTATTGCATTTTTCCTGTAGAATTCAAATATTTACAATAAATTAAACTATGTCCACTAGATTTCAATGCAGGGAAGAAAATAAGGGGTTAAAATATTTATTTTACAATAAATTAAACTATGTCCACTAGATTTCAATGCAGGGAAGAAAATAAGGGGTTAAAATATTTATTTTTCTACAATTCAGACACTATACAACATATTTATTAACAAGTCATTTAATTCAGAAGAAAACATTGTAAACAGTTCATTAAATTTTCTATGCTCTGAGAATGCCTACTGCTGTCCAGAATTGCAGCATCTGTTTTCTGTCACATTATTTGAATTTTTTATTGGCACTGACGTCTTGAATTCCTTCCCTTGATGTTCATCAATTTTTTTTTTTTACATCTAGCACCTTTTTGTTTTACGTAAGTTTTTTTCTTCTTGTCAAGTACACTGTTCACTCTGTTGAAAAGAGTTGATTGGTTATGTGACTGATACCCATCATTAAGTAAAGTTAGGATGTTGCAAAATTCAGCAAATGTTTGATTATTTTTTTTACAGAAGTTGAAAATTTCAATCACAATTCCATTTGACATTTTGTCTAATTTTACACAAGATTTGAAAGCTATTGTATCAGCACTTATTCTGCTTTTTGGCAGTAAGGACCAGGAAAATCCATAACCATATTTCTACACTGAAAATGAAAAAAAAAAGTTTTAGGTACAGTTACAAAGAGCAGCATATTTCATCATCTAACATTGCAGAGCAGTGCTTTATCATGGTACGAAATGTCGATTGGTATTCTCGTTTTCGTACTCTATTTGTTCCATAAATCTTTGTTTTATTATTAACATGTTTAAATATCATTTGCCTACAATAATTTGGCATTAATTTGTATTTTGATGCAAGTTTTGAAGAAAAATAAACTAAAATAAATTTGTGAAATTTACATACATGTCAACATGAGGACGATCATTTATGATAAAATTTATGCTATGCTTCACAAAATATTTAATAAATAAATAAATATACAAAAGAATTACTTACTGGTACAAAACATTCCAACAGCATAAATAAATCACAGTATTTGTCGATGTTAATTTTATCTCTAAACAAATATGGTGACTTGACATGCATGCCTTATGGAGGTCAACTTGAGGAAAGGCGTACTTTCAAAATTAAATGTGGGTACTTAAATATTTGTTCTGAAAAACAGATTTGTTATCGAAAGAAAGATTAGAATGTGTAATTTGTAATGATATTGAAAATTTAAATAAAACGTTCGTGAGTTGAAAACATTTAGAGATACTTTAGGGATTTATTTCTCAGCACAGGGTCATCATATACAAATTTTCAAATCACCTTCTGAAACATCATTCATTCCCCATTCAACTGATGAACACGTCATTAATATTCATTAGGTATTTGTGACCTGCATTTGCAAATCAAACTCACTGGTGTCAACACACACGAACAGAAAATAGCACTTTACTGAGAGCCATCAATTTTGATAACTGATTGATAATTACATGACCACATGGTTATACAATAAAAAGTACATATTAATGAAATTTATATGCTTTTGTAGATAAATTAAAGCCCTTTTAAATAAAGTTTATTTCATAAAAATGTTATTATCAATATTGATTTTAATGCAAATTTAGTGCGCACAGTGTTAGAAAAAGTCGATTTTCGCCTAGTTTACCGATAAGGAATAGCACTATCTGGGGTTGCTATTTATATGTTTGTACCTCATTGTTAGAAGGTACTTCACACACTACATTGATTAGGGCATAACCGACTTTTGATCCGGAAATCGGATTCCACCGGATAGTATGAACTTCCGATTAATCGGAGTCGGACAAGGCAGGAACGACCGATTCGGATAATAAAAATAATAAAGTTGAATTTCTATAGCACCGTGTCTAACACTGCATGTCATTCGATAGTGCGTTAATAAAGTTAAATAAGAAGTCAGAAAAGTCCAATATGGTCAACACAACCACGCTGTGAGACAATCTATTTGAACCGACGGGTGAAAACCGGAAATGAAGCCGGATATGGTAAAGTACTAAGTAACATGCTAGACACGGCAAAACCAGATACCAGAAACCCGGAAACGGAAGATGAAATTTTTTAGAAAAAAAATACGGATTTAGCATTTCCGATTAATTGAATCGTATCCGGAATCGGAAAAATTTCATGCCCAAAATCCGGAATCGGAAATCGGTAGAAAAATGCTAATCGGTTATGCCCTAACATTGATCGTCCTATTTTTCTGGGTAACTTGTCATATTTAAATTGCAGTTTTTATTATCAGTTCTATAACTTTAAATACATTTTGAATTAGGGGATGAATTATTTTGGATTCTTGTGTATCATCATTATAAAGGTTTTTTGCTTGCCACATACGGAGTCCATTCTCAAAGGTAAAGGTTACTGGCCAATATTGTTTCACATTTCCAAATCTGGTTGGTTTTAAATGAAATGATGTTTATCTGGCCTTTAGTATAGACCTAAAGTTGAAAATCATGTTATCACTACTCCTAAGACTTGTCGTTTAAACTAGGCTTCTTGTGATGTTTGCTTGATCTTAAAATCTGTGATATCTGGTTGGTCTTAACGTTAAAATTGTGCCAATTGAACATCCATTATTGATACCATGGCAGCCATCTTGAAAATCTGACTGCTAATCCTCCATGTTGGATGGTGATATCAATATCATGTTTTCTTTTAACTTTTTATCTGATTGGTCAAAATTTTAAATTCATCCAGTGAACGTTCGTATAGTAGAAACTGATGGCAATGGAATCAAGAAGCATGGTTGCACAACATGGTGTCCCAAGTTGTTGAGAGAAAGCATGACATGAAATGTTTAGATAAAGGGTTTAAAGACGCTTGGAAATAGGATTGGCTGGAGAGATAATTTGACGGGTATTTACTTGGTCAGTTTATAATAGGACTGAATTCTAGAAGACTGGTATTTTGTGATCTCTGCAATAAGATCTGAATAAGAATTACTGTAATCACTGTTGGAAGTTTTTGGAATGTCACCTACAAAAGAAGCTGCATATGGACAAATTGAAACTCTGAAGTCATTAGGAAAAAGTGCATTTATTTAATATAAGAAGAAAGATTACACCTCTTAACATTTTTCCAGCTTCTTTTGCGGAAGACCAAAATCATGTCTGCATGCAATATATAGTTGGACCTAAATAAAAATAGTGCCAATCTTACATCCACTACTGCGGCCACAATGTCCATCTTGAGATTTTTATCACAGTTCCTCCTGAATGGATAGCCACATTGACAAAAGATTTCTGATCTTGTATGGATGCTAGCTGATGATGAATATCAAAGATGGTTTCAACAGTTTGGCAGTTCAAAAAAGAAAATGTTTCTTATTCCTGTTAAGTCTTTTTTTTATTTTGACCAGGAGAGTGTCCGACTCTAGATTGAGATAGCTCAGTTTCTCTGACCTGTTTTATATGCAGTTAAAAATTTTGTAGAATTTATTACAGGTAATACCATGGGCAAAAATATATCACAGTGATCTAATTTTCATGATTCAGCTTTTTTCTTTGAGGGTATTATATTTACATTTATTAGACCAAATGAGTATTGTCAACAATTCAGGTTTATTTTTTCATTTGATCAGTCATGAAATTAGAGACAATCAATTTTAGGACAAAAACTTGTATTTCTAAAATGTAGGCTTCTGGATTTTGTTCTTGCTCTAGTGGCTTTGCTAAGTATTTGGAATATGTTCTTGTTGAGCTGGCAAGACTAAGCATTCTGTGAATTTCTTTACTATAAGTTTTCTGTATGGTCAGGGCTATGTAGGAAAGCTTATGATTTGAGTCTGGCATTCTTCACATCAGTATTAGTGTTGGCACTGTTAGATGTAGACTACAGACTAAAGGTTGTATTAAGGTTTTGATTGCATGAAGGATTGTACTGACCTTATTTAATACTTGTTATACAATTTACACTGTTTAGCTAAAAAAGATGGGTTTTTTAAATCCTGCATATTCATCAGGGTAGGGTAGAACCAGAGGGTCAGAAGTTTGCATCCAGTTTGAGGTTCTGTGTAGCGTCTTGTGCAAACTTTTGTTCCCATGGTGGAAATGTTTTTATCCTACTCGGAAGCATAAAAAAGGATTCTTTTTCTCACATATCTGAATGAAATTAGAAGGTCAAAGTCAAAAAGGCATATTGTGAATGCTGATGTAACTTTCCAGCATCAAAACAATATAAAAAAAAAAGTTTGAGCAAATTAAAAGTTGTGTTTACACTGATACTTTTCATAATGATTCAACACATTTTAGCTTTCAAAAATTAGTGGTTTTACTTGCAATGGTAATGACAATAAGCAGCATCAGATTTTTGTACTATAAATAGTCAAACTTTAATGGTGGACCAATTTTGTGGTTTTTATCGTTGCTTAAACCATGAATTTAAAGACCCAACAAAAAATTAGGCACATATGATGATGATTTCCCCATTTAATTTTCTTTAAATCTTTCATTATTAGACACAATAAATTCCAGTAAATCATACTTGGGACCCAGGGAAGGCACATTCACACTGGAATAGTCGCTCAAAGATGCAATTTAGGATTCTGTATTTCATACAAGTCAATACTCTGATCTGGTAATAAAATATTTGCTCTCACACATGTATATTTAATTTTAATAACTTGAGGAGTAAAAAGGAATTATAAAGCATTTTTTATTGTTTCATTGTACATAAATTGATAAGGTATGTGCTAGCTGTAATTTCACTTAATGTCTTAAATCGTTATACGAAATGAAAGGTAGAGAAAAATGATGAAAAGCATAAGGTAATGCCAAAATGAAAAAGAATATTACAAACTACACTAGTATATGAATTACATCCTTCATTCGAGTATGATTGTTATTTAAATCTTCCTGAAAGCACATTTATTTTTATCCATGCATTTTAAATCAAAAACGAGCACACCTGAAAAACACTAGGACTATTGATGGTGAAGAAGTAGTAGTAATTAAAAATTATGTATATACACTAATTAGCAGAGGATTAAAGTTTGTACTTCACTGATTTTCGGAAAAAGCTACTGTATCAAGATTGTGCCATTCCGGTGTCATGGTATATACAAATTCTGGTCTGACAGGTAAATATCCTCAAATTTCAGAATTAAACTAATAGGGAGGTGGAGAGACAATCATCCAACTGTTGCATCATAGTATAGGAATACCTTCAAGGGTAATCCAGACATCAGGTAAAATTCTAGCTTGACAGATTCCGGCTGGTTTGATGACATGGCTGACTCATTATGGAGGACAGCCGATTCATATAGATTTGTTTCTCCCGGAACTTTCTGTTTGGTCACTGCTCTTTGGGGCTATCTAATGATTAGCATTTTTTTGGGGATGTACATGCTATTTGCTAAATTACAAATTTAGTTTTTAAAAAAAATTTGGTTAATTAACATACTTTTGTATGTGTATACCTGATGACTGAATACTGGCAAATAGCACTGATCAGATTAAAGATTTAAAGAGCTTGATGCCCAGCAATTTAGGATTTCCTTCAAAACTACAACAATTTGGTCTTGGTTGTTGTTTTTTGTGTAGGTTTTAACGCCATTTTTGAGCACATGATAGGCTATACATGGTGGCCAGTATTATTGGTGGAGGAAAGACCCGGAAAGAACCACCGACCCATGAGAAGCTACTGGCAAGCTTTCTCACATAACTACATTAGCCGAATCTGAGACTCGAAGCCACGCAGACAGAGGTGAGATGGCAGTGATCCATAATGGAAAGTGCTTTAGACCACTCTGCCTCATGGGGTTCCCATTTGGTCTTGGTCAAGGTTACCAGTTATCAATGGTTATTGTGTAACATATACTGTCTTGTAATAATTCTTGTACATTTTTCACATGCAGAAGTTTTAAGAAACACAAAAAACCTGCCAATCATTTTGATACAGTGAAATGAACCTATTCATTATTTACGTTTCAGTGAGTTGAATTCCATGTTTGAGGGAAATCTGCAGCATGATGCACAGGAGCTTTTACGTTGTCTACTTTGTTATCTCCAGGAAGCTGAGGGTGAAGTTTCAAAATATCAGGGTCACATTAAATTGATAGATAAAACCACTGATGGGAAATCTGTCAATCCCATCAATCAGTGCTTTCTAAAAGGCAGTTTCAAAGCAGGAGGATCCGGTGAAACTGCAGAGTCAGCAAAAGACAGTTCTGACTGTTGCAAAAATGTACCAGGTGATGGACCTACTATTGGCTCTGTGAAAATGAATCTTTTTCCAAAGACAGATATACTTGATGAGATAGACAAAATGGAGGTTATAAAATTGAACAATCCTACAATGCCACGGCATGGAGATACAGCCAGTGTTGTGGACTGGGCATCAGTGACGGCAAATGTTATTGACCAGACCTCAGCTTCAGGTTTCCCAGAGCAGTTGCTTAGCTCAAATGGATCAGGTACAACAGATTTTTCCACATTGAATTCTGAAGAAAATGCAGCTTTTCCTGCTGTGCTAAAAGATTTAAGCAAACAGAGGACTAACATTTCCAAGCTTGGCAGAGCTGTGGCTAGGAGAGGACAAGGAAGACCTCGAACTAGAAACTTGTCAACAAAAAACACTGATGTTGCAATGACAGTGAAAATATTAAATACTTCTGAGGAGTCCAGGAATAAAAATGATGACAAGAATGAGAATGAGCTTGTCAATTCTGCAGTCGTTCAGAAAAAACACAGTTTAGCAAGACGCCAGGCTCATTTTCAGCCCAGCATCATAAGCATGTTTGAGAATAGCATGACTGGCCGGGGTCGTAGACTGGGTCTTAGAGGGTCAGTCATGAAGCAGGAAAAGGAAGGTGTTTCTTTAATAAAAACTGAAGACCAGTCAGATCTGGTAGAAACTGAAAACAATCAAAGTTCTGTAAAGAGTAACCAAATTCATTCAAAAAGACGAAACTGTGAGAGGGGCAATCAAGAGAGGAGCCAAGCCTGCGATGAAGCAGGCATTGGAGATGAAGATGAAGTTGTTATTAATAAGAAACGAACAAAATTGGAAAATCCATCTTCCACTAGATCTGAAATATGCACCATTCAGACTGAAAAGAAGGCTGCTTACAAAGATTTAGAGGTGGAAGAGGTTGATTTAATACCTGTAGATGATTTTTCACCTTGCAAAGAACAAATTAGCCAATGTGTCAAGGAAAATAACCTCCCACTAAGTTCAGCATTGAAGTATGCAACTGACGGTTGCAAGGAATTGGTAAACTGCATTCGATCCTCACCAAGGAAACTTCTTTCTGCTATTTCTTCACTATCAGGTAGCAAAGATGGAGAAGCAAAAAGCTCAAGTGATAAAAGCAAGAGCGAAAGTTCTCCAGCAAAACTGTTAAAGGAAGCAAGGTCTCCAATGAAATCTGACCAAATAACCAGTGAAAACCTTGAAGAGAAAAGTTTACTTTCTGAAATAAAAAGCCCCATTGGTGCTATCACACCTAGCAAAAGAGCAAGCAGTCCACGAAAATCTGCAAATACGCCCAAACAACATCAGGAATTAACAGCTAAAATGTCGGCTACTTCTCCAGTCAAAGCGAAGTTGAGGTCACCGGATAAAAGAGAGAATTCCCACTGTTCACAGCAGATGTCTCAAGCATCAGTCACATCAGTAGACTCCTGTATTCAGTCCCGAAGCATCTGCTGCAGTCATAGTATTCAGGATACTTCATCTAAAACATTGCAGAAAATGTCAGAATCAAGAAGCTTGGAACAATCAAATCACACTCCACAGAAACACCTGCAGCCATACATAAAGCTAGAGAAGATTGATCACCTCTGCAGCAATGTTGTTAAGACAAAGACAAAACATGTTCCTGAGAATCAGATTCTGAGACGAAGTGTACGAAATAGTAATAGCCCATACAAACGACATGTTAATGGGAAATCAATGTGTAAAAGGGAGATTACTGAGTTGACATCTGATGAGGAATTGGATGATTTAGAAGATATATTTTCAATGAAACCGGAGTGTATAAGTCCAGGATCCCAGGCCAGTAGTCCAGGTATGAAATGTTTGTGTATACCAACACCACAGAAGATCCACAAGGACTTTGTGGAGAGACTTTTTCAAGGTACGATGAAACTTGAGACAAGGTGTTTGGAATGTGAAGCTGCAACAGAGAAACACGAAGAATTCCATGATATCAGTGTGCCAGTCAAACTGGATGAACTTGACAGTGACACAGAAGGTATGTACAATGTGAGCATTGTTTGGTACAGACATTGTTATTTACAGAATCTACACTGGATTCACTGTTGTATGAACCAATTTTTATTGATTTTATGATTGCTGTAAACCACACGTTTAAAGATGCAATCAGCCCTAATTCTTTCTCCCAAATAGATTAATATAGCTCCTTGTAAAATGTTTGTTTTGCTAATTTGTAAAGATCTATACAGATTAAAGCAAATGCAATAAAAATAGATGCTTCATGCGAATGTACCAATTTTTGGTTTTTTAGAGTAGCTATTTTTAGGTATCTTATGGCCAAACCATGAATCTAAAGATCCAATACAACATTCTTATATGACCCCCTACAATGAAGAATTGATACCCATGAAAATAAATGAATTAACAATATTTATAAACTGTAATATTGAAATTGACTTGCTTATGATAGAGGTAAATTATTCTTCAATTTTCAATAACTCATTCATTATCAGTGGTTTGTTTAGTTGTTTTAAATTTTCCAAGACCATATGAGATTTTTCGGCAAGAAAGCATTATAATTCCACCAGGCATGGAATGATTTTGTTTCCATCATAGTTGGAGTGATTTTAATAATACAAATCTTTATTATACTGAACTCTTCCAGCCGATATAAGTTGAAAAAAACATATTTATTAAGGGACATAACTAAACTCAGTTCTAACAGAGAGAGAAGTGATTAGCTAGTGTGGTTATCTCCCCTTGATATGATTTGAGAAAATCTGACACATGAAAAGATAAATACTGTATTATATCCAAAGCAAATGCTTGTCATAGGTAAATTGCTTAAATATTTTTCTCAATATGCTTTATGTATTTTGTCCATTTTCTTTGAAGAAATAAAGAGAATAATATACTTGAAATAATTATAAATAAAATTACATAAATTGAAAAGAGTATTGTTCTTTGATTATCTGTATCTTTCAGGTTATGTTAATCGTGCTGAATAATACAGCATTATATTTATTCTCAATATTTTGATATCTTGCGAGTGATACTAATTGTTTTAGTAATTTTTTTTAAAAAACTGTCATTGTTTGACATTAATAGTTGTAATTTCACTAGTTGCTTAAATGGAGGATTTTCAAATTTGAATTAGTAACATTCTTTTGTTTCGACAATAAATTTTTAGACCAAATAGATGGCAGTCCTCCTAGTCCCTGTATGACACAGTTGATCAAAGCGTCCATTAAAGTGGAGAAACTTGCTGGGGACAACAAGTATTATTGTGAGAGTTGTCTTCATAAAGTTGAGGCTCAGCGATCCATCCAGTACGAGATTCTGCCCGACATCCTCACACTTCATCTTAAGAGATTCTCTGCTGGATCAGGGTAAGAGTACGTTTTTGGTGTTTGCTTGTATAATCTTGGTGACACATAGGAATCATTTGTCATTTTGTACCACACCTATTATTAACATTTTTTTAAAGATGCCCCAGATTATTTGTTTTCATCACTATTTACTACCTAGGTTAATGATACAAATAAAACAGGTGCAATTTTTAATTACTTGTAGTTAATTTGCATGGTAAAAATGACATTTAAATCTCTTGAAGCTTTATTTTGTCTTGCCTGCATTTTTAATATATTTTTAATTCACTTTGTTTCTAGTAGTTATCTGTACATACAATTTGATATCTACATCCTATCCTAAGAAGCACACTTTCCCAGCCAAACAAGGTCACTAAACTTATTTTTCTTGTTTGAATTAGGTTATGTCATTGTGGCTTTTTTGCTTTGTAGTCATTGGATTTAATTATGGATCAGTTGACCACTCCATTGGCCTAGTGGTTAGAGCATCCACCTTAGATGAGGTTGTGTGTTTGATCCCAAGCCGAGTCATACTAAAGACTTATAAAAATGGCACTAACAGCTGCCTCAAATGGTGTCAGGCTGCATGTCTGTGGCATGATGCCTCAGTGCCAGACATCACTATAAACTGCCACACTGCAGACATCATAGCGATATGACTAAAAAATTGTTAAGGCTACATTAATAATCCTAATCGTATCTCATCACATTTAATTATGATAATCCAGTACATTTAGTATAGTACAGTTTAGTGTGATCCAAGTGTGTATGTTTGAGTGTTATGCTAATGTGTATGTTTGAATGCATTCATGGTAGCATGTGACTTCATGAAAATGACATGAATAATTTCTGTTTTAAGCTAAAACATTAATCAGATGCTGTTTAAATGATGGCATAGTCCCATTTTGATTTTGAGACTGTTCCCATGTCAAATTGGCCATATATACATGTGATTCATATGGATTGACAGCCTATAATCAGTTTGATGAATAATTACTTGTACAATAAACCTCATTTAATGATACTGCACAGACCCAGATCTGCCATTGCATAATACACCGGCAGATCTGGGTCTGTGTCGTTTGTTAGGAGTAATCAGTGTAACAAACAACATAAACAGTAATCTGCAGGTGCATTATGGTACAGCAGATCTGGATCTTATTTAGGTGCATTATGGTGCAGCAGATCTGGATCTTATTCAGGTGCATTATGGTACAGCAGATCTGGATCTTATTCAGGTGCATTATGGTACAGCAGATCTGGATCTTATTCAGGTGCATTATGGTACAGCAGATCTGGATCTTATTCAGGTGCATTATGGTACAGCAGATCTGGATCTTATTCAGGTGCATTATGGTACAGCAGATCTGGATCTTATTCAGGTGCATTATGGTACAGCAGATCTGGATCTTATTCAGGTGCATTATGGTACAGCAGATCTGGATCTTATTCAGGTGCATTATGGTACAGCAGATCTGGATCTTATTCAGGTGCATTATGGTACAGCAGATCTGGATCTTTTTCATTTGCAGTTGGACATATATGCAAGTATATATGGTAGATCTGGGAAAATGCTTATATGGAAACATACGGAAAATTTATTCATCAGTAAATAATGTCAGTGAAACAACCATAAATGCAGAACTGGCAGAGGCTTTAGGTATATAAATTATCAGAAGAAAATGAAGGTTAAAGCACGTCAGGAGTAAGGCAACCCTCTGCAGGAGTTCAATCATGCAGATCCCAAAACCATTGAAAACCCAATGAGAATTCAAATAAAAAGAGAAAACTGGAAGAACTAGTTACTGAATGCCCAGATTTGAAGCATCTGTTACTACCTCTAAGAGTGGCTTTCAAGGGAAAATGTTTTGAGGATCAGAAATTCATCTATGCCCAAGATTCTCATGTTGTCCTGAATTCATCAGTGCCTGGAACAGCACCCTTTGACTAGCCAGACATTCACCCACGTACTCAGTAGGACTGGTGAGTGTGATGCAGCCTTCCAGAATTCTACAGAAGAAACTGAGACTTCTAAGTCCGGACCCAATTAAGAGTACATGAAATGATAAAAGGCTACTAAATGTATATATGAACATTTATTAAAATTCTACAATGAGAAAGGTTATACATTAAAGCAAAAGCAGGATATCATAAACAAGACAAAACTTCTGGGAATTGTTTCATCCTGCTTCTGAGCACAAACCCATGTCTTTACAGCAGAAAAATTCAAGCTTCTGCAATCCAGTGAGTACCTGGATGAAAATTGACTTTTCTGCAGATCTGAACTTGAACGGACATTATTTAAGTGTAGACAACCCATTTCATATGGACAAGCTTTGGCTGATAAAATAGCTCAATGGATGCTCACTCAGCGTGACATATAAATTCCAGTCAGTGTTGAGGGAATATGTATATATGCCAAAGAGCTTGTCTCAACAGAATTTCCAAAGGGCAAATTCCATGCCTGTTGTTCTTGGGAAGAGAATTTCATGAAGAGACATGGGTTTGTGCTCAGAAGCAGGACTTTTCTTGCCCAATATTTACCAAATGATTTGGAGAAAAAAAATTGCTTCGTTCCACAAGTTGGTGAAGGATAGATGTGAGGAGGATGAGTTTGACAACAAGTTTATTATTAACATGGAAGAGACACATGTACTTTGATCTTGTGCCAGTGAAAATAGTGGACAAAGAAGGAATGAAAAGCGTTTTGATTCGTACAACTGGAGCGGAGAGACATTACTGTCGTTTTAGCCATTTCAGTTTCTGGCGACGTATTACCCACAGTGATTATTTTCAAGGGAAAGAGACATCTAAATCTGAAAGCACTAAAAGGGTGGATTATCACAGTCCAATAGAAAGCATGGATTGACGAAATGCTAATGCTGTGATGGATTTAAGACATTAATTGCCTTTCACCAGAAGAGAGCAATCATTATTAAGGACTCATTCCGGGCTCACATCACTGATGACGTGAAGAAAGTTACAACGCAGAAATTTTTTGTCAGCAAATCAAAGTTGCAACCTCTAAATGTGAGCATCAGTAAACCTGTCAGGAATGCTACAAATGCATTAAAATCATCTGATGAAAGCAGCCACGAACGAATGAAGACGGCCAGCAAACATAATACAGTCGACTCCGGTTAACTGCACACCCTCGGGCCTGTCACGAGACTGTGCAGTTAACTGGAGTGTGCACTTAACCGAAGTACGGTACAGTACTGCTTTAAATCAGCACGGCATGAATATATGTGAAGAATAAATATAAACAATGATTAGAATCCACTCTTTCAACTTTTACTTAAAAGTTAAGCTTGTTTTCCTTCCTCCGAACACAACTTCATTGATTCAACCAATGGATCAAGGAATTATAGCGAATTTCAAGAAATTCTATAGATTGCTAGTTATTCGAAAACTGATGTCAGACATTGATGGGTCATCTCCCGCAGAAAGTGTTCAGCTCCAATGTCATCTGCATCCTGTTTTTTTTGCCGTGTTGTCGTTTAAATTGAATTCCGTTGCGCATTTTCCATATTTCCAACCATCCATTTGTTGGTTTGAAATCATTCAAACCCGAACGGTTTAGAGCAATGTTTCCCATGCTGTACATGCACTATGATTTTTCCCATGCTATTGCTCTCTAGTGGGCGCGGATATACATGTATATACCACCTAAGGCGTCCTTTACATGTCAATCATTTACAAAGTCGCATTTACTGGCTTATTTGTCGGCTAATTTGAAGCGCTACAGCAGTGGACTGGCAATAACTGATCATGACTATACATTGTGCAGTTAACCAGTAAAATTGTAAGGAATAATGTGCCACGGGCATAAATTTATCTTGCAATTATCCGGACTTTGCATTTAAGCGAAGTGCAGTTATCCGAAGTGTGTTCCCATTGAAAAGCATTGGGAAAAACGGGACCGACGTGACTACATGCAGTTATCCGGAGTGTGCAGTTAACTGATGTGCAGTTAAGTGGAGTTGACTGTACATGTATATTGGACTGGTTATAAATGCCATTGACACACTGAAGGAAAGTGCACAATGAGATTAAAATCTTTCAAGGTGTATGGCATCAGTGTCGATCTGAGCAGAAGTGAAAACACACTGATCAGAAATGACGAACAGTTATGCAATGTGGATGATGACAGTTATAAAGGATTTGAGGGCTTTTCGCCCAAAGACCTAAATGGCTGTGGGCAAGCTACTTGAAATTGAATAACGTATTTAAATATATTACAGCATTAAATCATATTTGTTTCCATTCTTTGATATTGCTATTTATTGTGAATGGCTTAATATAAATGCATACATACATGATAATATCTTTATTATGTGGAGTGGTTCAGAGATGGAATTAAATAAATATACTGCAATGGTTACCATAAAACTAGTGAGTTTACAATGGAATATTCCAAGTTTACAATGGAATATTCCAAGGACAAAATCCCATTCCTAGATGCTACAGTTATTTGTGGAAAAAAACCCCACAATAACATTTATTTATACTGTACTGTAAACCAATGGATAAACATTGTTATTTGCACTGATTCCTAACATCCATACAACTGCAAAAAATCCAGTCCATTGAGTCAATTGTTAGGAATTAGATGAATTTGTATTAAACAATCGGATTTGGAAAACATGCCTGTAATCTAATTCAATTTTATGAAAGAAGAGGCAATTCAACTTGCATTCTAACAGCGGCTTTCCAAAAAAGCAAGCAAGTTAGATTGTTCAGAACTACAACAACCAATTTAAAAAATATCAGTACATTGCAATGCAATACCAGCGATCTTCACATAAGATAATTATTCCATCAAACATGTAATTCAAAATCTCAAGCCTATTGTCACCAGAGATTTTTCAAGATCAAGCAATGTTTGCATAGAGGATTGGTTATAAACTTGGTAACCAATTAATTAGAGTTGAGTTTTCTAGCTAACATCCTGGCCTAACTGGACAAACATTTGCAAACAAAGTATTAGATTGTGAGACCATTAGATGCAATTTCTGCAGGAATTTTGATAAATCTAAAATCTTTAGAAGCACATATTCAAACTTAATTTAAATAAAAACTAAGAGTACATTGTACCACACATAATGTCACCTACTTATCTGCACTAAATGTGACGAGCAAGATGTAGGTGATACAAAAGGTGAATTCCAAGTGAGAATACAAGAAAACCTGAGGAATATGCATAATCATAAAGATTCCCCAGTGTCTAAGCATTTTAATTTACCTGATACCAACATAGATTGTGTTTTAAATTTCAAGTAATAGAAATAATTCAATATGATCCAGAGCTCTCTTGTAGCACTATTTTAAGGAAAGATAGAGAAACATGACATGCTCTACAGCTGGTAGAGATTAACATCTCTGTTTAAATAAATGGCAGTTCATGCATTTTTGACTTAATGAATAAAGATGCAGTCTGGCGGTATGTTGACCCAAAGAACTTGTTTGATGGCTTGTTGTTTAGCACGAGTATGTTATAACTATCGGTACTTCTGCAGTGTATGGAGGATTGCCATGAAACGTTACACCCACATCATGGAGTAATACGGTGCTGATCTGACCTCCTGTATGGCCATGACGGCAGCCGTCTTGAAGATCTTAACATTACATCTTCTGAAAGGATGGTCATATTAACATGTTTTTTTTTTTATTGAGTACATGTACTTCGAATGATGTCAGATTTTTTCCCCGGAATGTAAATGGTACCGATCGGACATATACTGTGGCCACCTTGGCAACCAAACTTGAAATTTTGAACAGCAAAATTCTTATGATGTCAAGTTTGTGGTATTGATATTCCTCCAAAATACCAAGTTATGTTGGTTTTGCCAGAAAACGTTTGAAAGTAACATTCAGATTAGTTTACTTCATGATTTTTTCTTAGTCTTTTTCAAAACGTATTTTCAGGTCAATTTTAGCTTTGAAATAGATTTATTGAACAACATTAATAACGCAAGTGGCTACTTATTTTTTTAATATCTGAAACACTAGGTCTGTGACTTGCATTAACAGGGATGTTTGTGCTTCTCTGGTAGAACACAGGTATTGGGTTTTTCTATTGAGCAGACAACAAAGCAGTGTAAACAAAAGCATTGCACTTGGTCAGGCCATTTGAAGATTATTTCATGGGAATATTTAAATAGCTGTAACCAATTTTGTCTCAGGCTAAATACCTGGAATGGTAATTGATAATTTAACTTTTGTGACTTACTAAGGAAGTGATGATACAAATATTTTACTGTTGAAACTATGTAATCCAAATGATAATGACATAATATCTCAAAATTAAAAGAAATGGTTAACAGTTTTTGTTGTTGTAGCATACAGTATTTTATATTCACAATGTTTAATTGCTTTTAAACTCCATGCATATGGAATTACAATTGACCCTGACTCTGACCAAATCACCAGAGATGATTTTTAGAAGTACAGTTTTGTAATAATAGATTCAGTAATTGTGTCAATCTGACATCCAACATGGCTACTGGTAGCCATCTTGAAAATCTTTTTACTTTTTCAGAATGGAAAGTAGTAAAGTATGTTCTATTTTTAACCGGATAACTCATTTTAATATCTTCTCATCAATTCTTCTGAATGGAATGGTCAAATGAACATGGACAAAAGTCTTCTAATGGAGTTTAGTTTATGCTAGATGGAAATAGATAATTTGAAAATGGATTGCTTAAGAATAATAGAGATTGTTTCAACAATTAGAAGTTAAAAAGAAGAGTGATCTTATCTTGAATTCCTGGATATCCTTTTCATAGGACTCTTGTTTAATTTTTTTTTTTTTTACCCTAGTGTACTAATGCTATAAAATGTGTGTGAATTCAGTAGTTGTACGTTTTTGAATATTTTCATATGAAATTTTTTTTGTAACTGCAGTCTCTCTAATTTCAGGAGCTTTGGTTACATATCCAAAATCAATGACCACATCAACATTCCTATGTCACTACCATGCATTAAATCTCGATGTTCAGCATCTTGCAGACGAGTGGATCATAGGTACAGTATTGTAATGTTTAATGGTTTTTGTTGCTCCTTCATACTGTATCAGTGATACGGTATTATAGTAGGCATGATGGTCTTTTGTTTGGCTTGGTCCTTACCCACTTTCTAGCATGGTCAAGTTTAAAATATTTCTTGCTGTCTGGACTTGTGGACAGGTGGACAATACAGCACCCCAGTGACTGTAAGGCTCTTTGTTATAAAACCATGGTTGATAATTACTAGTACAGCACCCCTCTGACTGTTAGTCTCTTTGTTATAAAACCACGGTTGATAATTACTAGTACAGCACCCCTCTGACTGTTAGTCTCTTTGTTATAACACCATGGTTGATAATTACCAGTACAGCAAGGCCCTTTGTTATAGCATGGTTTCCTTTTCATTAAGTTATTGTGAAATTATATGCATCATGTACCTAAGTGTAAAGCAGTGTAATAATAAGGCCCGATATTCCATTGCTTCATGGACAGGTCATAATGAGGAAGTATTGTAATATTATTCCATTGTAATTCATCTAATTTGAGGCAGCATACTCCATGGCTACTTTGAATGGAACAATAATGATGGTGTACTGTACTGTTACCCAGACCTGCCACTTGTTCTGATTTACTCTTGATCATCCAAAAGTTTTGTTTAAAAAGCAGACAATCATGATTTTCTGTATTTTAATGACCAAAACCTAGATTTTGAAAATGTCTATTTAAAAAAATGCAACATTTAAATTCTTTGTGGCTGTCAATGACAGCAAAAGTGATGCAAGAGTTTCTCAAGGAATACAATAAAACCATACCATGAAAATCTATCAATTTTCCATTTTTTTTCTTTTTTTTTGATGATAGTATGCTAATTGAATAAACACTGTTATCAGCAAAAAAGATGAAAATGGAAAAGTGATAGATTTTTACATTATAACAAGCTTACTTTTGTACATTTAGTAAATAGCATAATGTGTTAATTTCTATGTAATGCTTTTGTAAATATATAGTTGCAAACAGTAACACTGATTTTTGTCTTTATGCCTCAGTTTTGTTTTACTGGCATCTTGATTTTCATTCCACTCATGGTGGCAGGTCTGTATTACCCAATTATAAATTGGTCTTACTATATTTGTAGATAATGTGTTGCACTGGTTGCTAGGTAGGTGGCACAATGGGTAGAAAATATTCATGAAATTAAATCCTGCATGAAAAAGAATTTAGTATATTGGTTGTTTTGGTACACATTGTGATCAACCACTCCGGTGACCCGCTCAATGGTTACAGCATCTACTGCAGAAGCAGGAGGTCAAGGGTTCTAACCCCGGTTGAGTCATACCAAAGACTTACAAAAGTGGTACTAACAGCTGCCTCGCTTGATGCTCAGCATTAAGAGGTCAATGTTAGGACTGGTCGGCCTGGTGTGAGGATAATGTGACTGGGTGGCACATCATGCTACATGTCTGCATCATGATGCCCCAGTGCTGTCATGTGTTGTAAAATAGTGTAAACCCAAGCCAACGAAACCAAATCAATGATCAGGGTTAATGAATTAGGTGCATGACTAATTAGATAGGTGTCTAGTTCAGAGGTTATAGATTGCAAGCAAAGTGTTACAGGACAGGATTGGGAAGCATTGTCAACAGTTCCATTGATTGTTGATTAAGTTATTTCCTCTTTTGGATGGCATGTCTTTTCTGTGCTGAGATCATCAGAAATTTAATCATTTGGTAAATTTATTAACATAAGTTCCCATAACAAATAGAGGAATAGAGGCTGGATATGGTGTGTTTCAAACATTTGCCCACACTTTTTAGAAAGACTTTGAATAAAAGGGCCTTGTTATCAGACTAAAATCTTGCCAGTATTAAAGGATTAACAGAAACACTTTATTTCATACAATGATTGTTTGAGATAAACTTTTAAAATCTGCTGGACTTTAAAAAGAAACTATTGCAGCAAATAGCAAAATCTTTATATATGTTTCTTGTCTGCTCTGGTACAATGGCAGTTTCAGCACTGTTAAAAAGTGACTTTACTGAATTAATTCTTTATTTACAGGTATATTTTATACGGTATTGTGACCCATGCAGGCTTTTCCCTTGGGTCTGGACATTATTTGGCCTATGTCCGTGCTCTACCATCAGAAGCTACCAAGGACAAAAGTATTACTTCCATGTTTTTGCCACAAATTAAGAATGAGACAACAGGTGCCAACGAATTGTTGGCAGAAGGCACAGGTCATGCAACACGATACAAGACTGGCGCCCATATTAAACTTCCTTCACGGTTTGAGAACAGTGTCTCTTTGGACAGGAAAATTAGACCCTTAGCAGGTTCAATAATGAAAGAAGAGAATTTGAAAGACAGCAAGAAAAACTTGACTGCCAGCAGCAAATGGTATGAAGTAGATGATGAAACAGTTCGTATATTTCAGGAGGATGAATTTCAAGACTTGCTGATGGGAAAAACCGGGTCTTTGATTGGGACTCCATATTTATTGTTCTATCACAAGAGTAGCATATTATGAAATTTGGTTTTGATCACCTTGTTGAATTGAAACTTAGAATCTTGTCTTGTGTCATTGAAAAATAATTGATGTGTCAAGGAAAATAAGTTAATCCTCTTTGGACTTCATTCTTACTTAGAAGTGTGGAAAGGTGTTTTTTTTAAAAATATTAAAAAAATAAAATATTTAAAACATGTCCACAGATCTCTCCTTATCAGGAGATCTAGCAGGCATCCATCAAGTGTCCTTTTCTAGTGGCTAATATGTTTGCACTCAGTGGATTCAAAATGTAAGTGGTCAGATATGCCAAAACAATGAAGGTCTTTAGAGAAGACCATTGAATTTATCTGTCAATTTAAATTTGATGTACGATAAAGGAACACAATCCTTGATGGGATAGATACCTGTCAGATCTCCTAATAACATAAACTTTGAAGGGATGGGTACCTGTCAGATCTCCAGATAGCACAAGCTTGTGGCAATATGATTTTAATCGTATATTATGAATAAATAAAACTAACAAAGTTTAGAGGAATCCATATTGTTTGAATGTGATAAGGGCTTGACATAGCTATTACTTTTATATGCCCAGCAGTAAATCTGTCCACAACCATTAGTACATCTGTCCATACCCATCAATACATCTGTCCATTCCCATCAGTATCTGTCCATTCCCTGGATTTAGATCAGTATTCCTTTGATTAAAGTATACAATAATTTTGTTTTGCTTCCAGCTAAGTACAGATAAGCTCAGAGAAAGGAAGTTTCTTGTTTTATGTTGAATGCAGTTCAACATGAAATCTGTTTCTTTTAACCATTGATTCACTTCGATGAATCTGTGTACAGATAATGATGGTATGAAAAGTAGAGCCCAATTTCACTTCTTTTAACCATTGATTAACTTCGACAAATCTGTGTACAGATAATGATGGCATGAAAAGTAGAGCCCTATTTCACTTCTTTTAAGGAGACATGTAGAGTTTTAAAAAAATATTTCCACTTCTGGCATCAATTGTTATTAAAGAAGTAGGAAACCAAAAAAGAAAAATGCATAATTACTCATTTATTGATTTTTTTTAAATTTTGTATAGTGATTTTATCATTTATTGCTGTAAAAAAAGTTTCAGAATTGGTTCTAGAATTGAAAATATGGGAGATGATTTGACTCCTACCCCCCCCCCCCCCATTTGGAAAAAAGATAAATAATAAACAATTCTAAATGATTTAAATACAAAATATAAGTAGGGCTTGCAATTCTGATCTGTGGCTTTTGCTTATTGTTAAATTTTAGTTGTGTGCTATTGTAAATATTTTTCATGAAATCTTCACACATTCCAGAGTTTCCAGAATAGACCTTTGAAGCAAGGAAACTATTTTTTTAAAATACTAAATAAGGATGTACTATTTCATAAGTAAATCGGTTAGTTGTTTTATTCATTTTATAGTCTTTTTTTTTTTTTTTTGTTTGTTTTAAATTAGCTTAATTAGTCTTTAACATCACCACACACAATACAGTGCAAATGAACTTTTTATCAGTCACAGTGTAGTTTCATTAATTTGGAAAGTTTCCATTTATGTGGAAATCTCTGTAATCAAATGCAATTTCTGAGAACTTTGTTATTTGATACTTTTTGGCAAATTGTTACATTGATGTTGCCATTAATCTGGACAAAAAGATTGTGAACAAATTAGGCTGGATTAATGGACTCTAAAGTTTATATCAGTATTTAAGATTATTTATCAGAGATTACTTCTCATCTTATTGCTGTTCAAACATAAACAGGAAAGACAGATTTTTGAAAATAAATATATGCAATTTTTACTTAAAAATTATATGAAATGGTACAAAATGTAAACTGCATCTATGAGTGACTACTCCACATTTAATCTGTCCTACCTGGGTCCCAAGTATAGTTTTTTGGAAGAACCATCAGTATATATTTGGACATACCTTAACTTCTAATCTATCTAATGGAATTGAAGTTAATATTTGGACATTCCTGGACATACCTGGAACATCTAATTTGGCTAGTGGAACTGAAGTTTATATTTGGACATACCTGGAACTTCTAATCTAATGGAAGTTAATATTTGAACATACCAACAACTTTTAATCTGTCTGATGGAACTGACGTTTATATTTGGACATACCTGGAATTTCTAATCTGTCTAATGGAATTAAAGTGTATATTTGGACATACCTGGAACATCTACTCTGGCTAGTGGAATTGAAGCTATTAAGTTGGATATTATGTCTTACAAGCACATATTTAAATCAAATATTTTATTTTAAGGAAAATAGAACATGTTTAGTTCTATGAGACAGTGACATTAAAAAAGAAAATTTTGCAAATAGTAGATGTGTTCCGTTTGGCTATGATAATTTGTTCATTTAAGATGGTTGACAATTCTTATTCATGAAACTGTTTCTTTACTTGTTGCAAGGCTTAAGGTTGCATCCTTAAATCCCCACCCCCTTTTTAAATCCATGCATAGTATGCATGCAAAACTTGATAGTACTTGGCCAGTTTTGACAGGATGATGGTGCTATCCAGATTTAATGCAGTATGGCTTCCTTTATATTAATGTTTGATGCCATTTATATTTATATGTTTTTTGGCATGGTGTGAATTGCATTCAGCCTTCCTTAGCAATAAGCTGTGTTGTACAGTATAGACGTGTTTTCTAGTCTTGTTGGCTTTTTTTGGGTCACAAATAAGTACTAGAAGCTGCTTTGATTGAATGGACTGATTATGTATTTTCAATGTAATTATGGCAAGTTACTTAAATGACGTATAATGAATAAACTGAGTTTTTTTCAGTGTACTTGTAATAGGCTATTTAATGGTGTAAATTTAATGGACTGAATATATACTTTTCAGTGTACCTTACAGCAGATTGGTGTGTTGGTGTAAAATTTATAACTGGTTATGTACTTTTCAGTGTCCTTGTTACAGGATGTTTGAATGGTGTTAATTAAGGACTTAGTCTGTAATATTTAGTGTAAGAGCAGGTTTTTAAATTGTATAGAATTAAGGGACTGAGTAGGTACTTTTCATTGTGCCTTACAGTGGCTTGCTCCATGGGTGTAAAAATATATGGACTGAATATATACTTTTCAGTGTACATTATTGCAGATTATTTTAGCAATGTAGAAAATTTAGTATCTTAGCAGTCTCAGATTGAAAACACTAAAACAAATCTGATAAAATACCATAATAACTGTAAGGTTATATTCAAATAAACCTTTCTTTTTCCATGGGTGTACTGTATAAATATATTGATTGCTGTTATTGATGGCAAATATGCGTTCTAGGGATCATGTTAGCCTGTTTTGTGTTAATAACAATGTTACAGACTGTGACAACAGCATCATAGCAAGCACTACTTCTGTTAATTTGTCCATTCAGCTGTTTGTCCATTTATAATTCATATGAACATCACAAATCTGCAACTCTTACACACTATTGGCTGCTATTTGGTTGATGACAGGTATTTTTTTTTTAGGTCCAATTTTTAATGCCTTGCATCCATCAGGATTATATCTTCAAAACAGCAGATCCTTGTAACCAGCAAAATTCGGGAGCAATACAACATATTTTGATGCAGTTTAGTGTGCACATCACATTTTGGCCCTAAATTTCCATTTTATTGGTTTTATCTTGTCAGCTAGGGGCACTGAGTGGACAAGTGGTCTAAAGTGCTTGCTTTTTCAAATCACTGAAATTTCACCCCTGTCCATGTGGGATGAACTCTAGGACTTTGCCAACATTGTTATGAGAGAAAGTTTGCCAGTATCTTTGTGTGGGTTGAATCTTGAATATGTCTGATTGAGCTTGATACCTCTTGTGACACAATATTTTGATTCAATTTTGATCAAACTTGGAATATAGTCTGATAGGGCCAACATCTCTCACCAGCAGGGAGCAAGATTCAATTATTTTACAAGTTGATTTTGCATCTGATTGGCTGAACTTGCATCTTGGGCACAATTATGAATGAGAGCCACAAATATTCAGAGATGCAGATAATGGTGTGATTTGTGCATTGGACAATTTTATTCAGCCATTGATGCTTAAAAGTGTTTGTCTTGACAAAAGTCAAGCCACTAGAAATATTGTGGTGTTTGTTGCCATGTATATATTTTTGAAACTGTTTACACCTCTGGTTTCTTTAGCTTGACTTGAAAAGTTCATAAGCGAAATTTGATTGGCACATAACAAGCATATGTCATAGTTTGAACCTTGCATATGGGAAGTTTTAAAAATGCACGTTTACAATATGGGCTATCTACAAGACTATAATAGCTGATGCACAGTATGGTTCATCTATGATCATTTCATACTGGCTACTGATAGTGATGAAGACAATTTAGGAAGTATATAAAATTATTGTAGTTGTGAAAGTATTAACAGGAGATACTAGTGAGTGATTTTGAACCCGAATTGGTGTTGAATACAAGTCTGTTATACATGTTGGATGGACAAAAAAAGTGGTGTTTTGAACTTAAATGTAGAAAAGGCAGATATAGAAGCCAAGATAAAATAGACATTTTAAAAGTACAGTACACTTTTTGTTTCTTTTCTTGTCACAGAATAGCCAGGGAGGGGTGTGATTCTCAGTACAGAACAGTAATCATACATCGGTACGGTCAAGATTAATTTTAGAAGCAATCAAAATATTAATGTTTATATAATTAGAGCCATGATCTTTAAAAAAATGTTTTTTTTCAGTACGAGTCTTACAGAGTGGAGCATGGGCTATGGGCTATGGACGCTTACTCCAACCCCCCTCATTTTTATTCTACTTTACCCTCATTTTTGTGATCAGGGGGATGGATATGCCCTTTTTAAACTCATGGGAGCATCTCTGCATGTTAAGCTTGTGTTTTTGTATCAGACTTGCTTACTTTGTTTTACCACAGTTAATGGAGTTTACAACTTTATATTGTTTTTTAATTTGATGGGTTGCCTTGAAAAATGATGATATTTGGAAAAAGTTTGTTTTATCAATGAAAAATAATTGAATTTATTGAAAAGCATCTTGAATGTTCCCAAAACTTCTTGAATTTGTATGATGGAATATGAGACATTTAACCTGAGTAAAATGTATATCCTATTTGAAATTCAGATGTTCTTTATGTATTTTCCAAATTCATTTATAAGTAAAATGAGATGACTTGGATTGAAAGACAACATGAATGGTTACCAAATGAAATCGCATATTTTTCCAGTAGTAATTTTTATCTTTTTTTTTCTTGTACTTTGCAGTGACTACATTTATTGAACGCATCTGTTTATCATTGTAAGAAAAACTTTGTAATAAATTCTCAAACTATTCAAGATATTAGAGGCTGTCATATAAATCTTATTTTATTAATATAAGCTGTTTGACATTTGCCTTTGGTATCTTCTTTAACCTCTATACTTGTTCAAGTTTATGTTGTATTATCAGGTATAACAGTATTATGACAGTCACAAATTTTTAATCTACTGCTTGTCAAATTTGCTCTATATATTTACTTACAAGTAGAGTCCAACTGCAAACTGCATAGACCCAGATCTGCCATTGTATAATACACTGGTAGATCTTGGTCTATGACAGTATTGTGTGATGACATTAATATCATATACGCTCACTTGTTAAGTCCAAGTGCAAAAAAACATAGTCCCTGATCTGCTGGTGCATAATGCACTGGCAGATTGGGTCTGTGTTGTTTGTTTCACTGATTATTCCATGCAAACTGCATAGATCTGTATCTGCTCACACATTATATGACAGCAATTTGTGTCTGTGCAGATTATAGTTGGGCATGATAACTTTTATAAGGTAGTAGTTGCTGATGTTACCTGAAATGTTCATCTTTCAAAAAGACAATACATCTCAGAGCTGTTGGAGGCATAACAGAGTTAAATTTAAGCTTTTTTTTTGCCAAATGAGGCAGTCCAGTAGAGAGACAACAGAAAACTTAGTTTTGAGTCCGGACTTTAAACTAAAAAAAACCTGGAGTAACTTGAACCACAGATAGTGCATTCTAGGTTGGTATGTTTTTAAATTCCAAATAATAGCACTTGCAATATCAGACTTAATCAGGGCAGTTGTTCATAACTGTATATTTTCATTTACCTTTCATGTATGCTAGTTATTTGTGTAACAGGGTAAAAATCCCAGTTCATAGGCTTAGATTTTAATGTTTTATACATTGTATGTAATATTTTGTCGGTAGATCTTCCTTTCAGCCAATAAAAGTCCCTAACATATCTGCTGACAATAAATACATTTTCATTTAACTTATTTCTTGTTTTCTTTATTATACATCCACCATGCTCAGCAATCAGATTACATACATGTTTGACATAAATACTAAAGTGTACATAGTTGCCCCTTTTATAAGGAATCTCAGTATAACATGGCCCCTTGTATTAGACAACTCAGTAGCAAACTGGCCCCTTTTAGAAGTTACATCAATATAACAGTCCCTTGTATAAGGTACCTCAGTAATAAGCCAGGTGATATGATTGATTTCCTACATTATGCAATACAGTGTAGTTATAATAATTATAATAGTTATAATAATAATGATAATAATCAGTATAACATTGTTTCATTTGTATTATGGATCTATCGCACTGTAACTGGCAACAATTATCAGGCATCTCAATACAACATGCTTTCTTTCATAAGGCAGATATGGACACTGGTCTGTTGTCAAACAGTATGTGTTTCCAGTTAGTACCCCATCTTGTTCTTATTGCTGACCCCAGTACTTTTCCCCCAAAGATTAATATATAAAAAGTCACGATAAATATATATGCTTATCTCCCCCACAACAAAACAATTGACTTGTCTATTCTTATTTTAAAACCACTGCTAAAGCAAAAAATTTTTGGGGGAATTGTTTAATGTAATGATTGTATTACAGTAATAGGACATCTCGGCATAACATTGTCTCTTGTAAGGTAATTATCATTGTGGATCTATCACACATTGTAATATAATTTAGTAATAATTATAGGACATCTCAGCACAACATTGTCCCTCTTGAATGGTGATTATCATTGTGGATCTATCACACATTGTAATAGAATTTAGTAATAATTATATGACATTTCACCAAAACATTGTCCCTCTTGGATGGTGATTATCATTGTGGATCTATCACACAGTATAATACAATTTAGTAATAATTATATGACATTTCACCAAAACATTGTCCCTCTTGAATGGTGATTATCATTGTGGATCTATCACACATTGTAATAGAATTTAATAATAATTATATGACATTTCACCATAACATTGTCCCTCTTGAATGGTGATTATCATTCTGGATCTATCACACATTGTAATAGAATTTAGTAATAATTATAGGACATCTCAGTATAACTGCCCATTTTCTTGGGGGATTATCATCGTGGATATATCAAAAGGTGTAGTTATAATGTGTCTCTATAACATTGTCCCATTTGTAATGTGTTTATAATCACGGATCTATGACAGTGTAATATGGTGTAATAATATTTTTAATGAATTGCAGTATAACATTGTCCCTTTTATACTGTTATTACATGTATCATCATGGATCTATGACTGTAATATGGTGTAATAATATTTATAATGCATTGCAGTATAACATTGTTCCTTTTGTACTGTTATTACATGTATCATCATGGATCTATGACTGTAATATGGTGTAATAATATTTATAATGCATTGCAGTATAACATTGTCCATTTTGTAATGTTATCATCATGGATCATTGACAATGTAATAAAGTAAAGTAATTATTATAATGCATTGCAGTATAACATTGTCCCTCTTGTAATTGTATTATCATCATGGATCTATGACAGTGTAATATGGTGTAATAATATTTATAATCCATTGCAGTATAACATTGTCCCTTTTGTAGGGTTATCAACATCATGGATCTATCACTGTAATACATTGCAATAATAATTATAACACATCTCAGTATAACATTGTCTCTTTTATAATTTCACCAAAGATCCAGAGTTCAAAAGATCCAGATTTTGTATTGAATTGACCCCCAAAATATATTGTATATTTGTTTACTCATTTGTTACATCATGAACCAGTGATTGAATATATTAACACTTGTACGAAGACACCAGTGTATGTGCTCTGATTGGAATACCTAGACTGCAGTATTGTAATTGCCAACAGGTAAATATTGAATCCACTACCACTGATATAAGCATTTTAATATTTTTGTTAGTTTTTAAAACTTTACTAGATTACAGCAAAGTATATAAAAAAATTCAAAACTGTTGAAACAACCTCTATAAATGTTAATGTATGTCAGAGTGCATACACAGATCTCCTCATATCATTGTATTAATCTTTTTATGATGCAGTAGGTACTGATTGTAGTACCTATACTGAGTAACATTAACTAATTTACAACTACATCTTTAAGATGATTCAAAACTAAATTTGAATCTTGTAAAGTTTTGAATATTAACTTAAAAGTAAAAATGCTACAGTTGCAGTTAATTTACTATTTTTTCAATTTGAAATTAGTCCTACCAACTTATGTTGACATCACTTACGTCGACAGAAGTCCATGTCAACAAAACGGAAATGTCCTGGCTCCATGGTCTATTATTATTACCAGATTTGTTATGCTTATGTTGACAGAGGATAAAAAATAACTGTACATGTTGACAGAAATCCTTGATCCCAACTGGAACAAGTGTTTTTAATTTTCTTGTCATTTATGTCGACAAGTTGCCAGTTCCCAATCATACTTAACAGTTATTTGATGTCAGGCTATAATGCTGTTGTTGCATTAAGAAATCAGTGTTTTTATATTTCCTTTTAAGTTGACTTTTACGGCAACTTGAGTAGCATGTGTACTCTTCATCAAAACATCCTGGCTACATTCTATATTAAAACAACGAACCCTTTATCAAAAGAAGTCAAACTTGTATTAAAGCAATAAAGCCCGATTGATCATTGTGAGTTAATGTTGTCATTTACTGCAACAAATTTGTGGTGTTGTGCAGGAAAAGTAGCTTGCTACTGATGGTGGCATAAAATAGAAATTTATTCTGATGTGAAAGAATAACTGACAAGGCTAAAACGGAAGCTTGCATAAAGTTCAGAATTATCATTATCTGCATCTCCAACCAATTTGCTAGTAGCTTTTAATTTAAATTTAAATTATTAATTCCATTTTACATTGATATTTTGATTATGCTTTTTATAATCTTAATTATATGCATTACTGTGTGTAATTTAGAATTTGTGAGCGTTTGACAAAAGTGCAAGTTTTATTTGTGATTAATTATTCAAAACTTGATATGTTTTATTTCCTTTATGAGTAGTCTCATTCCCTTCAGTAGCCTCATTTAAAAGGTTATGTGTCTCAGTCAGCCCAAAATCTAGGCCAGTTTAAGTACACGTAGCCTGTAAATAACTTAACAGCCATGTGCTGCTGGCAAAAAAAATGTATATAATAGCTTATTGTTTGGTGACATTTTTTAGTTGACATTGGATAAACAGTACATAACGCAAGGACTACCATTTAATTATGTAGATGTGTTTATGCACAGTACGTTTCCTAATGAGATATGACTAATACAATAATTTTCTAACATGTGACCTAGACCCAAATTTGTGAATTTTTCATGTGTATGTACTGTATACTTCACACATAAAGGATTGTATGACACAGAAGTTACATAAATGTAACGGGCCTCGAGTGGCCGAGTGGTCTAAAGCGCTGTCCGTTATGGATCACTGCCATCTCATCTCTGTGTGGGTTCGAGTCTAAGATTCAGCTAATGTAGTTACGTGAGAAAGCTTGCCAGTAGCTTCTCGTGGGTCAGTGGTTCTTTCCGGGGGTTTTCCGGGTTCTTCCTTCACCATTAATATTGGCCGCCATGTATAGCCTATATTGTGCTGAAAAATGGCATTAAACCATAAAAAACAAAACAAAACATGTAATTTAACAGTATGCAAGTGTATTTCAAGCTGTTTTTTTCTTCATTTTACAGGCATGATTTTTCTCCGTTTTAAAACAGAATTCCGCTTTTCTCCTGACTTGAATCCGATTTTTTTTATATTGTTCATTTTTATTTTAAAAATGTCCGATCTGGTTTTTTTCTGGTTTATAACCGTTCTTTTCAGTCCCATTCCGCAACAACCGTTGTAACGTATTCGCTCCATATATTAGTTAACCCACGACTCTCCTAAAGAGTATTCTGACTGGTCAAAAGTTTAAATTCATCCAATGAATCTTCGTGTAAAGGAAACTGATGGCAATGGAAATAAGAATCATGCTGTAGTTGTTGAGGTGGCGCTATACAGTTTCGTACTTTGCATAGGGAGAATTTTATAGAAAAATAATTTTCTGGGATTTCTTCACTGGTTATACTGGCAATATAATACAGACTTTGTATATCTTAGGTGTTGGGAGAAGAACATTCAATTCCCTTTATTTTGATGTATGATTGATGGTTGTACTTTAGGTTCTAGAGTATACAGCTTGGGCTAACTTAAGATGTGCTCGAATAAACAAACTGCTAGCTCTGCATGGTCATTTTCACTTCCTAGACTTCAGAGGTAAATTGTAGAAAAATGATCCAATAACTTTTTTTTAAATTTTCAGATGTTTTGTAATTTGTTCATTGCACTTTCAGAAGCTGCTATTGCCTACTTCAGCAAAATTTGTTTTCCCCAGTTTAACAACTGCTAAAATTAGTGCACTTTTGATTAATTTTGGTTAATTTGTCAAGCTCATGAGAGCGTCCATTTTGTTATACCATGTGCTTAGATGATGTACAATTTCAACAAGTGCAGTATCCAAAAAATGTCAGCCACATTACATCTAAGTAGCATAGAGATATGCCAACATGATCTCTATTGTACATGTTACAAATGCAAACCACTTCACATGCGTCACTCTCTGAAAAGTACATAGTAACTGGTGAGCGCCCACTGAGAGAGACGACGAAACGAAAAGTTTAGATAAAGGTTTTTAAAAAATCGTGTCTGATTTTAAAAAAATACCATTGGGATTGTTTTTCTGCTTTTCAAATCCTTCATGCTGATGTTAAGTTATCCATGGCAGGCAAAGTATTTGTCTGCTTAACTGTGATATTTATTTTAAGACACACCCACCACTCTTATCCCAACATCTGCTCATGTCAACAGTCCAACCTTGGCCCTGAGGATATTGAGATAAATGGTTAATACTAGTCTGGATAATATGGATAACCTAGTCAGCTAGGATTATGGGGAGCTCAACAGTTATTATGTACTGTTAAGAGAGTCACCTATGTAGGGTGAAGTTGCGTTTAAAACGTGCACAGTGGAGAGAAAGTTGGCATACCTCTATGCTACTTTAATCAAAATATGGCTAAAATTTCTTTAGATAAAGTACTTATGGAAATTGTACATGATCTAAACACACTGCTAACTAAAATGAATGCGCCCTTGTGCTGAAAAAATCAGCATGAATTAGTCTTAAGTACACTCTCGATAACAAGAGAATGATGATGATGATGATGATGGACTGGTCTGCTAAAAATATAGGGAAAAAAAATGAATTTTGCCAGACTAGACAATGCCAGCTTCTGAAAATGAAATGAATGAATTACAATTAAATATATAAAATGTATAATAAAAAGCTTTTACAAAAAATACAATTTACCTCTGAAGTTGAAGAAGTGAAAATGACCAAGTGGAGCTAGCACTTTTTGGGGGAGTTGAGCCAAGCTGTGTACTCTATAAACCATATTACACCCACAGGATTCCCATCGGGAAAAAGGAGAAATGATATGTTTCCTGATGTGAAAAGTCCTTGAATTTTGCAAATATTGATGAAAGTCTGGAAAAACTTGGGATTTTTCTGCCCCTACTTGACGCCCGAAACAATTACATAATTGAGTCGTTACTATGCTGATCATGAATTATATTTGTTGAGTTCTAACCAGAATATTTGGAGAGTATGGGTCATTTGTTTGTAATAAACATAATGTCTAGTCAATCGAAACACCCAGTAGATTAGATTTGTCTGGTGGACTTTTATTTTCAAAGTCAGCTCTATATTTGTAATCTTTCCTTACATTGAAGGTTTAAAAACCTGTCTAGCTTCACAAGAGACCAACATGATGGTGGCGTGCGTAGCCACTTGCTGGATGGCCTAGCAAACATTAATCATTGTTTTGATCGAGTGATACATGCATAAAATCTAAATGACTTTTTTTCTTCTCAGAAATTATCTTTAATCTGCTGAAATGCAAGATAAAACAACGTCGTAGATGAAATGTGTTCTGGTACTCGCGATTTGCATTGCTGGTCATAGGAGTACACAAATCTTATAACCCACATTTTCAAAAGTTGTAGATAACGAAAATATTAAACAATTAAAAAATATATTAAGTAAAACTAGTATACTGGTTGTAATAAAAATGCAAAAACGAAAAAACAAAATTATCCATATTTATCTATTCCGAGAACAAATTCTGGCGTTTTGTATCACATGACTACATCGACATGTGCCCTGAATGATAAAACAGACTGATCTGATTGCTGGTTTGTACAAAAAGTATCTGACTTTCATTTACTATAATTGTATTTACAACAATATTATAGAGAGTTTGTTGTTTATCACGTGACTATTTGGATTCCGATGTTGTCATTTGAGATTTGTGAAGTCATGTAACTTGTAATACAAAGTGGCCAGTAGTGGGTCAGGTTTCATCTACACTAGTTTTGTCCTGTCTGTCAGCATATTAACGACATGACGATTATAATACTTGCCATTTCTGAGAAAATAATTAATTTTCATATTGATTTCATGCAAGTATGAGTCGATATAACACAAGTTAAAATTTTCTAGGCCTGTTGGTAAGCGACTACCACATGTCACTACCGCATGGAAGTGGCAGATTCAAAATTTTCGATATGCAGTTGCAGTGATTTCACACCCCAACCTTAATGTCCAAATATGATAAAACAGGTGTGAATATTCGGAGGAAATTCGGATTAGGAAAAAGGTCTGCTATCCATTTTAAACCAAATTTGTAGTCCAAATTGTTGAATCTCAGAGCTGAAATGAGATATTGTCGGCCCTTGTATTTTATATTGAGAAATGATTTGAGCCGATATATGAATACAGTAGTTGAACGAATTACATGAAGACAAGTTGATTTTACTGAAAATTCCGTCCTTGTTTATTTAACAGTATATAATTTTATAGGTCTTTTTGTAAAAATTTAAATCAACCCTTTTGAAAATGTTTTCAAATGATTATTTTTAACAGATTGTCTTACAGAGATTAGTTTGTTTGAAAAATCTTCTTGGGGATTTTTCAAGGTTAAACTCTTTTTCGCTACAAGACAGGATTCTAATTATTTGCGTTTATTATTTTTTTTAGAATACTGTGATAGGAAACGTTACTTTCTATGAGATGGAGCAAAACATGATTTATGTTCATGATGGACTTGTTAGATAATCTTAAAACTAATAAATACTGTTCTGTAAGGGGATAATTATTCAAAAGGACTTTTTATGCTTACAACTTAAATGCTCACCAATTATTATGTACTTTTGAGAGAGTGACCTTTTGTAGGGTGACATTGTTTGCATTCAAAACATGCACAGTGGAGAGAATGCTGGCATACCTTTATGCTACTTTAATGTAATGTGGCTGACATTTCTTTGGACCGCTCCGGTGGCCTAGTGGTTAGAGCGTCCGCCGCGGAAGCGAGAGGTCGTGGGTTCGATCCCTGGCCGAGTCACACCAAAGACTTACAAAAATGGTACTAACAGCTGCCTCGCTTGACGTTCAGCATTAAGAGGTTAGTGTTAGGACTGGTCGGCCCGGTGTCAGGAAGCAGCAGAGAGGGTGAACAGACCACGATTTCAAGCAAAAATAAGGCTTCCAGATAAGGTTTTCGAACAAAATATGGCCTATAGATAACGTTTTCGAACAAAATATCAGGTTTCCAACAAATCTCATTTAACCCAAAAAAAAGTCTCCATTTTTGTAAAAACGGAGATTTTACGATTTTTTAATTAATTTTGGTCGCAACTTGTTGTCATCCACCCTCTCTGCTGCTTAGTGATTTCAGTTCTGGGTTAATAATTCTTTTACGATTTTAACCGAATATTTGATCGAGTCCGATACGATATCGTGTCCGAGGATCATGTAAATTTATTGTTGCGAATCCGTGCGGAGTCGACTGAGCATGACTAAAGAAATCTCTAAATTGATTGAAGTCCATATCAGAACACCATGTCTGCCAAATATTTCGTAGCGTATGAGTATCAACTCCGTTGAATACAGACAATAAATTGCAGTTATCTCTGATGACTTTTGGAACCTGAGTGTAGCGTTGAGTGACATATATCACGTCAGTGTTTTTGTGACGCCCACGGGAAAATATTCTAGCAGGATTCTTTTGTTTATCCAACATTATATCGTCGTATACGACTAAATTGTTAATATCTCCATCAATATCATCAATACTCGGTGCTTCATCGATATCGGTTATAAAATCAATGGCGTTCTCACCCTTAATTTCTGATGCATTCTCGTTAAAATCCTTTAACACTTCATAACATCGTTGATCATCTACGCTAGGGGCAATTAAATACAACTTATCCCACTTCATCCATCTCATTATTAAATTGAGCAACAATTGCGTTTTACCGGATCCAGATGGCCCGATTATAATCATCCGGATAGAGTTTGGTAGCGCTGCATGATGCTTAATTGGTTCTCTTGTTTTAGTCGCTGAAAAATCAATTATATCCATATTTCTATACATAAATTATGGATCTATATTGTGTGAAGTGTAAAACGCGTACTGGCACAGATGATGTGACGACGGTTACAACTAAAAATAACCGATCAGCGCTTTCTGGTAAATGCGTGCAATGTGGTACAAAGAAATTTAGATTTGTGTCTATGAGATCTGATTTAAAAAAAAACGAGGAGGTGATATCGCAGCCAAATTGGCAAAGCTCCCTGGAACCCCATGGGCAAAGTACCCCGGAGAAAAGCACCTTCCAGGATATAGCTACTGTGGACCGGGAACCAGACTTGATATCAGACTCAATAATCAAAATCAACCCAACCCCGGTGAAGAACCAATAAACGCCATTGATAAGGCCTGTCACCTTCATGATGTTGCTTATAAAAGCAGCAATCAAAGCAAAGCAGCAAACACAGGCATCTAGCAGATGTGAAATTAATTCATGCGTTAAATGCTATTCCTGATAAATCCTTCAAAGAAAAATTGTCTTCATTTTTGATAAAATCGGCTATGAAAAGTAAATTGATGTTAGGTGCTGGTAATTAATAATATGGAATCAATTTATTATTCTCCGAGGGGATACTGGAGGGGTAACGCTGCAATCAATAAACTCGCTAGAGCTGCAAAAGTGAAAAAAACCACTGCGGCTAATTGGTTATCCAAACAGGCACTATGGCAAATTTATCTACCACCGCCTAAACAAATTCAATTCTCGCATTTTGATGTGACCGCTCCTAATGAAGTTCATCAGGCTGATATATTATTTCTGCCACATGATCGTGGTTACAAATACGCGCTAACCGTAGTTGATATTGCAAGTCGATACAAAGAAGCAGAACCGTTAAAAACAAAATCAGCCACTGAAGTCGCTTCTGCATTTGAAAGGATTTATCGACGAGGTCCTCTGCACTGGCCAGATCTATTGCAGGTTGATCCTGGCAAGGAATTTCAGGGTGCAGTGTTATCTACAATGAAACATCATAATGTCACCATACGACGAGGGCATACTGCGCTACATCGCGATCAGGCCATTGTAGAACGATTTAATCGGACGATTGCTGAGCGGTTATTTGGATATCAATACGCAAAAGAATTAATTCAAGAAAAGCGATCCAGTGAATGGGTTAAAAGATTACCATCTGTGATTACTGCACTGAATAACGAGATTACTAGAACAATCAACATGAAACCTATCAACGCGATTAAAAAGAAGTCAATACCCGTACAACCACAAAAAGATTTCCCTAGAAACGCTAGCGTTTCCCTACCAATTCTTGGTAGTAATGTCATTGTGAGGTACTTATACGAACCAGGAGAGCTTGAAGGGGGTAGAAAAAGGGCTACTGATCCTATTTGGAGCGTCACTACGCATAAGATATCTAGTATAACACGATCAACTGGTAGACCTCCAGTCTATAAACTGGATTCAACTGCCCCTCAGCGGGGTTTTACTCGACAACAACTACAAGTGATTCCCGAGGATACTCAATTGCCACCGCATGGTCTTAACTAGCACCGTTGCGTCTATTGCACTCAAGACAAGTCAACATCACATTATTTCTGACATGACCGAGATTGTTATTTTTTCTGTCTACGGTGAATTGGCGAGGATCCTTATCCGAATACTGCCAACGCATTATACAATTGCAACTCGCGCAGTGATTATTCTGTTGTTTCTTCAAAGTGATTATTAGTTCAGCATCAATATCAAATTCTCGTTTTTTTTTGTCCTGTTGTTTGTAACCGGAGAGTTTTTTTTATTAATGATGCTAACATCAATATCATTTATTGTGGTGTCATTATCATCACCAATGATTTCATCATCGAGGACAATTCTTCGAAGTTGATTTATGTTTCGTACTCTGGATACTGCGAGATAGACTAAATTCGACCATTCGATGTGATTATCCACCATCCAAACAATTGTATTCGATATAGTCAATCCCTGTGAAGAGTGTATTGTTGCTGCGTATCCTAGCGTTCACGGGGATTTATTAGCATGCAATGCATCTTCAACGACATTGATATCAACCAGCACAATATCATTTAATACCAGAATTTGTTTTTCATTCTGTCCTGGAATATCAACTTCAATATTCTGTTTTCGTGTATCCGATGGCCTATAACAAAGGGGTACTGGAAGCGTTGCAAATTTTTCTTTATGCAATTCAAATAACTTCATCTGAAGTGTATCCCTGACTATTTTTCTACTTGCAATGATCAAATCGTTTGGTCTCCATGTTTCCCAGAAATCATTCATTGGAGTTTCTGAAATCACTTCACGTGCTATTTCGCATTGGATTCTATCCGGTTGTAATCTAATTAGCGCTTTGAACTCGCGTAATCGTTCATCAAGTGATCTATAATCAGTGGTGATTTCTTCATAGTAGTCTACAAAACCCTTTAGCCATTCATGTGGAGATGCACCGACAAATGGTGGTGGTTGGCCTTGATCCCCGCACATGACGACTTTTGTGTTTTTGGTTAACAACCACTCAAGAAATGTTTTTAATACATCTAATGACACTGTGCATATTTCATCCCAAATGATGATTTTAGGAATGAATTTATCACCCATACGCTCAGGAGTCCATTTGTCACCCTTCCATCAAAAGAAGCTGTGATAAGTGCAAGCATTTACCCCTCGTTGTATCATCTCTCTGGCGAGTCTGTGAGTCGGTGTTAGCACAATCATGTTTGTGAAATCCGTAGGATTTTTCCCACGGAATAATTCAATTGCACGAGTTGTCTTTCCTGACCCACCACAGCCGTTTAAATAAACTGTCTTGTATCTACAGATTGGATCAGATACCGGTGGTGCATTAGAAAGTTCTGATTGAATTTCAATACGGTTACAACAAATATATTTATCATCCATGGCAACGTCTGCGGATTCACAATACTCATGTAGCATCTCCTTTTTAAATCGCCAACGCCCCCAATTTTCTTCGGGATCTGTGAATGCCGCTACAGCTGATTTGTACTTATTGTGTATATACATCGAATCAGTGGCCACTCTAACCGCGGTATTAGGAAATCTATTTATCATCGAAAATAGATTAATGCAAGCATAGGCTAGCATTGAACTTCTCAAATGTGTGTACTGGGAATTATATCCATCACAGTAGGTAACAACCGTACCTAATTTCTCACCATTGGATAGAAAAGCATTCTTACGGGATACAAGTTTTCCCTGTTTCATTAAATCCGCTACAATAAAATCGTATTCAGCGACATCTATGATCAACCGCGAAGAATATTTTGCGTTATCGTATCGTCCACCCTGGGTAAATTTACCGATTATTCTTCTTCCGAGATCTTTTGCTTGTTCTTTTTTAATTTCAAATAACTTCTTAGACCAATTTATGATTTCTTCTTCACTGAAATCTGGAAACTGTTTTCGTAGTTCGTTGATTATTCTATCTAGATCGGGTTGTGGTAGCCAAACTTCTTTCTGAGCTCGATATCATATAATAGCCTCGGAAACAATCAACGATATTAGCATACCACAATCAATCATATATCTCAATAGCACTATTGGCACCCAGTGTTTTTCAGATAGGTGTCTACCGAGCCAAACATAACTACACGGATGTAACCCTGTAGCGAGTTCAAATGATATCACACGAGCAAATCCGGTTAAATCAAAATCAGGCAATGGTCCATTAATCGCAACACGAGTCATTTCATGCGTGGGGTGTCCAAATCGTTTGAAGTACTCAGCGCATTCCCCATACCCGAGAAAACTTCCGGGATAACACGCGGATATATCAATTGAAATCATACCATCACGTGAGTATTTCGTATTCCACAGTCCTCCATGACCGAATTCGACGCAACTCAATTTAACATCCTCGAGAAAATCATTTCGTGTTGGACGCCATGAGTTTTTTTCTCTTGCGAAGTGAGCTACCACTGATGGAATAGTAATACTATCCGTGAGTAGTTTTTCATGGGAATTCTGCGGTGAAAAATCACTAGCGATTTTTCTCATTCTGTTATCTAATTCTTCAATGCGATATAATTCACCATTTGGTTTTACAAATTGATCGAATTCTTCATCACTTCTAAGTAACCACACTGACACAGGATCATCCTTACACAACGCATGAATAGCATCGAATAATTTCTCTTCATAGAAAACATCCCCGACGAACTCCTTAGGGATATATTTCACGGTTCGTTCTCGTGGAAATATTGTTACCGCAGGTGTCCACGCGTGTTTGTTATGATCAATAATCTGTATTGGGGCTCCTCGCGATTGATATTTCGGTTCGTATAATACTTCTCCGGTTATTGTTGTTACTGATATTGGGAATTTTAATGATGCTTCTAATTTAGCTATATCAGAAATCTTTGCACCATGCTGTTTCACTGTCAGTTCCCACTCGGTTATTTTTTTTCGTCTTAGATCAGTTAGTTTATTTCCTCGGGATGCATTTGTGAAGTGTTCTATTATTCGTTCTGCTACACAATTAAGCCCTGACGAATATTTCATAGGAGCTAGTTTTGCGATATCGGGTTTATCATTTAACGGATATATCCCATAAACCATTGCTGTTACGGGATAAGATCTTTCGTAGTATGGTTTGTCAATGCCGGTTAGAATCCCTGGTTTGGAATCTCTACTCACAATGACAGCTTTTTTATTCTTGAGGATTGGTTCAAATTTATCCTTAATAATCCATTTGCCATCGACTTCGATAATGAATTTGATTCGGAAAAAATGTCTTTTTTCCCCAACACATGAAATTATCACTGCTGCTTTTTCATCATTCATGGTAGCATCAACAACACCATCAATTCGAAATGTTGACCAACAATAAGATGCTCCATCACGCTTAAATTCATTAAAACAGTCTCTGATTTTACTAATCATGGCTTTATCAAGAATTGTATTCTTTGGTGTATTAGAAGCTATATCGAGATTGAATTGAGCATCTTTCCAGGGGTAATCTCTCTTGGACGTTTTTTTTGGTTTATCGAGATTAAATCTAGGATTGATTTTCAATAATCTCTTAAACTCTTTCATGTTTCCGTCTATTGGACGTTTTTTGGGTTTATCGAGATTAAATCTAGGATTGATTTTCAATAATCTCTTGTTACGTCTTTTTGGTTTATCGAGATTAAATTTAGGATTGATTTTCAATAATCTCTTAAACTCTTTCATGTTTCCGTCTCTTGGACGTTTGTTACGTCTTTTTGGTTTATCGAGATTAAATTTAGGATTGATTTTCAATAATCTCTTAAACTCTTTCATATTTCCGTCTATTGGACGTTTTTTTGGTTTATCGAGATTAAATCTAGGACTAATTTTTAATAATCTCTTAAACTCCTTCATGTTTCCGTCTCTTGGACGTTTTTTGGGTCTATCGATATTAAATTTAGGATTGATTTTCAACAATCTCTCAAACTCCTTATCAGCATTGAATTCAGCATTTTTCGAAGTCAATCTCTTGAACTCCTTCATGCTATACTAAAAACAAGTGTCTAAATGAAAGATTTATGTATAATGAATCACTGCAATGGATCAGTCAATGAGTTAGACAAATAGTATAGTATACTAATGAACCAGGAATTCAGACCACACCCAGTGAGTACAAATTATGAAGCATCCAGTGATGGTGTTGTAAGACACTGTAGACTGAAGAACCCAGTTGGGTGGGATAATGGTATGGGGTATTTGTTCTTTACTGTTGGAAAGAAGAAATATTACAATCATCGTTTCGTATTTGAATGTTTCAATGGATTGATCAAAAATGGTTTTGTTATCGATCACAAGGATTCTAATCCAAGGAACAATTCTTTATCAAATCTGCAAGCTATCACACAAAGTGAGAATTTGAAAAGAGGAGAGACTGGCATTTGCTCAAAAAAAGCGAGACCAGTAAAATCTTTGAATACAACAACTAACGAAGAAAAAATATTTAAATCAATATATGAAGCCGGCAAGTATTTCAATATTTGTAGAGCCTCAGTACGATTCGTTGCAGAGGGGGTTTGTCGATCGGCTATTTCAAAAAAGACGGGACAAAAAATTCAATTTAGTTATGTCTAATGCGTCATATTTTTCATTTAGAAATATATAAATGTTATAGAATAATGAATTCTGAAAACATGAATAGCATTTTATCCGAGATTTCAAAATTGAAAGGTTGGGATATTGAACTATCAGATGGGTTAAATCCTGATCAAATCATGTCTGATTTTCAGGATATAGAATACGGAGTTAACAACAATAAATATATGCTACCAAAGAAGTATGCGCTCATCAAAAGAATTCAGAATTCTATTAAGGACTCTCTCGCATTTTCCAGTGACGTAAGTGTGTTCGCTCCGTTGTATACCATCGTAGAACGAATACGAAAAGAATTGGGGTACGAATACGAATTGAAAAAGGAGGTTAATTCTAAAGTTAGAAACCTACGGGCGTTAATTCAAGAAAATGAACAATTTTGATTAACCATTTATCATTATTTGATTGACCAACCATTTATCATTATTTGATTGCCCGACCATTAATCATTTTTTTTTTTAGCCGACCCTCAAGGGATGTCAAAAATCGATGGTGTTAGGTCGGGATTGAAAAATTGTTTTGCAATTGAAAAATTGTTTCTGATTTCAAATAATGGTCAATGAAGCATTAACAACCCGATTGGCTCGTGAACGACTGGATGCAATCAGGAGATTAGTACCAATTCGTGACTCTGTACGGAATAAACTACAACAACGACAGAGTCTTCAGACTGATTTTGCTATGGGATCTGAAGAATTGTTTAAACCAGTAACCACAGCAACGAAGGGGATAGAGCGTGCTATACTGGGAGATGTTCCCGAGACGGGGAAATCTGTTATCGGTGAACTCGAAAAAATAGCAGCGAAAACTGAACAAACAAAACAAATGGAATCAAAAGAAATAGTAGATGATTTACGCGTGATATTTAACGAGGCGGGTTTAGCAGCGATTAATAAGACTGATTCAACAGAAATTCCTGCGCTTGTTGTTACGACTTATGAAAACAGGAAAAATATGTTGAAACCAGAACATCATAAGTTTGTTAGAAATTTAGATCATTGGGCTGATATATTCTACAAAATCAAAACTGAAAAAACAGGTAGAATTAAGAAGAAGGATAACGCATCATATATTGAATATAGAAATGCGGTGGATATAGTGTATAATCAATACGAAGAGTTTAAACAGCAACAAAAACCACGAAAACTGCGAGGAAGGCGACAGCAATCTGCAAAGAAAATATCTTTTTCACCTAAAAAACAACTACCACCACCTGATCGAGATGGTGATGTTTCTGATTATTCCCAAGAAACTTATTTAGAAAAACTAGATGAAGCAACTGGTTATAGCGGAAGTGGATTGCAAAACGCTAGCGTTGGAAACTCTTCGAGGGAAAATCCTTGGATTTCATGTCCTGGTAGTGTTCTCAGTGATATATCACGATTAGAAGTTCTTGTAGGAGGGTTCCGAGCTGAAAATAACTCACCGGAAATAATTAATGAAGCATCTGATATCTGTAGACGATTATTTCAGGGTGGTATCATGGATATCAGCACATATCGAGATTTCATTGGCGAGTTAGTGGAGGATTATCACAGTGATTAATCACCGGGATTGAATAAAAACGCTAGCGTTTCCAATTGAAAAATGGTTTCTGATTTCAAATAATGATCACACTACAATCATGATAAACCAACCCCCGTCTACGTAGTTAATTCACGGTTTCCAGTTTATAGAGCATACTACGGAGATGGTTTAGGCAATACCATTGCAGGGTTATTTGCGAGAATGGCTCCAAAAGTGATGCCGTTGGCTAAACAACTAGGAATGAAAGCAATTGAAGTTATTCGTGATAAGGGTATTGGTGCTGTTGGAGATCTTGCTGGAAAAGCGTTTTCAGCCGCGAAGAATAAAATAACATCATTAGTGAAATCACGAAGTGATTTACGAAAAAAGAAACCGGTACCATTGCCATCTACAGCGGAAATGCCTGCAAGTGTTAGTAGAATTATAAATAACGCAGTAGATGAAAAATTAGCGTCGATGGCTTTAACCACCGACCAAAGCAATATTGCAAACATGATAGCAGGAAGTGGCTTTAAAAAACTACGACGATGAAATGAAAAATCGCGATTTAGACTCTGATAAATAGAATAAAATGTTCAAACAGTCACCTGATCCAGCGTTTGATATAGATGCCCCAGTTCGCAAGGATGATTCTGTACGCGATTATCAATATTACGCCTATCATGCCATAGACTCAAATAGTCGAGCAAGAATTGAACTTCAAGTCCATGATACCAGTAAATACTTTTTGCCCTGTGAAGCGTTTATTGAAGTAGAAGGAGAACTTGTAACAGCTGATGATACTCCTGCTGTACCAGCACCGTATCCAGCTGGTACTCAAGTCGGTTTTGTCAATAATGGTATTATGGCGCTATTTGAGAGTGCTAGATATCTCATTGATGGAAAAGAAATTGAGTCCATAGATCGTGATGTTGATGTGGCTACAACAATAATCGGGTTAGCGAGATATTCCGATGATTATACAAGATCAGCAGGGCCCTCTATGATGTTTGCAAAAGATGGTAAGAATACCGCTGGTGGAAATCCATTTGTTGTAAGACGACCAAAAAAAGTCACTGCTGCTAATGATAATGCTGATGTCGAGGCTGTAGTTATAAACAACGATCCTAATTTCAATCTAGGAGCTGCAACACGAAACTCAATGTTGCAAGGAGCACGTAAATCATTTTCATGCGCGATTCCACTGCATCACATATTTGGATTCTGTAGAAACGTCAGAAAAGTTATCTACGGGGCGAAGCATGCAGTATCGCTTGTACGAAAAAGTGATGATAATGATGCAATTTGGAGGATTCCAGCAGATGCTGAAGCCGCCAATGCTGATGCTGGTAAAGTCAATTTAACAAAAATATCATTGTGGATGCCAGTGTTGACTCCAGCAATCACCGCAGAAGGACGATTACTATCATTTATGGACCAAGGAGGAAAATCATTACTAAGTTGGCTAACCGTGAGTACAGATGTGAAGCAATCAAATATCAACGGGTTATTCACTTGGAACCTAGCATCAAATCAAGGCGTTTCTGCGCCACGTCATATATTTATTGCGTTACAGGATAACACACGAGTTATTAATCAAGAACGAAGCCATATGATATTTGATCAATTAGGTGTGAAAGACGTCTCACTGAGAATAAACGGCCAGCAGGAACCATCTGAGGATATACAACTTAATTACACAGAAAATCATATTGCACGAGTTTATCATCGTCTGTTGTCATTTATGGCACGCGATCAAAATGTGGATACTGGTTTGCAAATATCACAATATGATTTTAAAAATCTGTATCCGATCTATTACTTCTCACTGGAACATCTCGATTTGATGAGACAGTCAGTTGTTGATATACACTTTAGAGCTAATGTGACTCGTCCTGTTGGTGCTGGTGCTATTGCTGATTATAGAGCGGTTGCTGTCATTCTCAGTGATAAATCAATGCTACTCGAAGGTGTTGGTGGAAGAATGAGAGTGGTAGATGCCCCAGTAGAAAATCTTTGAACGATTTTTCTCGATTTTTCATTGAATTAGAATCAATCAATTATATATAATGTCATATAGTGTTATTAGTGTTACGTTAACTCCTGGTCAAATCAAAAAATTGCAATCAGAATCGGCTAAAAAATGTGGAACCACAATCACGTTGAAACCCAACCAAATGACTGGTGGTGCAAATAAACTATCACTGACAACTCGTCAAATAAAACATTTCAATGATGCACTTGCAGCCAAAAAAGGTGTTCAGATTACTCTCTCTGCGGCTGCTATCAAAAATATGATTAAAACAGGCGGTATATTTCCGTTGTTAGCTGCGATTCCAGCATTGATTGCAGCAGCAGCCCCAGCGGTGGCTAAAGCGGCAGCGTTAGGAGCCGTTGGTACTGCAGCAGGAATGGCACTAAAGAAGGCAACTGGGAAAGGATATAAAAAAAAGGGAAAGGGTCTAAGACTACCAGGAACCCCGTATTCGTGGTACAGCGGAAAGGGTCTAAGACTACCAGGAACCCCGTATTCGTGGTACAGCGGAAAGGGTCTAAGACTACTAGGAACGATTTATTAATTCAGGAACCTATGGTTCCCAAATCTTCGATGGTTCCTATGTCCAATTTTGATTTAATGGATGCGGCTAAAAAACTAGTGATTAAAAATTTCAGAGGTGTTTTTATGAAAGATCAATTACCACATCAACCAAACAAAACTGAAACAGGTATTATTAATCTCGATAACAGCACCGGACCTGGAACTCACTGGGTTGCATACGCTATTGATCCACGTGGGATTGTTTATTTCGATTCATATGGATTAGCCCCACCAAAAGAGTTTATGCGGTATATAAAAACCCTTCCAATGAAGACTTGGTATTCTACGCTACCAACACAAACGATGATTGACCCACCAATATGCGGCAGCGAAGTATTAAATGTCCTTGACGCTATTTCTAACTCCTTGAGTAACCCAAGCGGAAAACCACCACATGTTGTCGTGAATGAATACACTAGTAATCGCTTTTTAGAGAGAGAAAGAGTTTTACAATAACATGATTGATATTTGGGGGAGATCTTTGAAACCCAAACCCGATGACACTGCACCACCCGATTCTGTCAAGGATGTAAAAAAACTAATCAAAGATGAAATAGCTGAGACGTTGAACTTAACAAATGTTGATCCTAATGAAATAGTTGTATTTCAAGACAAACAGGGTAAATTGAAATCCAGTGATGTGTCATTGGATGATATTTTAGTTAAACAACGAAACGCAATCGAGAACACCGTTGCGTTATTTTCCGAGCAGGGTAAATTGAAAACCAGTAATATTTCTCTGGATGATATTTTAGTTAAACAACAAAACGCAATCGAGGATACTATCGCGTTATTTTCCGATCAGGGTAAACTCAAACCGGGTGTACTCGTTTCGACGATTACAGATCGATTAAAAACTCTCAACGATGAGTTAAACAATTCTGTGTTTGTACTAACAACACTTGAATCTAGAATTGAAGAAAACGGAAAACAGTTTTCAGTTTTTCGTAGAAATATCATTGATAAATTTATTGGAACCCCGTTAGATAAAATTGAAATAAAACTCCCTGATATTAAAAAATCCATCGATGAGACGAAAACTTTCGTCGAAGCCGTCAAAGGTGATTTTTCGAGGATGATAACAATCATTGAAAAAACAAAAATTCCTCATGAGAAAACCAACAACGTCGTGTACACAATCCAACACGGATCATTTGAGTGGACACCTGCAAACAACAAATTAGATATCACTGCAACCGTTAAGGGTATTTATCGATTAACACTAGTAACACCATTAACTCAATTTAATATATCATCGTCGAGTTCATCCGGGGTCAACAATACGATTTCAACGATCATCGACAAGGATAAAACTGAAAAGTTCACGATAACATCTACTGATAAACATTTGGTTAGGGTTTCAATAACGTGGTATGTAGAATTCGTAGCGGATTTAAGTAAATAACTAAATTGAAAGGATTTCACAATTGAAAACGCTAGTGTTTTTAAAATAACAATGATTTCATCAACTCAATGTCGCTATGATCAGGTCAGAGAATTTCAGAATAGACTCAAAATCCTCACTGAGGAGTATCAAATAAAAATAAAAAAATACCGACGAAGAATCACCGCAATTGATGTTATTGTGTACTCGGTGTCAAGCGTTCTCACTGGTGCCGGAATAATACTAGCATCTGTTACAATGATTGCCCCGGTCGTAGTTCCAATTTGCATTTCTGCGGTGGCTACAATCGGGGGTATATCAACCGGGATAGCAAAAAAGATATCATCATGCAGCCAGAGTAAACTGCAGAATTACTTACTTCAATTTCATATTGCATCAACCGCATACTCGCAATTATCATTGATGATATCGTCGTCACTCGATAATACGATTATATCAGATAGTGAATTCTCAGCGATGGTCAGTATTTTTGATTCCGCGATATCGAAATTAGAGCGACAACATGAGTATAATAACAATGACAACACCGATGGAATCAGAAAACACGAACCCAAAAAACAAAATGATCTCAATAATATCAACATTACCAGATTGTGAGTTCTCAGTGATGGTCAGTATTTATGATTCATCGATACCAAAATTAGAGCGAGAACATGAGTATAATAACAATGACAACACCGCAGGAATTACTTCAACGAATAGTGGAGAACACGAACCCAGTACAAACAAGCATGATATCAATAACATCAACGAATCCAGAATTCAGTGTGAATTTCCCCTCTCCGGTCCCAGTGAAGGAGATAGCGCTAGCAAAACTACGAGTGTATCACAGTTGGCCTAATATCAGATCAAAATCATTTGGTGGTCAACAACCCAATAATTCACTGGTGTTCTCGTATAAGAATAAAGACGACGGTACCCCAGACTGGAACGTCGTTTCGATACCAACAGGGTCATACCAAATAGAACAAATCAATAATGAATTCGCGCGTAGAATAAAATCGATTACTGGAACAGAATCGAAAATCGCTATAACAGTTCATGAGCCGACGCTATCATCCGCAATTGAGATAAGCACAGAAGGATACGTCGTAGATATCTATAACAGCTCGATAAGAACCGTACTAGGATGGCCTGAATTACCACCCCGGGGGGGGGGGGGGGAACCGTTGATATACCCGAACCACAAAAAAATGATTATATCACCGACAGAATAAACCCCGATAATCCAATAAAAAGTTATAAAGATTACCAATCCAGTGAAGATTTTTTTTATTTCTTCTACTCCCCAATTGAGGAAGAGGAGGAGGGGAGGGGTCAAGAGGGATATTATGTTGTTAACGAACCTAAAATTATGGAAAACTTCACAGCGATGGAATATGATTTTTTACTGTTGTTAATATCCATTAAATCCAGCTCTCTCACCCGAGATGAATTTATCAGCGTTGTAGAAATATGTAACAAAATCATCAATGACATGGAAACATTTAATTCACAAATTATTCGAGTTATACTAGATGATAATCACCCCAAGTCGAGAACAGAGTTTGAATTAACTCTTGGTATCCCCGTTAAGGATATTCCAACATTTAAACTACCAGGATATAACGTACCAGAACTAAAAAAAATTCTCAGTGATGCCATCGATGTTGGTTTTAAAATAATTCATGATACGTGGAAAAAAACAGCATCACCGGAAATAAAAATCCTCAAACACAATAATGACCCAGACGGTGGCGGTAGGCATATCGCTCCGTTCAACGTGAATATTTCATCGGTGATTGCGCTCAATTTAGTGTGTGATGTTATCGAAGGAAGCTATCAAATTAATCTCGAACGATCAAATCAAGCTCAGCAAGGATATATTCTTTATTCGTTTGCACCAACAGCTCCTCCAGGATTCCTAATTATTGAAAACCCAATTAATCCTGTCTATATGCGATGCCATAATAATTCGTTAACGAGAATTAATTTCAAACTCACCGACCAGTCAAATAATCTGATTGATTTACAAGAAGAGGTGTTAGCGATTAGTTTGTTTGTGAAATCATAAATGATTTTCGTCCTAAGGACTCGATCAAATATTCGGTTAAAATCGTAAAAGAATTATTAACCCAGAACTGAAATCACTAAGCAGCAGAGAGGGTGGATGACAACAAGTTGCGACCAAAATTAATAAAAAAATCGTAAAATCTCCGTTTTTACAAAAATGGAGACTTTTTTTTTGGTTAAATGAGATTTGTTGGAAACCTGATATTTTGTTCGAAAACGTTATCTATAGGCCATATTTTGTTCGAAAACCTTATCTGGAAGCCTTATTTTTGCTTGAAATCGTGGTCTGTTCACCCTCTCTGCTGCTCAGGATAATGTGACTGGGTGGGACATCATGCTACATGTCTGCGGTATGATGCCCCAGTGCTAGACATCACTATAAACTGTCTCACTGCAGACATCGTAGCGATATGACTGAAAAACTTCTAAAGCTATGTTAAAAATCCTAATCAAACACACAAACAAACAAACATTTCTTTGAGCCGATATATGAATACAGTAGTTGAACGAATTACATGAAGACAAGTTGATATTACTGAAAATTCCGTCCTTGTTTATTTAATTTGTATATAATTTTATAGGTCTTTTTGTAAAAATTTAAATCAACCCTTTTGAAAATGAAGGAAAGAGCGCTGACGAAGAGAGAGAGAGAGAGAGAGAGAGAGAGAGAGAGAGAGAGAGAGAGAGAGAGAGAGAGAGAGAGAGAGAGAGAGAGAGACTTTAAATATCAGATATTCTACAGTTTAATAACAAATATTCTTTGTGGTTTCCATACTTACAGATTTATCTGTTATGAAATAAAAATCAAAACATAGATTACAGTTAGGTATGTTACTGTACAAATAGGGCCCGTCCATTTAGTATGTACGTATGGATGGGGGTGGGGATATCCCAAATACATACGCTTGGGTATGGGTGGTGGTAGTCTACTGATAATGTATGTACGCTTAGGAAACGGGTGGGGGTGAAACCTTGACAACAGTTTGGCTAATATGTAAACTGTTTGGCTTCAGTGTTCACTTTTAGCGGACACTAGACAAACTATTTTATTTAACACATTCATATTATTAATCTGCGACAACAACGTAACTAGAGGGCGCTTCAGTCGGACCGAGTGCCACCATCTTATTATTGTTAACAAATAAAGGTACCCCTCTAAACGGGGCTCCCATTATTTTAGCTTTGATTGGATAATTTCAAGAACAGCGGGAACATTTTACGTCATAACCAGATAAGAAGCCAATTATCATTTCTTTTAAAGTATATGTTATTGTTAAATATTTGATACGGTTCAGAGAAAAAATTTCATGAAAAATCCATAAAACGTGTGGCTCATGTAGTGTTTCACACATGTGAGGTTTTATTTATGTATCTAAATATAGAATGTGCCAGAATATTGTGACAGTAAGTTTCGTGGTAATAAGGTTGTATAATACACTCAGTCTCATCTTTAACCGGAGATGTCAATTATCTCCCTTGAGCACCTGGTAGCGGTAGCAACCACATAGGCGTTTTATCAATAAGTAAAACGAGATCTGGGACAACATGAAACCACCTTATCAGTATAATAAATATACATATATTTATAGTACATTAAGGTGATTTATTGCAAGGTATTGTACTGACAAAACATCAGACTCCTTTGGTAGCAAATATATACTGAAGGAAAATAAATATCGTTGCTGTTTCAACCTGTAACCAGCAGTTTTTATTACTGCTACAAAATATTATAAAAATTGCTTGCTATCTTTGATATGAAATTAATGTTGAAGTATAAATAGATTAATACAAATTTATAATTGTATCTTCACAAATGAAATGTAATTGTTTTGGTTGAAGAAAAAGACCCTCCACTCTGTAATAATTAAAAACAAACTTTTGAGCTCTGGCTGTTGTAGCATAAACATCGATTGTCTGTGATTTTATCGTTTTTTTTTACACTGCTTAAAAATAAGTTAATATTGTTATCACAAAAAATGCCAGCACGATCCAACTATGCAACAAAGCAACTGCAAAATAAATAAATAAATAATTAAATAATAAAAAAATGTATACTGTATTTAACTTTTCACAGGAAGTATTAGAGAAAAATAAATATTTTATGTAAACTTTATTACTACAAAAACAATATTTTTAGATGAATTAATCTAAACAAATTGTAATACAGGTATGCATTTAAGAAGAATAAATACCTGAGTTGACTAGTTACATTGTCTTTCTAGATTTATTTTGAAAAGTAAGGAGGCAATTGTTACAAATCCCTTTTATTTTTCACTTTCACATGAATGAAACATAAAAAACAAGCTTTATACATAATTTGGCCTTTGGATTGGACACATTCGTAATTGTAAATTCTGATTAATTGAAGCTGCAAATTCTAGATTTGGCTGAGACACATTTCCCCCAAATTTTCTGTATATACAGATGGATTTGTAAATTATTCCTCAAGAACAATCTAGTTATATTCTCTAGTGACTGTTTCATTAGTTAGTTTTCCCTATCCCCCATTCCATTACTGGATTTGTTTTCAATATATATACTGTACAAATAATGCTCACATTTTGAAGATTTCTCTTTTGTGTGCAGGGCAATAAATAAGTTGTTTGCGCTTGCATTGAGCGAAACCATGAAAAGGAGTATACTTTATTTACGGACTTGTTATTTCTGATGCTTTGACCTTCTCAAAAACACCATATTTATTAACATGAGATGAAAATTTAAATTTGGCCTGTTATCCATATACAATGAATTTATTCAACCGAAATCATGAAATGTACTGCTAATAAAATTTATTATTTATCACCATTGTTAAAACATTTAACAATATCAGGTAAGTACCTGTCGGTGTTTTGTACGCCTAGTCACATCAGGGAGTTGTACTTATATAAGAACTGACAGTTGGTTTATTGATAATAAGCCTCATTTGGATAAATACCTCGCCTCAGGGAATTGCACGTATAAAAGAACTGACAATTTGTTTATTGATAATAAGCCTCATTACAGTAAATAAACACCTGGTCCGCGATTTCAAGACTTGCTGGTGGCATTACCGTCGTAACACTTGGTAACGTATTGCAGGGCAGTGCTATTTTACTACAGTTAAACGGATTGTAAGTGTTATGTACGTAATTACAATTCAATAATTACCGATTTGTTGACTTGAAGTGGATGTTTTTCGTTATAACAAACAAATATCATTGGTAACGAGGGTTGACTGTAATTAGCGGTCCGGTCATTAGAAATCAGCGGATAGGGAGTAGAAAAAAAGAGCCATGAAAGTCAAGTGCGCTCCATATTACGCAAAGTCAACACGGCGCTATAAATTGTCAAGACTTAAATATACAAAATACCCCTCCCCTGGATACAAAGTATACAAGAATTAATCTATTAACAAACACCAACAAAGAACATATTTTGCTCAAGAAAATAAAATTACTGATTTTATAAAATACGCAAATATGCAGAAGTATAGTAAAGACAAAATAAACATATGAAAGACAACGGCAGACATAAAACAACAAATTAAAATTAAAATTTCCGACACAAATGAAGGACTGATTTGCACAGCACAGACGTATTATTAGGGGTAAATTTTGGAAGAAATGAAGAGAAACAAAACCTCAAGGAAATCAGGGAGAAAATTAACGAAAATATCAAAATCTGGGCGCTAACGCCATTATGCCAATTAGAACGGGCTCAAGTTGCAAAAAACTATATGTATGTGCACCTTAACTATAAACTAAAACCACTAGACATACAATACGAAACGCTAAAAACTATAGATAACGAGATTATTAAATATTTATTGCGATTTAAAATGCACTACATTAGATGGAAATTTTACACTTAAATTACTTTATGAAATAACTGATTTTATAGTTAGGAATATGAGAGCATGCGGCCAACTTATAATAATCGGGAAACACTAGATAGAAAGAAAATAAAAAGGGGGGAGGGAGGAATACAGGGACATCAGGAGGAGAAGTACTAGTAAGGAAAACACGGGGCTAAATCACATGGCGTTACTCCAAGTGGGCAGGTCCGTGGAAGAACTGGGAAAAGAACTCTCCTAGAGAAAAAACCCAGCACGGCAACACAGATGATACACACTAGATAGGATTAGAAGGGTTGGACCAAAAAAATGTGTTTCCCGTAAAAACATGCTCTCTAACTATAGTCACTAGTGACCTAATACCACCGCTACTCTGTAAAGCTTCTCACGAACTGTACAGAAAGCCCGTTTTAAGGGGCTAATAAATAAACAGTTTTGGCATGAAATACCTATAAATAAATAAATAAAGGACGAACATAGTCGAGACGGGTGAAGTACAAATAAAATAAAAAAAATGTACCGATAACGCCTCGAACACAGTCGACCAATTAAGGAAATATATGTCTCGGAACGAGAAAATTACAATCATTATTGCACTAAGGGAACGGGTGAACAACCCATGATAAATATAAAAAAACTAGATACACCGGACTTATACAAAATTAAAAAAAATGAAAATAAATAAATAAACGGCAGTATTCAAGCTCTAAATATCACAAGTGAAGACGGTTTAGGGGTCAATGCACTGATAAGCAACTGGGAAATATGATCTAGAAAAACAAGACTATATATATATATATATATATATGTGTGTGTGTGTGTGTGTGTGTGTGTGTACAGAAAAACAAGAAACTCAAAGCATAAGATCGGAAAACATATAAACATGCTGAAAACATATAAGGTACAAAACATTATTAGCTCTCTAAGTTTGTTCTTGCAGTCGAAAAAGGTGAGCCTCTGACAACCAAATCCAGCTCCAGGCCTTCACGAGTGCTTTAATTAAATCGGGCGGAACCTGTTCAAACGGTCTGGATATGGAATGACAGGCGAGCTTCTGGCGCCTCAGAACCAGACGCTTAGGGCAGATGGGGTTCGTTAACCTTGGGTGGTCTTCATCCATCTAGGATAAGGTAAACTCTGACTTCAAATCTTCTCTACCTTGCGACTATACCCTTTGATGGGAAATGCCAAGGAAGTAGACCCTTAAAGAACATCCGAAGACGGAGTTCCTAAGGCGACTTGGCGATGTTCTCAGTGTCGTCTCGGCAACCCCTGCACCTCCGATGGTGCCATGACTTATCGGCTTGTCTTTTCTCTTGGATTCATCCTGCGCGGAGAGGGGGAATCAGCTGCATGGGTATCAATTGCTTCTCCTTACCACCCTGCCCAAGCTTGTGCCGTGGAGAGAACAGTCTCTTCACAGTTTCGACACAACACGTGAATCAGCAGTTTACCGGTTACAAGTCATCGTTCGATTGGCGTAGAATCAGACCCAAGGGTTTGCTTCCAAATGTGGGAGAGACCATCATGTCGCACTAGACAGCTACCGTCCGCCTCAAGCTGGGCAGCTTGCACACAATAAAGTGCCGTCCCGCCACAGTTTTTCTGTCTTACTGGTTGCGTATGGCTGAAGGTACGCGAGTACCTGACAAAGCGGACTGCAACTATTGCACAAAGAAAAAATAAACGAAAACAAACAAGGAAACCTCCAACCACCAAGCTATGTATCTGGAATATGAAGGCCATGCAGACTGGAATCTCAGATGATCTCCAGGCAATTAGCGATGTTGAAAAGACTTCAGTCATCAACGACGAACATGCAAGACATCATGTCGACATCGCTGCACTACAGGAGATACGGCTACCAGATTCTGGGCGCCTCATAGAAGAGAACTGCACGTTCTTCTGGCAAGAAAAGAGCGCTGACGAGAGAGAGAGAGAGAGAGAGAGAGAGAGAGAGAGAGAGAGAGAGAGAGAGAGAGAGAGAGAGAGAGAGAGACTTACTTTAAATTTTAGATATTCTACAGTTTAGTAACAAATATTCATTGTGGTTTGACGTCATATCCAGAGAAGGTGAGGAATTCCCTTATTTCCTCTTCAAGACGTTTGATTCAGAACCTCCCAAGTGCCAACGAGAGGTGGGATCACGTCACAGAAGACTGTACAGCACAGCCACACGCATTTGTGGTAAACATCAGTCAAAGAACAACGACAGTTTTGAGGCTAACTCCGCCACACTCACGTGAGTTATAGAAGAGCGTCGTAGTGCTTACCTGGAATACAAACGACCCTCTCCCCTGCTTGAGGACTCTTGAGGCATACATTTTTACCAGAAGCAAAGTGCAGAGATTAGCACGGCAGTGCGCCATTGTATGCTGCCTTCAGCTCTTTTAGAGAATTCAGTTATCAGCATATATCGGAAACATCAGAGGAATGTACGATGGCATAAAAAAGCAATAAGTCCCACGAAGAAAGTGATAGTACCAACGAAATATTCCGCAGGCAATACTATCCACAATAAGGGCAAGCAGATGGAGCGTTGGGTGGTGTACTATGCTGAACTGTATTCCAGAGAGAATCATGTGACCAACGATGCCCTCAATGCCAATGAAAACCTACAGCTTATGGTCAAACTGGATGAGAAACCTACTGTGGCAGAACTGAAGAAGGCCTTAGAGAAACTGTCCTTAGATAAAGCCACATGGAGTGATGGCATCCCAGCAGAAGTCTGCAAGTGCGGCTTCAGCGTGCTGCTCATAAACATGCACAAAATCCTCTGCCATTGCTGGAATCAGGGTGCAGTGCCTCAGAACATCAGATACACCAACATCGTAATTCTGTACAAGAACAAAGGCGAAAGAAGTGACTTCAATAACTTCTTAGCATCGTGGGTAAAGTTTTCGCACGCGTCATACTGAACAGACTGCTGATGCTTGCTGACAGTATCCATAGTCTCAGTACGGGTTCCGCACAGAGAGGTCAATAATCGACATGATCTTCTCCATCAGCCAATAACCTATCTCTCGATGCTGAGCTATTATGCTACATGTCTGCGATATGATGGCTGGGACATGTACGTCGGATGGATGACGGACGGATCCCAAAAGACCCCCCCCCCCCTCTGCGGAACTTACCTCTGGCAAAAGGTCGATCGGACGGCCACATCTACGCTTCAAGGATGTCCGAAAGCTCACCATGAAAGCCCTTAACACTGATGTCAACATTTGGGAAGAGCTTGCTCTAGACAGGCCCAGCTGGCGACACGTTCTGGTCACTGGTTTGAAAGCCAGCGAGAACAAGCTACGCTTGCTAGCTGCTGAAAAGTGATCCCTGAGGAAGAAGAAGCAGCTTCAACACACACGAGACTCAACTTTCAAGTGCAGCAAGGACTGGCACTCATGTTGAGCTACATAGCCATCAAAGACGCTGCACAACCATCAACTAGGACGTCTCTTATGGGCGCACTTCCATCGTCTCTCTTGACTAACGGATGCAAACATTACAATGTATCATGACACTTGGTCTAGCTCTTACAATGTACTCTATTATACTAACCTAACTTCTAGATTTTCTCTGAGTTTTCTTTCCTCTCTGTTATGTTCCTGACAATGACATATTACAATCTTTTCCAAGATCATAACGTCATTAATGAACATGCACAAGCCAGCCTCTGTTCTAATCAGATCGGTTCTCCATTTTACGGCGTCATCAGACAAACACTGACCAAGTGGGATTACTACCACTTAACAGACAACATTTGGGAAATATTTGCAAAGTGAGCAAAGATACCTTGCTACTGTAAATATATTGTGTGTTCTATTCCATTTCTTTTTAAGGTTTAATTTCATATGACTGTTGATACAATAAACATCTTACTGCAAGTAAACATTGTCACAGATCGAGTCTCAGAACATAGGTTGTCTCCCATAAAAGCCTCTATTGACATACCATCGAGCCAAAATAACATATCCATTATCGTCTAGACAAAATTGCATATCCATTATCGTCTAGCTAAAATTGCATATCCATTAACGTCTAGACAAAATTGCATATCCATTATCGTCTAGACAAAATTGCATATCCATTATCGTCTAGACAAAATTGCATATCCATTAACGTCTAGTCAAAAGAACATATCCATTATCGTCTAGACAAAATTGCATATCCATTATCGTCTAGCTAAAATTGCATATCCATTATCGTCTAGCCAAAATAACATATCCATTATCGTCTAGACAAAATTGCATATCCATTATCGTCTAGACAAAATTGCATATTCATTATCGTCTATACAAAATAACATATCCATTATCATCTAGACAAAATTGCATATCCATTATCGTCTAGCCAAAATAACATATCCATTATCGTCTAGCCAAAATTGAATATCCAGTATCGTCTAGCCAAAATTGCATATCCATTATCGTCTAGTCGAAATTGCATATCCAATATCGTCTAGTAAAAATTGCGAATCATGTTTCGTCTAGCAAACTGGAAAAATCATGGTATCAACTTCATTTCAGCGTGTAAAGTACATATTCTAATGCTAGCCTGACACAATTAGCCACATAGTGAAACATGTCCCTAACATAATATACCAGGGTTGTATTGTAGTATTAAAAAAAATGAATCAATTTTTTTTTATATCTTCGACGTTTTAATTATCTGTATCAGTAAAATAAACTGTAAGCTCCCGTTCATAACCCATATCTGATATTTGCAGAACATCATATTTGATATAAAATGACAATGTAAATAATTTTATAGTTTTTGTTGTTACAGTTTTACCTCTCACCTGCCAGCAGAGTAGTAGATGTTATGTACGATCTTAGATTATGATTCGGTTTTTAGATAACGTTTCATAAAACGGAAGTAAATTAAGTAAACAGGAGATGATTCACACTATGCGTAATAATCTGATGACAAAATATAACATGATTTGCATACAAGAAAACTTTTTAGGCTTTCATGTTCCACAACATTTTGTAATATGTTTCATGCATTAAGATGAAAGTTTAGTTTGTTTACTAATGTATCATTTCTCTTGTCTATGGGTTGTTTTCACGTGACGTCACAAAACGTGTGTACGTCCAAATCCGCCATTTTGCTTCACTATCCCCCATAACAGACACCTAATAACATTGTTCTAACCGCATAATGTGCTCTCGTGTTGCATTGTGGGTATTTGCGTACTTAATCGTGACGTCTGTGAAAACAACCCATATGTACAGTAGATTTTTGAAGTGTATTTGTTAACACGTCGTTGTAAATAATTTGTTTAACGTAATGCGCACCCAGGTCTGTTGGACCTTAACAATGTCATCCAGTGTTACACATAATGTAAGTTTTTTGATGCCTTATACTAAAATAAACTGGTTTAACCTTCCTACACAGCACACATTACCGACGGTATGGTTGAAGTAGCACATCAACAGTTGTAAATATTGATCGTTCTTACTAAGTAAATAATTTACCCTCAGGTATATTTGGGGTAATCACCATGAGTCATCAGTGGTAGTAACTGAAGCTTTCCTAGATCAACCGAAGATTATAATGACCTTTGTTATATGTGCCGTGAACTGGAAAAAAAAACCCATTTGTGAATGGCATGTAACTCAAACGAAACCCCACCTTTCAATTTGAATCCGTATATACGCATTACGGGTGTTGTTGTAATGCTTGATGTACATTTTCGTTACGATGTACGGGTTCTTTATCAGGTAAGAAGATATTCATATTTCATTGATTTTATCATGTGTTTTTCTAAATGAAGCCTGGAAATATTTAATCACACAAAGTGATCCCAGAGTGCGAGTCTAATGAACACCTACTCAATTGAAGCGCGAGAGCATAAGTGCCTGGACATAAGAACGTACAAACATGGCGTGTATGTCATGTATTTTTAGTCATACTTTCATTGGAAACGGCTAAGCAGATAACAAGGGAAAGTATGACACTAATTAAAAAAAAGAACAATTATGGGCGTGGGGGGGGGGGGGAGTTTCACCCATGAGGATTTATTGGCAGGTGGAAGACGTCACATAGGTGCTACCTTTTCTTTGGCAGAGGCTGTTATAGCAGTTCTGAACAACGTTAAAAAAATGTCGTGTAAATATCTACCCATTTCTCGGTATGAAGGGTACGTGTTTTGTAGGTGAGTATTGGTATTCCATGGAACCATATTCGACGATGACAGGTACATTATTTTAGATCATTTTTTCGCACAGTTGAGATAATTATGTTTAATTTCAGCAGTACAGGGTTTAACCATGTATATTGTACCAGGCCTGAAACTTGAAAAGTTAATAGATGCCCTTATATGTTCTTTTAAGTCACACCAAGCTCATCCCAAGACAAACATAGGCATTCGCCTCTGCCTCCAAATAAGCAGTTGCATAATTTGAAAGGAAACAGAACAGGATTTATTATATAACTGAATATTTACGGACGAAATTCGCCTGGCCATTGGAAAAAAAGGAGAGAGATTTCTGAATATAGAATATACATGTATATAATGAACAGAAGAAAACATATTTTTTTTTTATTTGACGCTTGTAAAAGCACATAGTCAATATAATACATTACTCATATTTAATGCAGTGGTGCCCGAGTAAACATATGAATAAATAATGAGGATACAAACCTTCGTGTACATAAATCCCCTGAGAGAGAGAGAGAGAGAGAGAGAGAGAGAGAGAGAGACACACACACACACACACACACACACACACACACACTTACCTAGGTATTTAAGGGTCGTGAAATCTCAGATTTCAGAGTACTTGAAGTAGACTATAAGTTTGTTTTGGTAATAATAAGGTTCAATATAAGATTTTCTCAGTGAGAGGTACAGAAGACGGATTAACACAAATGATGCTCATCTACAATCTCATTATTTATACCAAGTTCGCATATCCTTTGCTGTCATTAGTTTTCTAGACGTATATATGACTCAATATTTAATGAGGTTGATGAAACCCTTCTCTTACCGCTTCTCCGTGACCTACATCAGCAAGCCATCTAAAAAGTGGTTTTGAACAAATCTTTTACAAAGCAACAGCTGAACTACAGCCAGAATGAAACATGTCTTCTAAACTTTGATAAAAAAGCAATAAAAAGGAAGGTATATCAACTGATTTTGTTATATACCAGGCTGATTAGGGTAATACCCAATTGATTTATAGTAATACCAGACTGATATATTAAGGTAATAACAAACTGAATTTGAGTAACACCTGACTTCTCGAATATAATAGTTATCACATTAAAATCCCAGCATTTATAATTTTTTCTTTCGCAATCGGTAAGTATTAATTGGTTCATTTTCTGAAGAATATAATTATTCGTGTTTACCGATATGAACGAGTACTTAAAAATACGCACAAATCTGTTAAATAACGGAGATATTGCCCCAACTCTCCATATACAAACATCAGCAGGGAGGGTGTGCCCTCGATAAGAGGCCATTCGAGTAAACATCACGCGGATACTTTTATAAAAATACCAAGACACCGACTAGTAAGAAAAATAACTAACCAGGGAAAAACTCTCTCGAAAGTTAGAGGCTTCGGTTTGGCATTATCGATGCTAGTTTTTGTAAGAAGCCTTAGTTTAAAAAATGGAACCTTATAAAATTAGGTGGGTTCACCCTCCCTGCTGCTCATGCTGAAGCCAGGATTTAAGCCGGTACCAATGATGTACAAAGTGAACGCGTAACCACTACGCTGAATAGTGGGCATACTCTTCTCTTTAGATTAAAAAAAAAAATAAACGCAGATCCCGCAGGAAACCATCGATCTCAGAAGGGTGACGACTTACACTTGTGCGTGTTGTAACCAAGAATTGAACCGAATACCAATTAAAACTGAAGCGAGTGTGTTAGCACTATCTTATCACGGCCACGCGTATGAATTAATCGTGTACAAAAGTGAGAATATTTTTACTTATTCGAATCAGCGCCGGATTAAGCACCGTGGAGGCCCATAGGCAGTCAAACTTTTGGGGCCCCAGACCCACGGTCACGGTCTCATGGGGGCCCCTGAAGGGACCCATAAAAGTCGCGGGGCCCATAGGCAGTTGCCTACTCTGCCTAATGGGTAATCCGGGACTGATTCGAATCGAAACGCCTTTAAAAATAAACTGAGTTATGACTTAGCTACCTAGAATAATTACAGACTACTCACTAAATACGACAAGATATGATTTGATAAAAACAAAATATATTAGTTAAGATATGTATGACGTACAAAGTGCTGAAAAAGGAAAACGACACAAAGCTGGAGAGTGAAAGATTTATATCTGTTAAAAAAATGTAACTGTATATCATTTGATGTTTCTCCGTCCACTATTCTAAACGTGTCTATCATCAGCTGTCTGCCATTCAATTTAAATTAAATATCATCTGTCTGCCTTGCAATTTCGAGAAGGGTGGGTGAGTGTTACCTGTGCTCAAAATTGAAACTTTTGGTGAAAAGTGTACAAATTTTGAATGGAGAACCAACTTTCATACACAGCCAATCCCCCCATCTGCTAGTATATATATATATATATATATATATATATATATATATATATATATATATATATATATATATATATATATATATATACACAATACGGTATATCCCGTTTCTTGCAGTACAAACATATGCTTAACTTCGCTGCATGCAACCCGATATTCAAAAGATCTAATTTTCTTTTCATTCATCCAACAGATTGCATGTCATAAGCACAGTGTAGGAGAATGAAGCCAATGAAGTTATCTACATTGCGAAAGACGTTGATACTCCTCACCGGATTTTCAGCGGCTCTTGTACTATATTCTGGATTTATAGCTAAGCAAAAATGGTCCCAACGGGTATGTGAGTGTACGATTATGTGTTTGTGTGTGTGTGTGTGTGTGTGTGTGTGTGTGTGAGAGAGAGAGAGAGAGAGAGAGAGAGAGAGAGAGAGAGAGAGAGAGAGAGAGAGAGAGAGAGATTGAGGCTTATTCGGGTCAATCTTATAAGATCGATGCATACCCATGAATACTGTACATTCTTAGAGGGTCGTCAGTTTTATAAAATAAGGAAGATTGCAGAAAAAGAGACACAACTATGTGAATATATACTAGGAATAAAGAACATGCACACCACCGGAGGTTGATCAAAAGTTTAGACGAATTAAATGATGCGATTATATACAGAAAAGATACGTAAATAACAGTAACTCTTTCCAAACACTCAGGGAGATTAATGATTTCTGTAACTTTAGGAAAACCTGACATACTAGTAGATATTAGCAGGAAAATATATCAGCTGTACTAGTCCAACACAACATCTTGCAGATATAAAATGAAAAACCATTCGATTTCACGTTGTCGTTTTAGCAATAGCAAATATATAAACCAACATGATAATTTCATTTTGGAAAGAAATTATAACTTTTATACATCATCGTACAGAATATGTGCTTTTTGTTTCACGTGTACTAACATACACTTATGCAGAATAGTAGTTTTGTTTTTTGTGCGGTTGAACAAACCGTATTATTTAAGATTTCTTGACGTCATCTTTTCAAGATGATAAGTCAGAAGAAATTAGCTTCATCTGCTTCCGACGTACGAATATAACTAACCAGGAAGTGAAAAATCAACTCGAAAACGTACGCTCCAATTATTTGCTTTAATAGTTCTTCTTTCCATTGTCTCGTCAATGTTGTTAATAAGATCTGGCAAAAAAAATGTATGAAACTTTGCCTTGAAAATTCAACAGTTAGAATCAATTCATTGTAAACGTTTATACTTTGAAAGATTATTTGTGAAGAAAGGTAAGCAGTACCAAAGTCTTCTTGTATATTACAATCTGAAGTCGTTTTAATATTTAATATCAAAGTTTATTACAATTCCTCAATTTTAGTCTAAAGATAAGGTACTGATTCAAGCTCGGAACTGATCGATTTTAATTTCCATTTACTTTTCCTTTGCAGAGCAATCTGTCCAGTGGCATATTTTTCCCTTATGGTGCAAACAGATTGCTGAAAGGTGTAACAGAATCCAACGTTACACATAGAAGACCAGAACATAGCAATATTACAAAAAATCTATCAGATCCAATTTCTTTGAAAGAGACTGACACCCATCCCAAATCAAAAAATGATATATATTATACTCAAGTCAAAGATCTGGAAATTTTCATCTATTCTGCTATTATTGGAAACTCGACAATTAATGCATCCTGGGACAACGTGGTTCTCACGGGATGGGAGCACACCCGTTACACTAACATCAAATTCACATGCTGCCTTTGGTATCAAAAGCGTGGATTTATGTCTGTTTTTGGAATACGAAAACATCGCTGGTTACAAGTCGGAAAAGCAAAGCTGGCGGCGAAGCAGTTTGTATGTTCAAACCCTGGCAGGAAATGGAATGACATTCTTTTGGGAATTACTGTCACACCAGTTACACATAATTGTTCCAATGATACACACATTTATGTAAAGCCCATATTTGCCTACCATCATCGGAAGACAAAACTTGCCATTTGTAACAAAATTGCATATGGATCTGTATCACCAGAGAGCATTCTAGAATGGTTTGAAGTTCAAAGGTCGCTTGGAGTCGATACAGTTTTGACCTATGCGAACAGTGACCTAAATGAAAAGGCAAGACAAGTCCTACGATATTACGAAGAGATAGGCATGGCGGAAGTACTTCCATTTCGTATTCCCATGAAAGGTAACCTAATATTAGCGTTTATTTTTAAATTCATCGTCTCCATCTTTTGATATCGTTGTCTCTCTACAACTTAGTCGATCATGTATTTATCCATTATTACAGTCCGATTCCCCAACCCAGCAAAATACTGGTCAATACTTTGTTAGCCATTAAAAACCCAGTGATTGTCAAATTTTTAGGTTGACCTAAATATCAATTACCCTTCTCATAAAACAGAGCAAATGAGTTTGCATTGTCTGAACAAGTGCATAATATCTACTACGTATCAAGCAAAATAAGAATAAATTCTTTTTCATTTTAGTCTTGTATGCATTAATAGAAAAATGCTCTTTGCGTATGCTTAAAGTTTCTAGTTGCAGAGCAAATTCTTGTTCTAATTTTTAATACAAAATAATAACATTTGTTTCTCATAGACCCAGGGGTAAATGTGATTGGTCAAGACGTTGAAAGGTGCATCGGAAAAGGCATTCCCGATATTCTAAGATAAAACACATATGCTAAAAATGCTATAGGTTTTAGTGGAAAAGATATTATATATCAATAAGCAACACACACACACACACACACACACACACACACACACACCATTGCCTTCATATTTGCTTCGCTTAAAATGTCTGAAACGCCTGAACGATCATCTTTCTATGGACACTTATCTACTTTATTTCATTTACATGATCTACATTAACACAAGCTCTTATAACATAAAACTTTTTAATATAAAGGTATGTTTAAATGTATAATACCAGATTATATTAAAGTTCCGCAGTACACGCCCAAATGTGTATACCAGATTGTATTGAAGTTCCGCAGTTAACGTCCAAATGTGTCACACCTACTACTTTCGTTCGTCAATATCTAATGCTTTGATGGTATGACCTTTAAATAAATTAAGCCTTTTTAGTCATGAAACCTATTGTACTTTTACCCACCCTGCTTTATGTTGAATCAGTGTACGGATAATCAGCAACTGCAATACTTCCAGATAAATACAGACGGTCGGTAGGCCAGAAAAGCATGCAGGCTTGGAACGATGAACAGGTACCCGTTTTCGACTGTCTAGAGAGGCTTAAAGGGTACAAGTACATGGGAATACTAGATTTAGACGAATTCATCTTACCAGCAAATGACACATCCATTCCACGCCTTTTAGTGAGTATTACTTAGGATGAAGTGATTAATTGGTCTAATTATAATTATTTCCTTACAACTGAATTGTGTCTCTGACGCACACACCAGCATCACACATACATGGTATAAAACGTTTCAACCCAACCTCACGTTTGTACTATTTCACACATACACAGCGATTCATATCTTCTACAAAGAAGGAAATATCTATATCGCATTCGACCAACACGGTACCATATCAGACTGGGGAAGATACGCTAGTACCACATTCGATCAATATAGACTAGGACGAACGTGATCGCAGGTTGGTATTTACCTTTTGAGTATTGGTTAACCGTCTGCAATATATTTAAATTTGGCTGACAAGTGGACCACGATAATTTATGATATAGTAATTCACCGCATAAGAACTAGTTTCTCTCCATATATGAGGAAACTACGATAGCACATTCGACGTCTTGCAATCGGGGGCGGACCCGTTGTAAATACGCTGGCGAAAGGCGGGCCCTGGTGTGTGTGTATTTTGCAGCGTTTGCCGTATGTTTCATGTGTGTGTGTGTGTGTTGTTTAGTGTAGAGCAAACTTACGTTGGCCCGGTTCAGGGGTGAGTGCTAGGGTGCTTTCCCTTTATATTTGACGTAAACGATTACCTGTTGTTTATCGCTAAATTTATCGTTTTTATTCGTTGGCATCGAATCATCATTTTGTCGTGAGCATCAGACATTTCAATAGGTAACGTACAAAAATGGTTTTAAAACCTTTATTCAATAGCCACATTGTACTCACTCGCACATTGATGATGATGGAGATGAAGATGCAGGGTGGGAGTGGTGTGGTTGTATCATTGATGTTTAGAAAGATGCACGTTGATGTGATCACAACCATGTAAGAGCTAAGAGTGTAGACTCAAATTTTTTTTTCTCTCACTAGGCACTGCTGTTTAGTAAGAATCCTTGGGCAGCAGGATTCAGTTTCAACGTTCACATTTTCGTCACTTCTTGGGGTATGACTAATACTAGTGCTGAATTTATTGTGACGCAGTATACAAACCGGACACAACCTATGAAGGACAGAGTTAAAAACATCTTTATGCCCAGTAGAATCAGACCAGGTGGCGTGTCTACTCACCAATACATTGCTGATCGATCCAGGAACTATAAAGCGTGAGTTTTAAACCAATGAATTAATTTAAATTTAATTTTGATAAATTATTGAAAATAAAATCATTAGCTCTCCGTAAGACACGTTTTCCATAACACTTAGTTTAAATGGTAAATTGTAATCTGAGAGCAATTGTACTCATTGTGCCTGACAATTTAACGTTGTTATTGAATGCCGTGATGTTTTTCATTAACAGAAACCGTGCCTTTTGGAGCTGTAGAATCAAATGGGGTAGTATGGAAATTACAACAGAATAATCAAGTTTAAGTTCACCAAAATTTTGTATCTCGATATTTTCCATCGATCGATCGAGAGATCATTAAACCCCGTGTCATGATCACAGTTCGTGAATCTACGAATTTAACAACGGCAATATAAGATGCATTGTTAGGGTGAATGCTAGTTACATAATAGCATAGGCCAAAATAAATCATTGGTTGATAAATGTGAAAAATTGAAACATTTTTCTTTTGGCAACATTATGCATACATAACTTTAGGAGGAAATGTACAGCATCGTGCATTTATAGTAAATTGACGTCTATTTCTTGTACTCCAATTTACGATATGTTTGAAGATGGGTCCCTGACATAAGTGCAGTGTTAGTGAAATGCACACCTTCTTTATTATTTCCACGTCTTGTAAGCTTTGGAATTAATTATATGACAAAATTCATCAGGTAGTTAAGAAAAACAATTTAAGCCGCCTAGGGGTGATCATTTTCTCGTGTTAAAGGATGGATGAATCACAGATCCTCAATTTTAATCAAATGAAATGGGAAAACTGTTCACGACAGTATTCTATGAAACCCTTTGGACATTGTGTCTTCATCCGGTAACCAGTGTCTCCTTTCATACTGCACATGTGCTTAGACACGGTTGTTTTAATTATCGGGTCTATACTGTACATAACTATCATATTTTTATCTTTAGAGGAGAGTTCAGTCTTCTCAAACAATCAATAAAGTCGACAAGAGCGAGTTATGCTAGCCTTGTTTATTATCTGCTAGGGTAAATTTCATATACTTCCAAAAATGTGAAACAACTTCAATCCTCAACTTGAATTTTGCAAAACGTAACAGGCATTTTGCCATTACGCTATGTGAGTTTTAAATTTGAGCTCTGAAATATAATGAAAGTTTTGAGAAGCTTCTAGCAGATTTGTGTCGCAACATTAACTATGTTAGAGAATCCTTTAACATGATAATCTCTAACCGCAAATGGAAGTATTACAGGGTTTTGAAACAATCATACAATTTGTGAGGACATGATGGTCCTGAAAGCCCCCCAAAACCCCAGAAGATATAGTTTGCTAGGACATGTTGGTTCTGACAGTCCACAAGGACAGCAATACAGCTTGTGAGGACATGTCTATCCTGACAGCCAACATGGACGGTCGTACAGAATTGTGAGGGCATGTCTATCCTGACAGTCACCATGGACGGCCGTACAGCTTGGGAGAACATATCTATCATGACAGTCACCATAGTCGGTCGTACAGCTTGGGAGGACATATCTATCATGACAGTCAGTACTGACAATCAAATTAAAAGAATGTACAGATGATATTAAGAAACAGAATGAGACTGTAAATTGCGGGGACAAAACTGTCCTAGCAGATATATAAACTGTAAACAAGTTTTATGAAAAGAGATGCAGGTCAAAAACCAGAGTTCATTTTCATGCAAAAGAGAAACAATTGTTTCGGATAAATTTATCTTACAGTTTAAATTCATGCAATAAAGCAGTGCAAGTTGGGATATATGTATCTTGCAGTTTAATATGACCATTCACATTAAATTAGACCGCTTTCATTGCGCCAGACTGGTCAGTGATACCATTTGCTTTGCGCAGTTGTGAATTTTTTCTGAAGAAATAGTGCGTTTTGAATGCATTTAATGTTGCATCATATATTATCTATAAGTATTTATTGTCATCCTGCATATCATTCAGTCAGATCAAACCGTCCTTAAAGAACTTCACAACCTTCTACCACTAGACACTAGGCAAGTTGCACATTATATAGCTAATGTTCTTTTTGTCAAGTAATAGGATGAGCTATCAATAACATTCACATTTCATGGTGCCTTCGGCTTGTTGTTTGTATATGTCTAGCCGATGTCATTTACAAATGCAGTCTTTGACAAGTTGTTCAGTTGATGACGTCAATGCTTTCTTAGAAAAAGATAATCCATGCTTGTTGTGTTAGATGCTGCATGTCTAGTCCATGTCATTGTAACCAATGCCAACATGGATCTTCGAATGCATGTCACTACGATCCTTGTCATATATGTAAACGTAATCATTGTGGTGGGAATCGAAATAAATAGTGCTGAATGCGGCATTGGACTGCTTGTTTTCCACAGAATAATAATACATGTGGGGTTATTAAATGAATTACAAAGCTCAATATCGATAGGAATAAATACCCATACTTTATACACCATACCATTAAAATTTGTTTCCGAACTTCAATTTCAGTATATATATATATATATATATATATATATATATATATATATATATATATATATATATATATATATATATCTTGGTTGGTTTAATATATCTCAGTCCTAAAGCAACGTAAAGTGTGATATTAATCACGGCACGCTGTAAACAGTAACGTTAACTCTAGCAGTCTTTACTGGAAATCTTTTGCGTCCCCAGTCAAGAAATATATTACATTTATTTATCCAAATAAGCTGATACATTTATTTAAAAAGATATTATTAATGGTAGTTGTAATAAGCTTTGCTAACTAAATTTCACCAAACTTGACCATGAAGAGGACAAGATGTCGGTTAACGTTTTTTTATGAGATTGGATAAAGATTTTGCATTGCAATTTCATGTGACATAATTATACATGTATTTTTCTCTAAAATAGGACAAATATGTTAATACATATACATCTTATTATGAGAACAAAGTATCCACATAAATTTTTCTCCAAAAAGGTGTGAACATTTTATTACATTTACAATATATTAATAATGTGTCTTTAATATAGTTAATTCTGCAGCGGGATTTAACCATTATACTGTATATATTATACAGTTACGAGCACATGGTGTCTTCAGTATCTTGTTTCTACAGTTATATACAAAAACAAAATACATACACAAATTATTATGAGGATACGATGACCCCCATAAAATGTCGTTAACAGCTGATTATCAAAATTAGTTCTAAAATGAGATTATCATTTTCAGTTACATGTTTAAATCATCGTAAGGTTGTCTTGAAATGGTGTAGACATTATAACATCCAAAGTTCAATCCAAAATGTGGTTACTATTTTAATAGCTCCAAAAAGTTCTCTCAAAAATGAAATTATTTGTATTGATTAACAAATTCATTGATTCCAGGTTTAGTCTAAGCTACCACTCACATTTGCTTTAGAATATTTTTATTGTTATTAATTAATAATTCTTTGGCTTCCTTAATCGAGACGGCAATTGACAGGTTTGAGGAAGATCCAAACGGAATTTTTGGAGTGATTAAACGTCAGAATTACTGTGTCTACATCAGAATATATTTTGTGAAATATTGTGACAGTATCAGCAGACATTTACTTAGTCTTGCAACAAAGTGCCTTGGGTATTAACTCGATTCAAATGGGAAGTCCTAAGTTCCATTCCCTGAAATGTATCAAACATGAATTATTTTAAGATCTCGGTGTACAAGCGACTTTTGTGCCTTTAAAGAAGACACGGACAGAGTATTGTTGGAACAAGGTGTTATTTTACAATGCTATCAAAGATGGTTAAAAATTTAATTTTTAAAAATAATTTATGAGAACAAGGTGTTTCATTCAAGTTAGAGAAAATGAGACCAACATTCTTAAATGACTAATTAATGTAAGAAACGTTGTCGTGCTAAAATGCCCCCAAGAGATTGTTTAAAATAAAGAACACAAACACTTAAAAATCATGACCCGTTTCACTTTTTTATTTCTTGAAACGAAATGTAAACCATTGTTTACACCTTTAAAATCCTTTTCGTTTCTAGGTAACGTTCTAAACAAAATGACGTCATAACAAGCATTGTTCTAGACTTTTATGCCATGTCTTGGAAACATCAAAAACATGAAAAGTGAGAAATTAAAATATACAGAAAAAGGATTATTACAGTGTTTATGTCACCATTGAAAACTATAAATATCTCCATAAAGAGATAAATTACCAGTTGTAATGAGCATACAAGTCCTCAAAAATATCATTAAATATTGTAAAATATTAATTAGCAGCATGTGCAGCGAGAATCTGGAAGCAAGTGCTCAATACTCCAAAGCTTTGAGAGTATCTTCAGATTCCTAAAGGACTATATTTCCTTATAGCAAAAACGTGATAGCCTCTGTTACTACAAGATATGGATAAATCACCGAGAGAGAGAGAGAGAGAGAGAGAGAGAGAGAGAGAGAGAGAGAGAGAGAGAGAGAGAGAGAGAGAGAGAGAGTATTAATTTGTCAAAGGGACTCTCCAAAAGCAGCTCTTGACACGTGGAAAGTAATACAACTATGAATTATGCTCATAAACTGTATATAAACCAACATAAAAATGTAATGTCATGATATCTGATTGTAATGTAGCTTAAGCATACATAACTATCAATCTATTGTATATTTCTTTATAATCTTCTTATGCTCTACAGCAGAAACGTGCACGTTTATCCAAATTATTTGTTGAATCGAACCACGAATATGCACCTGCAAGTTTATATATCCTGTTCCTGTTGCTGTAAGGGTTAACGCCATTTTTAATATATGCTATACATGGCGGCCAGTATAAATGATAGAAGACCAACCCTGAAAAACCCCTGAGAGAACCAATGACCCACGAGAAACTACTGGCAAGCTTTCTGTATTACCCAAACTCGTATTTATCTTATCGTTTCATATATTTTCTAATGAGGTCTGATAAACGAGGCTACAATGTATATCTGTCCAGTACTAAAAACCTAAACTCAGTAGGGACAGAGTGTCGCAGAACAACATTCAGAATTTTTAGCTCCTGTATTTTGAAGTTTGTTTTCCGAGAACATTATTTAGTTTAGACTTTTGCAGTATACATACACACGTTTAATATTTTAAGATGAACATTAGAGAATTCAAAATGTTTTGTTCATTTAGATCAAAATGCCCGAGTTATCTGGGTGCGATTAGCCATTACCGGACCTGCCGCAGTGAGTGGCAGAGAGGTGGACGTAATAAATGCAACACATTTGTTCGTTACCGTGACATAAGGATGGTAAATATCATAGAACCAATCAAAGATCGTGTGTTGCAGTTGCGGAAGAAACTGGGAATAACTACTCCATTCGGGAAAGTATCGTAGAATGGCAAGACATCCTCGGAATCACGTATGAATATGTAGTTATAATAATGCACCTGTGTAAATCAAAACTTTGATAGAAAGTCTTATTGTGTACAAAAATACAAACATCGTAATTGTAACATTAATTATATAAAAGTTACTATAATCAGATGCGCTATTTTTGTTCAGACTGTACTTCGTCCGAAAAAGTTTATATCAAGCAAATTTAACTTTCTGAAGTTACACTAACCAGCACATCGTTTACAGTCTCTAACACGTACGATGGGTTACAAGGACACAAATTCGATCAAATAACTCCCGTATATTCATTCTTTCATCGGATTTTATAATCTTCCTTTCTGATTAGCGTTATAGAAATAGATGTTGATATATTCGTGCATATCCAGATAACAACGAGAGCATGTGCGAGTTACTTAGAGAAACATTTATTTATTTATTGCCGTTGAAGACAAGAAAGGTGTACGTCTTCAAACTGTAACTGGAATTAATCTTATGCATTTAAAGTCTAGTCGGATAAATGCAAAAGTCACAAAATGACTACTGCATTACGCAATCCAGAATCCTTGATTTGTCAGAAATTTTAATTTTATCAGATTGTCTTATATTATGTTTAATTTCTGTATTATGAGTAATTTGTTATGTTAATTTTATTTAGTTTTCCTGACCATAACATATCCACCTTTTGTTTATTGTCTAAATGTTATAATATTTTAAGCCGCTGGAAAAATATATATATATATTTATGTATGTTTGAGTATTTTTGACCATATAAAATCCGATTTTAAAATGCATTTATGGTTACAACAAGCAAGACATGAATATTTTCACCATTTATAAATATGTTCTGCACCAGTCCTTTGACATGTCTTAATATACTATGACAAGGTAATTTTAATTACTCTAAATTCTTCTTGTATACTTTCTTTCCTGCCTTCTCCTCCTACTCTTGTATATCACTACTTAGATTGTCAACAAGGCTTCTTAGATCAAATTAACATGGAGCTAATTTAGGCTTAGATTGTCAACAAGGCTTCTTAGATCATCGTAACATGGAACTAATTTAGACTTAGATTGTCAACAAGGCTTCTTAGATCATCGTAACATGGAACTAATTTAGGCTTAGATTGTCAACAAGGCTTCTTAGATCATCGTAACATGGAACTAATTTAGGCTTAGATTGTCAACAAGGCTTCTTAGATCATCGTAACATGGAACTAATTTAGGCTTAGATTGTCAACAAGGCTTCTTAGATCATCGTAACATGGAACTAATTTAGGCTTAGATTGTCAACAAGGCTTCTTAAATCATCGTAGCATGGAACTAATTTAGGCTTAGATTGTCAACAAGGCTTCTTAAATCATCGTAGCATGGAACTAATTTAGGCTTAGATTGTCAACAAGACTGCTTAGATCATCGTAACATGGAACTAATTTAGGCTTAGATTGTCAACAAGGCTGCTTAGATCATCGTAACATGGAACTAACTTAGGCTTAGATTGTCAACAAGGCTTCTTAGATCATCGTAACATGGAACTAATTTAGGCTTAGATTGTCAACAAGGCTTCTTAGATCATCGTAACATGGAACTAATTTAGGCTTAGATGGTCAACAAGGCTGCTTAGATCATCGTAACATGGAACTAATTTAGGCTTAGATGGTCAACAAGGCTTCTTAGATCATCGTAACATGGAACTAATTTAGGTTCTAGCTATTGTGTTCAGTGAATGACAAACATAATGATAATATAATGAATATAATATAATATAATATAATATAATATAATATAATATAATATAATATAATATAATATAATATAATATAATATAATATAATATACATAATGTATAATGATGCCATGTCTTAACTTTGAGAACCTCTGATAAAGTTGACCCTATCAGAATTGCCAACAATTAAGTTACGCTGCCTTCGTGTCTACGCCCCTCTCCAGTGCCGCTGATTCTCTCATCCGTTCCGTAATTACACGTAAAAACGGCATTCCATATAACTAAATAATGAACTTAGCGTCTGAACGACCATTAAATCGGAATATTCAAATTCGAAACCGACATAAATGTTCATTTTTATTTTATTAATTAACATTCAAGTTGTCTATATAAATTATTATTTATATGGACGCTACCCAAGACCTGTAGTCCTCGAATTAGGCGTTTTCACCTTTAGAAAATTAATAATTATCAATAAAGATTTCTTATCTACCTGTAAATTCATTATGCGGCTTGGGGATTTGACCTAATGATGAATAACAAGCAAGTTGTGTTGTGACTTGTTTTAACAAAGGTGGAATGTAATGGATTTTATTTGCAGTACATTTTTATTCATCGTTTCGTTTGAATAATTTCATGAATTAGAATATATTAACAATGTTAGCATGTGCTGTTTCTTGATGGATATTGGAATTTAAAAACCTTTTCAAGACTCGTATAGACTCACACTTGAGTCATGAAAGATTTGTCTGAATGTTAGACATATATTTCGATTTATTGTAAACAAAATGACGTTAGCCTCTATTTTTACATGCCTTTTTGAATTAGTGATATCATCCTCTATTGATTTACATGTCTTTTCGAATTAATGATATCTTCGTCTATTATGTTACATGTAGTTTTGAATGATTATATAATCTTCTATTATTTTACATGAAAATTTGAATGAATGATATTATCCTCTATTATTTTACATGTCAATTTGAATGAATGATATCATCCTCTATTATTTTACTTGTCATTTGGTATTAATAATATATCATCTATTATTTTAATGTCATTTGAAATTTATGATATTATCATGTATTATTTTACGTCATTTTTGTCAGCGTCGGTATTTAAGTAAGATTATGAGTTTTATCTGATGACTCTATGTATACAATTGGTACTACAAAGGTTAAACTTTTCCAATAAAGAAAATACTAATACTAATACTAATTATTATTATTATTATTATTATTATTATTATTGCTATAATTAGTATTATTATTATTACTATTATTATTATTGCTATTATTATTATTATTATTATTATTATTATTATTATTATTATTCCCCGGTCTACGTGTGCATCAATGTATTTTTTTGCTAAATGAGCGAGAACATTTGTTGGTATGTATCAATGACAGAATAAGATTGTACAGTGTGGGTGAAGAAAGATCCAATTAAAATATCTTCAGTATTGATTACGTCTACGAAAACAGATTAAATGAGTTTTTGTGTGTGTATGCGTATGCATTTAAAGTCATGTATGTCTCTGCACATGCTGTTGACATTCAAATATGTATAAATGTGTATAGCATTGTTTCTTTACCTATTGATCACCATTGTTACAAAAAAGATTTCTTACATACGTGAAGGCGTCTGATAACATAAGAAAGAGTGTGCTAGTCTGATAACATAGGAAAGAGTGTGCTAGACTGATATTATAGGAAAGAGTGTGTTAGTCTGATAACATAGGAACGAGTGTGCTAGTCTGATAACACAGGAAAGAGTGTGTTAGTCTGATATTATAGGAAAGAGTGTGTTAGTCTGATATTATAGGAAAGAGTGTGTTAGTCTGATATTATAGGAAAGAGTGTGCTTGTTTGATAGTTTAGGAAAGAGTGTGCTAGTAAGATAGTATAGGAAAGAGTGTGTTAGTCTGATAGTATAGGAACGAGTGTGCAAGTCTGATAGCATAGGAACGAGTGTGTTGTATGATAATATAGGAAAGAGTGTGTTAGTCTGACAGTATAGGAAAGAGTGTGTTAGTCTGATAGTATAGGAACGAGTGTGTTAGTCTGATATTATAGGAAAGAGTGTGTTAGTCTAATAGTATAGGAACGAGTGTGTTAGTATGCTAATATAGGAGAGAGTGTTGGTCTGATAGTATAGGAAAGAGTGTGTTAGTCTGATAGTATAGGAAAGAGTGCGTTGGTATGATATTATAGGAAAGGGTGTGCTGATCTGATAGTATAGGAAAGAGTGTGCTAGTCTGATAGTATAGAGAAGACTGTATTAGTCAGATAGGATGGGAACGAGTGTGTTAGTCTGATATTATAGGAAAGAGTGTGTTAGTCTGATAGTATAGGAACGAGTGTGTTAGTATGATAGTATAGGAACGAGTGTGTTAGTATGATAATATAGAAAAGAGTGTGTTAGTCTGATAGTATAGGAAATAATGTGCAAAGATGTTATACTTAAAATAACCTGTAAATATGTTACGGCCTTTGTGATTGATGGATCATGTATGACCAAATATTTAACAGTTGAAAAAGATTAAAAATAATAAAAATATTATTATTGTCGTTGTTATTATTATTATTATTATTATTATTATTATTATTATTATTATTATTATTACTGCAATGTCTTTAGCTTTATAGCATGTATAACAGTTATGAATGTATTTTTTATATTAAAGTTTAGAATAGTTTGAAAATTAGTTATTACAAACTAAAGAACAGAAAAGACTGAAAAGCAACAAAATTTGAAAAACAAATTAACAAATACATTATTTCCTTAAGATAGAAATTGAAACATTATACATAGCTTCGATAATTAAATAAATCACTAATATAGATAATAACAAAACGTGGCCACAGTTGGACTTTATTCCGTGTTCCAATTATTTACAGCCCCGCTTACTTTTCTAATTTTCCTTCCACTGGTCACACTGCTTGGCAAATGCCTTATGGAGGCGTGCACTTCCACGTTCAGTATAATCTTCACCAGCCAAAACGCTCGATGAAGTCTTTTTGGGTCAGCCCCCTCTTACTGCCTACCTGTCTGTACTTTCACCCTCTTCTTTCTCTATTTTGACTGATTTAAAGTCTCATAATACGTTTATATATGTATAACAGTTTACTTTCCACGAAGCACGGGTATCTTGCAGGAACACGTTTTTCTTGACAATAACAACGTCATTATAGCTCATTGAGCATAACCTATGCGTTTACTTACACAGCAAAGACAACTATAATTTTCTTAGCGGAATCTATAAAATTGCAAAAACAAAACATTGAGGCACGCTAACTGATGAACTGTAAAAACACCCTAATTAAAAATGTTTCTCTGTTAGTGATGAATATCCCAGGTGTCAGACTCGTAAGCAAAAAGGAAACGTAAAGAAAAACAATTCACACGCGTATATGCAATACCGATGCTTTAATAAATGTGATTGAAAGGAATTAGTCTCTGAATATATGCAAATATTAGCTCAGTAGCCATTTAAATTCTCTAAAACAGACCCAGATTATCATTTTTATTTCTATCTGGGACCTCTGTTTTTCGTACTTTTCTAAATGAACCCCCCCTCCCCCTTAAAAAGAATTAATCAATCGTAACAACCAGAATGGCATACCAAAGAAACGGTTCAAGCGGAACGTATACGAAACTACTACATAAATGTTTACTAAATATCTTTTATGACGGAATAAATTAAAATTCCCTATTGTGAATCATGAACGTACCGTACCTTCTTCAAACAAGCCATTGAATCAAACTCGGATAACAGATATATCATATGGAATCACTTGCGAGAACTACCTTAAAACTAAAATAATACATCTACGATTCGCTTGACGCTCAGCATTAAGAGATTAGTGTTAGGGACTAGTCGGCCTGGTGTCAGGATAATGTGACTGTGTGGGACATAATGCTATATGACTGCGGCATTATGCCACAGTGCTAGACATCCCTATTAACTGCCACACTGCAGACATTGTAGCGATATGACTGAAACATTGTTAAAGGTACGTTTAAAACCCTAAATAAACGAACAAACATACGTATACGTCGATGTTTTATGACAGTTAATGACACTTTTTACACTGATGGTCACGATATTCAAACCAAACGAATCTCTCATTTACTATTATCTTCTAGACACTTCATAGGTTTAATTTTACAGAGATTTACTTAGATAATCGCGAATTAAAAGAAACCCAATTCTTGATCTTATCATAAAAAATAGACACTAATTTATAGTTGTTGTAGTGTTTAACGCCATTTTTTCAGCACAGGATAGGCTATACATGGCGGCCAGTATTAATGGTGGAGGAAGAACCCGGGAAACCCCCGGAAAGAACCACCGCCGACCCACGAGAAGCTAATGGCAAGCTTTCTCCTTACTAATTCATTGGCGGGTCTAGATGAAATTTTACCCTAATATGTTAAAAATGTCAATTTTATCAATCTATATGTCACGGAAAGAATTATTTTTGTTGTTGTAATATCACTTCTAGTATATTTTCAGTCACTGACGTTAGCAAAAGTATTCGCAATTCATAAATATATATATATCTATCGTCCTGAACGATGTTTATTTTAGGAGATTTTTACCTACAAAAAATAAAAAGCTTGAATCATAGCAAAGTGGTTCTTGCATTGCCTGAACTATACAATGCTAACAATCTCGTAACATTTGGAAAATATGGAGTAAATACAGTGTGTTACTTTAAATGCCTCCCTCCCCCTCGATTTTCTTTTGTGTATAGTCTATTCACGCGGAAAATGGTTTTCAAAATACAAAAGCGTAATAATTTCTATCAAAGGTTATACAATTAGATTCGTAGTAAATTAGCTTGACAAAGCATTTATAATATATTCAACGAAATATAATTTATATCCAGACGTTAAAGACAAACGAAGACTTGATCTTAACATATATAAGTTTTGACAGGAACAAATGAAAATGTATTGGTACAAAAGTGTACAAAGAGACTCATTTAAATGGTTTCAAATTAGACTTTGTTTTTTCATATATATACACTACTATCAGTTGTTCTTTTACACAAAATGAGAGTAAGACAAAATATGTCCCTTTCTTGTACTGAAGGAGGTCATTCATATTTCATTTACTGCAGGACTGCGCTATCGTAAACAAAAGTTGGATCCAGGTATCCGGTTGGATGAAGGAGACGCTTCTACATCTTGCAACAGTAGACATGGAATTTAGAATAAAGAAATATGACAGGTTGGGTCAAATTTTTAAATAAGATTTTACTTTTAGGAAATAGCTGCATATTTAAGTTGCATGATCAACAGATTGTACAAAAACCTGAAAACGTTTGGAACAGAGTAATTAAATGATACATAGAAGGCTGATAAAGATATTATTGATAGATAATGTTATATCCTTAGTTATTAACTGACTTGAAGATGGCCGCTATAGCTTAACCAGCTTGAAGCAGCTGTTCCGTTTTTGTGCCGTTTTTCATGATATATGTGCGTGTTGTCTGTCTTCGTCTACATTATTGTGTTTCATCATGCATTGGCTGTTCAGTTTGTATGTGTTTCTTCATATTCTTCATTTGGAAAAGAGAACAATTATGATTTTTCTCAGCTGTCTTGCTCCACTGCTACAACGTCCTTTGTTTTTGAAAAAACTGCCATCACGTGATCGCCAGTCAACTCGTTCATGCTATGATGGACCATCAGTAAGTGCTTTAAATGACCACTCCTAGGCTCTCCATACTACATTGTGCTCAAGACTAAACGAACTGGGATTACCTCAATGTAAACGGAAGTGGAAAAATAAACGTTGTTTCAAAGCTGGCCGGCGTAGAACAGGAAGAAGAATTGCTGTTATCTCTTTTTGCTCTTTCTGGCTAAACAATTAACAAAATTGCCGTTAGTTTAGATAACCTGGTGCAAATCCCTATTAAATCGTCAATTTTTGTGTCAACTATCCCAGAGATACCACTGCGTATTGCATTATTCAGTGTTCAAACGGTAGGACCACCGGAAAAGCGCACATAAATAGTCAATTTTTATCAACGATCAGAATATCTACATCTTCTTCCTGACAGAAACATTGCTGAAACATCAGGCGGTGAGCCAAAGTGCACGGATCTAACACCCACCGGTTACTCCATGAAGTCGTTTCCCCGGCACTCTCGTGGAAATGGAATTGCTGTCATCACAAAGAATTCCATGATAAAATGTCTTAAACACACCACAACCTTCACTTTCTGCCACACATCGTTTGAACTAGTCCAAAAAACACTGACACTGGAATAAAGGTCAGTCCATTTTGTCTGCATCTACCGCCCTTATTTTAGTAGAAAAAACAAGCTGACTGAATCTCTATTTTTTGAAGCAGTTTCCGAATCTCCTGTAGTATGGAAATTCGATAGGTGACAACCTGATCATTCTTGGAGATTTCAACTTTCATTTTGATTGTCTTGGAAACCCATATACATCGCAACTCCTAGATTCCATTTCAGCTGCAAAGAGCTCTTCGAGATAACTAATAAACTAATGTCAAGGAAAAAATGTAAACCACTTTCAACTACCATCTTTCCAGAAGACCTTTTGGACCTGTTTGCAAATTTCTTCCGTGACAAGGTGCAGACTATCAGAGATAAGCTTATCAACATCAATTCAATTGACTGGTCGTCACCATACAGTTGCAATACAGAATTTCAGTGACAACCGTTAACAGCATCGGGACCCGTCTCTATGGATTAAGTTCATCCAATCGTGATGAAGAGTGCACCAGAGTCATGTGAACTTACTGGAATCACAGCATCACTGCTGAGTGAGTGCTTCCGTTTCAACTTAGCTTTCTCGACTGCAAGAATAAACATAAAGACCTAATAATGCTTTCTACCTTAAATATTTTCAGCATGTTTTATGTTTTCCCATTTCATGGTGTTTGTATTTGTAGTCATATTATTATATACGCTGTAAAGCGCTCATTATTATCATTATTATAGCTATATTAGCTTAAATAATGTTTCTTTCATAAATCATTTGATATTTACTATACTATGCAACATAGAATACCTGCGCTTTCAAAGAAGATAAGTGCTGGAAAATGTTCAGTTTCGATTCGTATTGTAATTGACCAGAATAAATAAATAAGTAATGATGGTTTCATGAACATTTTAACGATAAGTAAACATATCCACTTCTGGAACAAACGATGGAAATATGTTTGTTTTAAACCAGTTACTAAAATGGAAATTGCGCTTTATAAATACAAACCTCCCATGCAAACTCACTGCAACTAGCCGATAAACATTTCATGTTGGTTTTTCTTTAAAAATGTTTCCGAATGTAATGAGGTCACAATGGCATACATTCACACAATATGTGACACGATTGGTTTGCCTTGTAATTGCATGAACTTGCTTATTGTTAACCGTTACGACGATACAGTTAATAATAGTATTTATTACAGTAAGGGTTACTGTTGTCCTGACAATGACCACCGTTGAAGTAGAATCGAGCGTGATCCATTGTCCTTCTCTTCTTAACGTGGATCACACAGGGGGAAGGAATGACAGGGGTTGGAGTGGGGACTCCGTACATGCATTAAGATCCGTTAAGGCGACTTATTTTTATATCTGTGTAAAAGCAGAGTTTATTATGTTATGATGTTGTTCATCTACAACTATCGTTATCAGTTTAGTGTCTGCATAATGACTTGGGTTCTCCCCAAAGTCTTTACCAAACAAACTTTGTGGTTAACTCGCAATAAAAGTAACAAAGAAGCCTTTCAATGTGCGTGTAAAGAGGCGTTGGTCAAGGTCACTGTCAAAATGAGACGACAAATGGTGTCTATTCAATTACATATCGCGAACAAACTTAGCGAATGTCATGCATATTGGACGAAAAAAGGAAATCTGTCAATTTTGGTATCAACGTTAAAGATAAAAGCACAGAGATTGAAAAAAGATTTTTTCTTTATTTATAAAGTTTAGTTTTAGACTATATAGGACCAACGTTTATGGAGAGCTGGTACTTTAGGTTTCAAAAAGTTACAGCTCAAGTGTGGCTCAGAATGAACGAGTTATTGCATAATACCTTAGTTCTAAATTACGTTCATTGACTAACCATCTTGGGTGACTAGAGCTAGAACAATAAAGAAACTCTTTGATCATTGGTCCTAAATTTGGAATCAAAGCGTGTTGCTTCCTATTTTCAACATAGCCATATATTTGCACAAAGCAAAAATGAAAATATTCTTTTTATTTACTGTTCATTTCTCTGTAAAGAATATGACTATGTGGATCAAGTGTCCATTTAAATAAATATTAAGAACATTTAAAAAATTAGTTGAATTATGCGAACTCATGGATTTAAAATTTATTGTGAAATTATCATCTTTGTGACTGACAATATTGTCTCAATCAGGACGTTGGCATACTTTTCTCCTTGATTGACCGTCTTACAAAATAGTCATATTCATACCGACCTTCGTAGAAAGTAGTCCTAATCATATTGACAGTCGTAAAAAATAGTTATATTCATATTGACAGTCGTATAAAGTAGTTATATTTATATTATCAGTCGTAAAAGGTAATTATATTTATATTCACAGTCGTAAAAGGTAATTATATTCATATTGACAGTCGTAAAAGGTAATCATATTCATATTGACAGTCATACAAATTAGTCACATTCATATTGACAGTCGTACAAAGTAATTATATTCAGATTGACAGTCGCACAAAGTAATCATAGTCATATTGACAGTCGTACAAATTAGTCACGTTCATATCGACAGTCGTACAAAGTAATTATATTCATATTGACAGTCGCACAAAGTAATCATAGTCATATTGACAGTCGTACAAAGTAATTTTGTGCATCATAATAAAGCAAAATACTCAGTTTAAGTTTTTTCATTATGTGCATTTGGAAATTAATATAGATATTGTAGATAAAAAGATATGTTATTAACAGACCAATTTTCAAGGCGGTTTTCTGTTAGCGGCAAAACTACATTCAGCTGGTTTGGTTTCTCATTGACTTCTAATGAACTGATATTTTTCTCACTCTTTGTTGGTTTGAGAATGTTATAAATACCCAACAGCATTATATCGGGCAGTTTTGCGTTCTTACAAACACCAACAATGGATTTATGACCAAATTATGTACGTTCGTCTAGCATCCGCTATAAGCAATTACAAGCAAATAGGAGTGCAACGAACGTAAATGACCCAATCGCATGATTTCCAACCTAAATTGTTTTCTGCAATGATAAACGTGACCGGTATGATCAAACTTGCACCCGATATTGTAGTGCCTCATCAATTGTAGCCTGTCTCTTGTTTTAGACAGCCTCATGTTTTGTTATTATGTGATACAGAAGGATTTAATTAGCGTCTTGTATATATCCATTATTAAATATATCTTGACCATTACTGCCTTTTTGATATTCTTGGAAAGAATACCGTTTCCTATGTTTTTGCTAAATTTACAATAACCCAACTGACACTATACATTTTTAGATGTTTTTTCTTTCTTCAGAAAAGCATTGTGAACTGGGTCTATCTGTTACTTCACAAACCAACGTGCTCGTCTTTTCAATTGAAATAATACCATGAAAAAAAATTATTTAATCTTTTCCTGGAAACTCCATGTTCTCCATAGATTTTCTTTTACTTAAATATTTGGCAATGGGAAGATCACTTGGCAGTTGTCATAAAACTATCGGGGGTAGTGCGTTCAAAACAAAGTAATCTTTTCCATACACAATTAACTCAACATCTGACTAGTTCTTATAGTATGAAAGGAAGAAAAGGAGAATTTATAAATAGTAAATTAACGGAATTAATTTTCAATGGTATATTCGTAATACTATTTTGTGAAATGGTCTGGTAATGTGGTATCTTTAGGTAAAGGAATAAGATACAACGTTGTAAAGCTCAAGTAAAATTAGCCGCTTTTAATCTATATTATATTAAAGGTATATGCTTTAGTACTCTGTAAAATAAAGGCAGGAATACCGTTAGCAATGAATTTAAAACCTTCACATGTCCAATGGCCCGTATTGTCTTTTTCCTAATTTTTGAAGGAACGGTATTCCCTCCATTGTAAGTAACTGACAATCTTCCCATGTAATGTTAAATGGCGCACTCCACTTTGATTCATGTATGGTTAGAACATCATCCTGTTTAGGATTATTCAGACAGAATAGACTGGTGTTTTTCCTAACTTCTTTAAATAGTATCAATTCATCATCAAAGTCAGGTCCTTGGTTTCGAATCTGCGTTCGAAGTCTACGAAGAAAATATGCGTAAAGTGCATAATCCAACTTGGCCCACTGTCTATATAATTGACGATCATGTGGTTGTACCAGCCTGTTTTCATTCTTATTTAAAGCGACATTTTTGTCCAAGAACACAACATCTTTCATGTTCCAGTGAAGATACCTTCGCATCAAAATTATAGATTCCTCCATTAGCTCAGTAATTATTACTAACCTAAACTCTGATGCTAATGTTTCTAAGATCAATTTCACCTCGCTTGTATTAAATTTGCTAAACAAATGCAACGGGAATCCGAATTCAAGAGCTTGCCGGTTGTTTGTCCACGAGTTAAAAATTGACCGAGGTTCATACTTGAGTGGATTTCTTATATAAGTCGATGCGGGAAAATTACCCTTTATATTCCTAAAGATATAGCCCGGACGGAAATAGTTCAAGGCAGACTTGTATTGTTCGTATGGTTCTCTCACAATACCGATATATATCGTATCGTTTGGAAGAAAATAATCAAATGCCGACTTATTGTATATTACATGGTGACAGAGTATGTCAAAATACTTGCCCTTCGGCGTAGGAAGGATGTTAGATTTGGTCAAGGATTCTCTGAGGCTAATAATGTTAGAATATCCAAATTTAGTTTTGGCCAAGGACAAAACATAGGTTAAATTTCGCGCCCATCCAAAACGAAGAAAGATATTCTGCGCTGTGGAACTGGCAGCTTTGTGAACCTTGAGAAATGCGACATGGCGGACTTCGTTGCCGAAGTATAAATCTATTGTAGACGCCAACATTGATGGCGCAATGTTTACATCGTTAGGGAGCAGCATACGGGATTGGCTAGAGACTATGACTTTTGATTCCCGTGGTACTTGGCGATTGGCTTCTTGGTAGGTATGGTCCATGTAGCGCACGACTTTGAAGATCATACAACTGATGAGACAGAAAATAAGGACCCTGAAAATGAGATGATTAGGAATTGTACATTGTACTTTTGGACTATTAAATTTCGAATATTGTTAGTCGTCATTGGCAGGAAAAGCTATTGTATTCTACCAAGGTTGTATTGTTACATGGATTAGGTTTTACAATCTGTTCTGCCTAGTAGATAAGACTATAATGACAGTATCCATTCTTCTTACCACACATGCATATACTCAGTTTCTAAAATGTCCAAATGATATTGACAGGATGAGAAAGGTCATTAAAAAACTTTTTTTTTATACCGTGACGAGAAACAATAACGTTATTTGGCATACTTATGATAACATAAACTACTTTTATGTAACACTGCGACTAGAATTCCTTTGTAAATTAATCTTAATCACACATTAGTCAGTGGTGAGTTAGCAAAGGACATTCAGTGAAAAAAGCCAGGAATTCCACTGATGGCTAGCATATTGGATAATGTAACCTAGTTAATTGGTTGTACACGTGACTTGTACGATTCTAATCGATTGTGTATTGCATCAGTAATAGAGATTCATTTAAATGCAACACATTATGATTTTGTATGCTACAGTAACTAGTAAATGGAACCACCATAGAGAAATAGTATGAGGAAAGGAACGTGAAACTTATGTTACTATGTACATGAAGCTGATATGAAGTTATTTTGAAGAAAACAAAACATCGGAAGCAAGGATATGCATTCGATAGTGTCACTTGTTCTTCAGGCGAGACAATAATGTTGTAATCAAGACGTGAATAGATGCAGTCATTATTTTTTCAGACCACATGTCTAGAATCACTTATAGATTATAATTGCTAGTTTAGCGACCACCGATTGTGATTTGAAAAGAGAATGATGTCAAACATAGTTTATGGTAAATCTTCAATGCAAATAATTGGTAATGTAGATGTTGTTGAAAAGGAATTAATAATGGTACAAATGGTATTAATTATTAAAACGAAATCTCGAAAACAAACACGACAGTCTAATTTTATACATATATAATGTTTGGTTGCATTTAACATTCCAGTTACTGAAGGATCAGATGTAATCAAAGATGCAGTGCATTAGTGGAAGAAAACGTGTTTAATATCAGTGCATTAGTGGATGAAAATCATGTCTAAGATATCAGTGCATTAATGGAAGAAAATCGTGCCTAATATCAGTGCATTAGTGGAAAACAATCGTGTCTAATATCAGTACATTAAGGGAAGAAAATCGTGTTTAAGATATCAGTGCATTAGTGGAAGAAAATCATGTCTAATATCAGTACATTAGTGGCGTTCAAAACCAAAAGGACACCCACGCATAAACACCGCACAGATGTCGGTTCCTTCCAAGGTACAGGAGTATGTGTCCGCCCTGGACAAGGCTCTCCAGGACCTGCCAGAGCACGACGCCACAGCCAAGTGGAACGCCATAAAGGTACCATCTACAAAACAGCCATGTCCACGTTTGGCAAAAAGGAACGACCCAGTCAGGACTGGTTCAACGCACACCTAACAAGGATGAAACCACTAATCGAGGAGAAACGAAAAGCCTTTATAGCGTAACAAAAATGCCCCATGAACGGACGCGTGCTGCTCTTAAACGTGCTCGAAGCAACACCCAACGCATCGCTAGACATTGCGCGAACGAGTACTGGCAACAACTGTGTGAAGGAATCCAGCGCAGTGCCGAGACCGGAAACATAAAAGGTATGTACAGTGGCATCAAGAAGGCTCTAGGCCCTACAGTGAAAGGGGTCGCTCCCCTGAAATCCATGATGGAAGAAAAGATCACAGACCGTGGGCAACAGATGGCCAGATGGGTGGAGCACTACTCAGAACTATACTCCCGTGAAACGGTAGTCACTGAAGCAGCCCTCAGCAGCATAAAGAATCTGCCCATCATGGTGGAGCTCGATGAAGTGCCAACCTTAGAAGAGCTCAGCAAAGCCATTGACTCCATCCCAAATGACAAAGCACCAGGTAGTGACAGTAGCCCGCCCGAAGCTATCAAATGTGGGAAACCAACACTTCTCCAACCATTGCACGAACTACTTTGCCTCTGCTGGGAGGAAGGAGCAGTCCCCAAAGACATGCGTGATACCACGATTGTGACCCTTTATAAAAACAAGGGCGACCGCAGTGACTGAAATAATTACAGAGGGATCTCGCTTCTGAGCATCGTTGGTAAAGTGTATGCCCACATCATACTAAACAGGTTGCAGTTGCTGGCAAACCGTGTGTACCCAGAATCCCAGTGCGGCTTCAGAGCAGACAGGTCGAGAACAGACATGATCTTCTCTTTACGACAACTCCAAGAGGAGAAGAGCAGAGAGCAAGGTCAATCACTCTACATGATGTTCATCGATCTCACCAAGGCCTTTGATTTAGTCAGCAGAAAGGGCCTTTTTGAAATTCTCAGTAAGATCGGTTGCCCTTCAAAACTCCGCAGCATGATAATCTCTTTCCATGCAGATATGAAGGGAACAGTCCTGTATGATGGATCTTCCTCAACCTCCTTCCCAGTTAACAGCTGTGTGAAGCAGGGCTGCGTTCTGGCACCAACCCTATTCGGGATCTTCTTCTCCTTGCTTCTGTCCTACGCCTTTGACTCGTCCACTGATGGCATATATATATATATACACATCAGGTCCGATGGGAGGCTGTTCAACCTGGCACGACTGCGCTCAAAGACGAAAGTGAGGGCTGTGCTCATCTGCTTTTCGCAGATGACGCGGCTCTTGTGGCACATACTGAGGAAGCTCTTCAGAGACTGGTAGACCGTTTTGCTGATGCCTGCATGCAGTTTGGACTCACCATCAGCCTGGAAAAAACAAAGGTCAGCGTGCAAGATACCACCATTGCCCCTACAATCAAAATCAACGGTGTCACCTTGGAAGCAGTCAACAACTTTACCTACGTGGGGTCAACCATCAGCAACATTCTCTCGCTGGATAAGGAGATGGACAATAGGCTTGGATAGGCAAATACCATCATGTCACGACTGACCAAGAGGGTGTGGGAAAACAACGCGCTGACAGTGCAAACCAAAGTCAAAGTTTACCAAGCCTGCACCCTTCTCTATGGAAGTGAGACCTGGAATACCTAAATGAGGCAAGAGCGTCGGCTCAACTCCTTCCTTATACGGTGCCTTAAACGCATCTTGAAAATCAGCTGGAAAGACCGTGTCCCAAACAGCGCAATCCTGCAGCGTGCAAACACCCACAGCATGTTCTCCCTTCTGAGCAAACGTCGCCTTCGATGGCTGGGACACGTCCGACGCATGGAGGATGGGAGGCTGCCAAAGAACATCCTATATGGACAGCTGGCCACTGGCACAAGAAGAGTCGGCCGCCCCTCACTCCGTTTCAAGGATGCATGCTAGAGGGACCTGAAGGCACGTGACATCGCACCTGATGGCTGGGAAGTGCTGGCCGAGGACCGAGGCACATGGAGACTGTCAGTAAATAAAGGTATCTTAGTTGCTGATACGAGGAGAGGTCAGTTGGCAGCGGAGAAACGTGTCAGAAAGGGCCAAGTGACAGCAGCCACAGCAACTCTGCCTTCCCAGCATGTCTGCACAAACTGCAAGAGGGACTGTCATTCTCAAATAGGTCTCCACAGCCACAACAGACGATGTCAACAACCCAGAGACAGACGACACCCCAAGGGCGCTATCCGCATAGTCTCCCGAGACTAAGGCGCCAGTGATGATGATGAGTGGAAAAAAATCATGTCTAATATCAGTGCATTAGTGGAAGAAAATCGTGTAGAAAATCGCGTCTAAGATATCAGTGCATTAGTGGAAGAAAATCGTGTTTAAGATATCAGTGCATTAGTGGAAGAAAATCATGTCTTAGATATCAGTGCATTAGTGGAAGAAAATCGTGTTTAAGATATCAGTGTATTAATGGAAGAAAATCGTGTTTAAGATATCAGTGCATTAATGGAAGAAAATCGTGTAGAAAATCGTGTCTAAGATATCAGTGCATTAGTAGAAAAAATCGTGTTTAAGATATCAGTGTATTAATGGAAGAAATCATGTCTAAGATATAAGTGCATTAACTGAAGATAATCGTGTAGAAAATCGTGTCTAAGATATCAGTGCATTAGTAGAAGAAAATCGTGTTTAAGATATCAGTGTATTAATGGAAGAAAATCGTGTTTAAGATATCAGTGCATTAATGGAAGAAAATCGTGTAGAAAATCGTGTTTAAGATATCAGTGCATTAGTAGAAGAAAATCGTGTTTAAGATATCAGCGTATTAATGGAAGAAAATCGTGTTAAGATATCAGTGCATTAGTGGAAGAAAATTGTGTTTAAGATATCAGTGCATTAGTGGAATAAAATCGTGTTTATGATATCAGTGTATTAATGGAAGAAAATCATGTCTAAGATATCAGTGCATTAACTGAAGAAATTGTAATGATATCCTATGAACGAGAAAAATCAAGCAAGCATTAAAACCTCACGAAACTCGAGTGTAGGATAGTAATACAATGTCTGCTGATGATAAACCCAAATCTCATTTATAAGTCACTTCGTCGAAACAAAAAAAAACTTTGCTAAACAACAACCTGCCTTAGGAGGAAGTTCTTATCACTGTGCATATGCTGACTGCACACGCAATTTCCTTTTCTACGAATGTTGCGACAGTTATTTTGTTTACCATGGAGTCTTTCCCTTTGTGAATCGTGCCAACCAACTCATCTGCAAGCATAAACAATATCGACAATGATCTCAGGAAAGAGCTAGTTATTTCTCTGCGGTTTTCTTCTGCAGCAATATCATATTTGGGATTTGTATAATGTTATGTCAGTAAACATTTACAAGCGTGTTGGACGTATTCATAGAAAACACAATACCACATCATTAGGTCTATGTTACCAGAAAATCTCCACACCATATCTTGATGTCTACGTTGCCAGACACCTATTGCAACTGAAAACATCACACAAATTCATGATGTCTAAGTTGCCGGAAAGCAGCACGACACATCATGTCTTAGTTGCCAGAAAACATCACATTAATTCATCATGTCTAAGTTGTCATTAACCTATAGAAAAACAGAACTCACTACACCACATCATCATGTCTAAGCTGGCAGAAAATACCAAACTACGTCATCATGTCTAAGATGCCAGAAAACAAAACACTACATCATTGCATCAAAGTTGCTGAAAAACATAACATCACATCCTAATGTTTAAGTTGCTGGAAACAGCCACACCACAGCATTGTGTCTAAGTTAGCATTGACCAGTCGCAAGATTTATTTAAATATAAAAGCTAGCTTGTTGAAATTCCTCCGGAAGGTAATACTATGTTACATACAATGCATGCATGTTTGAAAATACAGAGATGCCACCTCAAGTCGTGTCATATTAACCGTGCGAAGAAATAGAAGACAGAAAAATGTAATGTACAAAGAATCATATTAGACTTAAAAACTTTCTAGCAAGGTATTCACAATATTTGTATTACTACGATAGAGTGAGAGTGTAATACATAAGTAAATAAAATAGTGTTACTAGTTTAAAATCATTTCAAATTTCCAGTGCGTTTAGTTTAAAGATACGTAGAAAGGAAACTTCAAAAGATGACATAATGGGACATGAAACAGTCTTGAAAGTACGTCTACCTTGAATATAAGCCGCCACATTCTATGAAAGCCGGGGTTGGGGAGTTAGCAAGTTTTAACATAAAGTCCAATCATTTGCTTCGATTCTTGTGAGCACGTATGTAGCGTGAAGCGCTTGTTTTGGTTAAATTACACCAATGTTCCAAAAAAATTCTTTATTTGTCATAGTAAATGTCTGCATAAATTTATATGCAACAAAGATCTTCATAGTATATTTTAAATTAGTTTTGTCAACTGTTTTAATGCTTTCTTTTTATAAACCACAAAAAACGTTTGATATAACAACTTTTCCAGGTATCTACCAACATTTTCAATAGCATATGCACTTACTTGAAATGTATGTCCTTCTAACAAAGTCGGCTAAGACAAAATCACAAATGAATACATGAAACTGAACATTTTAAATACGGATTTATGAATACTGTATTTAATTATGTACGCGAATATGCAGATTAAATTTTTAATAATGCAATGCTTAGATAACGTATCTCAAAATTAGTATTTTATTCAGAAAAAATTGTTCATTTGTCATATGTTGGTATATTGGTCATCGAGACTAATGAAGATATAGAATGCCAAACCAAGTTGTGGAATTGACGGAAAACATGGAATACGTTTAGTTTGTAAGCAAATAACCATTCTTCGTCTACAAATTAATGTTTTGCTATTGTTTTTCTTGATATTAATCGAATATTTCTATTAAATATTCCTCTTTTAATGAAGGTTCTAGAGACCAAGGCATAGAAACACTGCCGTCTACATTTTCTAGCAACATTTAGTCCAAAGTCTGTAGAATGTGTTGACGTTGTTTAGTTTAATAGATATCCAGATTTTCATCGGTCAGTGTACAGCTTTCCAAGGAGTGAAGGTTTAGATCGATAATCAGGATTATCAGATCGATAATCAGGATTATCAAGACATTGTATTCTTGACAAGAAAGGTGGTGATATAACGGGAATTATTATGTCACGTGGCGCTGTACGTGATTGCGTCAGTCAGGGGAACAAAGGAATGCTTAGAAATCATGTATCTATGTTAAATCCCTTTAGTTGAAGGTACGATAACCCAGCTATGTGTGGTGTGAAAACCATAACACCACATCATAATGTTTAAGTTACTAGAAAAAGCCACACCACATCATTAAGTCTAAGGTAGCATTGACCAGTTGCAACTTTCACTTAAGTATAAAAGCCAGTATTTGTAGCAATTCCTCCGGAAAGTAATAACATGTTACGTACAATGCATGCATGTTTGAAATTACAGATATGCCACCTCAAGTCTTGTCATATAAACCGTGCGAAGAAATAGAAGACAGAAAAATGTAATGTACAAAGAATCATATTATACTTAAAAACTTTCCAGCAAGGTATTTACAATATTTGTATTACTACGACAGAGTGAGAGTGTAGTACATAAGTAAATAAAATAGTGTTACCAGTTTAAAATCAATTCAAATTTCCAGTGCGTTTAGTTTAACGATACATAGACAGGAAACTCCAAAAAATGATATAACTGGATATGAAACGGTCTCGAAAGTAAGCCTGGCTTAAATACAAGCCGCCACATTCTATGAAGGCAATTTTTGTCGGTAAGGATGGGATTGGGGAGTCAGCAAGTTTTAAAATACATTCCATCGTTTGCTTCAATTCGTGTGAGCACGTATGTAGCGTGAAACGTATGTTTTGATAAAATTACTCCAATGTTCCAAATTATTTCTGTATTTGTCATAGTAAATGTCTGCCAAAATTGTAATCTCACCTTTTTGTGTACTCAATACTTTAACTGTCGACATTGCTGACTTGGGGCTAGGAGTTTTACCTCTCTCTATCAGTAATTTCACTTCTTACAGTAACAAGTCTGAGTGGGGCTTCTATAGTAATTTATATAATATATTGGGAACACCCAACCCCAACCCTAACAACCAGCCACCAATCAATAAATCGGAATACATCTTGCATATACTTTACATATTATTAGTATATCTGGGTTAACTTACAAACGAGAAAAAAACTATATTGATATGATACGTCCCGTAGTGAATGGAACATAGTTCTACATCCATATGTTGCCAGTGTTCTTGATAATTATTGTCAGAATGTATATTTTTGTATCTGAATTTGTTAATATTTGACCTGGTTAGAAAAAATATCGTTGATGTCTGCTATCGAATATCCTTATTTGATCGATCAAATTGTTTTGCTTGGATAACATTTCAGTTACCAAAAGACCTTAGATCACATAAAATATTCCCATGTGAGTACAAATTGATCACGTCTTAAACCTTGAAAATCGATTACACGCCTGATAAAAGAGCATAAAGAAGAAGGTAAAGATGTAACAATTACAAGTAGATTGAGAGCATAAAGCGAACCTCAAGTCATACAGAAAAAACGCATATTTTTAACATTATTGTTTGCATATATTATCCATGTACATAAATACATAATTATTTCTTTTCTGGTTTTAATGGACTAATACACGTCACAATGTCAATTCTCATAAAAAAGGCTTGATAAAAATATGAGATGATATAGCTATTGTTTTCAATAATAATAATAATAATAATAATAATAATAATAATAATAATAATAATGATCTATATGTTTCTATAGTAGCAGGTAACCAGTAGGAAAACTGCCCTGAATCGTTTCTCGTTTAGTTTTTGACATTGAATTTATGCCGATTTATGACGTGTTCATGAATTTACTTATCAGATTCATTTATACCAAAAATGCTTAATGAGTGCATCGAAATTAAATAAGAACTTTATGTTAAGCCATGTTAGTTCTATCAGGTTCATTGATCTCGATCCTATAGCGATTTTGGATAGTGGACAAAAGGCAAACCTCATATAAATCATTATTCTATACTTATTTTGTTATTATTATTATTATTATTATTATTATTATTATTATTATTATTATTATTTAGAGATGCATATCCAACATTTAAATGAAAGTGACTAAGATAACTTGATATATATATATATATATATATATATATATATATATATATATATATATATATATATATATATATATATATATATATATATATATATATATAATAATAATAAGTCGAAATTTTATTTATAGCAACAATTTAGATGTTAAAATAGAATCCTTAATATAGACGAATAAAATAATAAGTCGATATTTTATTTATAGCAACAAGTTAGATGTTAAAATAGAATTCACTAAAGCAAAGCATCAAATATAAGAGATTTCGGATTAGAGAAAGTAATTTAAGTAGACTAATAGGGAATATAAAAATCATGTTTGTAATCATTCCAAAAGAATGTAATCCTGAAAGTACTATTTAGCATTATACGACTGTAACCGATGTTGACGTTAAACACTAAATTTGCTAGTTTGTCATCGATATTTATAATGGATTGATTAGGTTTGATATTTTCAAGGCGGTTTTACTATAGTGGCGCAGGTTTTTCTTTGAAAATAAGAAAACTTATATTGATTTAGGTGAGAAGGTTGGACATATCAAGCAGCAATTTATCTGATGATTTTGTGTACGCAAAAAGGCAAAACAATTACGGAATACCTGCTATATTTACAAAATACTTCCGTTAAAACTATTTCTGAAAATCAGTCAATTCAACGCGATCAATAAGTTATGAAGACAATATAATGTCGAAAACGTTAGACGAAGTGAGGCCGTTGTTTGCTGAGAAAAGCCCTGCGTTGTCCATTTTCTATGAACAAAAATATTGATGAAAGTTTATGACTAATGATTTTAAACATGTAATTTAAATTGAATGGACGTTTTTCATCTAAACGTTTAAAAGATGTAATATATATGTGCCGGAAAAATATATTATATTCTTCCATGTGATACTGGTGATATTATAGAGTGGGCTACTAAATGGGTATTGATGGAGAAAACTGGGTAATTCCTACCTGAAATATTTCTGGTCTTCCCAGATGACAGATCTGGTTCTGTGCATTAGTTGAATGACTCGTTATAGAAGCAAATATGTTCAGTACATAAAGTCAGCTTTCGATAAGGGATTTTAAAACATCTCAGATTAAATGTTTCTTACAATGTCTTTTGACAATCAATTTGACTGCAAAACATTACGCGATTTTCTCAAAACATTCTTCCGTGAAACTTTAAAAGGCCTATTACACTTAGTAGAATTGACACGTAATTGCACTTATAAAGAGAAATATAAGCAAAAATGTTTAAAAAATCTTCAAATGTTCATTGATCCGTATTGGCTCTCTCGTATAATTTTGAACGAATTTTATTTCACCCATTCTCATTAACTGGCAATCTTCCCATATAATTGTAAATATTTCACTCACTTGGATTCATTCATGGGAAGAATTCATCCTTTGATTATTATTTAGACAGAAAATACTGTCTTTTTTATAACTTACTTAAATAGTATTAATTTGTCATCAAAGTCAGGTCCTTGGTCTCGAATCTGCGCTCGAGTCTATGAAGTTTAAGTTTGTAAAGTCCACAATCCAACTTCGCCCAGTGTCTATATTAAATGACGATCGAGTGATTGTACGAAAGTGCTTTCAGTTTTAATTATGGCGAGATTTTTGACGCACGTACTCAACCTCATTCGTGCTCCAGTAAAGATGTCTTCGCATCAAAACTATAGATTCATCCATTTGTTCAGAACTTATTACTAGACTAAACTCCGATGCAAATTTTTCTTTCATCAAATTCACCTCGCTTTTGTTAAATTTGTGAGGCAATAACATACAGAAGTTCATTCTTTTATGGATTTTTAATGTAATTCGATGTGGGGAAAATGAAGTGTATTTTCTTACAAATATAGAAAGAAAGGAAAACGTTGAAAGTCTTACACTATTGATACGACACAAAGAGTCATTACAAAATGATTTACTTTTATCTCACTGATATATAAATATAGTCATTACAAAATGATTTACCCTTATCCCATTGATATATAAATAGAGTCATTACAAAATGATTTACCCTTATCCCATTGATATGTAAATAGAGTCATTACAAAATGATTTACCCTTATCCCATTGATATGTAAATAGAGTCATTACAAAATGATTTACCCTTATCCCATTGATATATAAATAGAGTCATTACAAAATGATTTACTCTTATCCCATTGATATGTAAATAGAGTCATTACCAAATGATTTACCCTTATCCCATTGATATGTAAATAGAGTCATTACAAAATGATTTACCCTTATCCCATTGATATATAAATAGAGTCATTGCAAAAGGATTCACCCTTATCCCATTGATATATAAATATAGTCATTACAAAATGATTTACCCTTATCCCATTGATATATAGAGTCATTACAAAATGATTTACCCTTATCCCATTGATATGTAAATAGAGTCATTACAAAATGATTTACCCTTATCCCATTGATATATAAATAGAGTCATTACAAAAGGATTCACCCTTATCCCATTGATATATAAATGGAGTCATTGCAAAATGATTTACCCTTATCCCATTGATATATAAATAGAGTCATTACAAAATGATTTACCCTTATCCCATTGATATATAAATAGAGTCATTACGAAATGATTTACCCTTATCCCATTGATATATAAATAGAGTCATTACAAAAGGATTCACCCTTATCCCACTGATATATAAATATAGTCATTGCAAAATGATTTACCCTTATCCCACTGATATATAAATATAGTCATTACAAAATGATTTACCCTTATCCCATTGATATATAAATAGAGTCATTACAAAATGATTTACCCTTATCCCATTGATATATAAATAGAGTCATTAAAAAATGATTTACCCTTATCCCATTGATATGTAAATAGAGTCATTACAAAATGATTTACCCTTATCCCATTGATATATAAATAGAGTCATTACAAAATGATTTACCCTTATCCCATTGATATATAAATAGAGTCATTGCAAAATGATTCACCCTTATCCCATTGATATATAAATAGAGTCATTACAAAAGGATTCACCCTTATCCCATTGATATATAAATAGTCATTACAAAATGATTTACCCTTATCCCATTGATATATAAATATAGTCATTACAAAATGATTTACCCTTATCCCATTGATATATAAATAGTCATTACAAAATGATTTACCCTTATCCCATTGATATATAAATAGAGTCATTACAAAAATATTTACCATTACCCATTGATAGATACAAAGAGTCATTACAAATATATTTACAGTTATCCCATTGGTAGATACTAAAAAACATTGCAAAGATATTTACCCTTACCCCATTGATACGATACAAAGAATCATTACAACTATATTTACCGTTTCCCCGTTGATAGATTAATAGTCATTACACAGATATTTACCGTTACCCATTGATACGATGCAAAGAGTCATTACAAATATATGTATCGTTACCCCATTGATAGATAAATAGAGTCATAATTTTATATTATATTGCACATGTGTCCATGGCATCTACGGAGTGAATCAGGTACTGTAGCCGGCACCAAAGTGTTAAACTAGAAAAATGTCATCCATAAAAAAAAAAACACTGCATTATTAACTGTCTTGGAAGATTTCATATCACAATCTAGTTGCTTACGACATTCTGCTATGGATAAACTGGAAACACAATTTTGGTGGCTTAACAAAGGTCAGGGTGATAGTGTTTCAGCGTATAAAAGTTTACCTTTATAATTGTAAGTAGTAATAGGGGGCACTATAGGGTCTATGGAAAACCCAGTCAAAAACAGCTTGGGGCACTATAGGGTCAAGATTTATGGGGTCAATGGAAAATCCAGTCAAAAACAGCTTGGGGCACTATAGGGTCAAAACAGCTTGGGGCACTATAGGGTCAAGGGAAATGGAACAGGGTGGGCCTATATAGCGTCAAGGGAAATGGAACAGGGTGGGCCTATATAGCGTCAAGGGAAATGGAACAGGGTGGGCCTATATAGCGTCAAGGGAAATGGAACAGGGTGGGTCTATATAGGGACAAGGGAAAAAAAGGGCGGCAAAAAAAGCTACTATCTTTTCGAGACCTATGAGTGGCCCTGAAAAGGACCGTTATGTGTAATGTTAACGTTGTCTTGTTAACACAGAGGACATCTCACAGATCTTCTTCTCTTCCTTAAACTTCTCCTTACTGTGGGTCCATAGAAGAGAACTCTCTTCAAGCAACCTTGTCTTACCACATAGACTCTTCTCTTCCAATAGGCTGTCTCCGTCCTATGAATGACACTCCATGATGATCTGACATACATGGGTATGTCAGTCCTAAACAGCATGCTAGACACAAGGGTTGACGATTCAACGTTAGTCCACATCTTGTGATGAGAACAGGTGAAGCGAATGCCGTGAACTGCGGTTATTTATAGGGAAGAGCGGATCGAAACGGATTGAGTGTATCGACCAATCCAAACACGCGTTACAAAAGTCAGGCACAGCCATCCAATCGGAAGAGAGCGGTCTGTGACGTCACCTTTTCTATATAGAGGTACTAGCGTCTGTGCGCAGTCAATCGATGAGACAGAGTTGTCAATCATGGCGGACAGTAAGAAGACGATGAATTGGAGTGAGTCAGGAGTAGAGACAGCAAGTCATGGGCCAACAGTGACTACTAAAGTCATGACAAATCTACATCCAGAAGAAGTGGATTTTAACTGGGATATTGTGGATTTTTTAACATCGCAAGAATTTATTCCGGAACCTTCGTTGCCTTCTGTATCTTCTTATGGACACGTCGATGATTTTAAGCAGAGACAAAAAGAAGAATTGGAGCGATTTTTACAACAACAGAAAGTAGAAGAACAAGCTTTTCTTATGCAACAGCAGGAAGAAGAAGCAAGAAGGAAACACCAGGAAGAAACAGTAGCAGCAGCAACAGCAACAGAGAAGAATGAAGACCAAGGACAGAAAGAAAATAGTGAAAATCAAACGGTCACGACGGTACTTTTAGATATTTTAGCTGAGTTAAGGAGTCTGAAACAAATGTATCAGACTTCTTTATCACGACCGAAGAGAAAAAGACCTTCTCGAGCGAAACAACCCGATCTCTCTGTGACTACGTCTACCTTACCACCGTTAGTGATTTCTACCAAATCATTGACAGGAACCACCAGTCCCGAAGTAGGCCTTGGCCGTGGTAAAGGCTTAAGACAGCTCAAGAGGATTTCGTCCCGTTTCTGAGTTTGTTTTGTTTTAAACAATCAAAACACCAACGGTCCTTTTCAGGGCCACTCCAATTATTTCGAAAAGAAATACTATTTCAATTGCCTATTTCAATGAAAACTCAAAAGTCCTTTTATATATTTTTTAAAATCCATGATGTACGTGTGAGTGAAGGAATGTGTGAGTGTAGGTTCTTATTCTATCAAATCAAAACCAAGAGACACTTACGTTTTTTCTCTCTGGTGTATTCTAGTACAAACGTTACAATTCAATATCACAACATAACATAACACAATACCATGTTTAAAAAGTTCATAAGTTTTCTTCTGTTTCACTCTTTCTGTTTTTTCATTTTCTTTACTGTCACACGTTTTTCTTTTTCTTATTCCTCTTCACTTTCGTTTCGTCTTCTTTTCTTGTTTTTGTGAACGTGACGGGGTTCTTCCTTGGAGTAGGGTACCTCTTTCTCCTCCTGTTCAGAATTTCTTTCCTCCTCCTCCTCCTCTTCCTCCGCCTCCTCCTCCTCCTCCTGCTCCTGTTGTTTCTTAGGACAGTTTGGAGACCAATGTCCTTTCTCTTTACAATAATAACAGGTATCTTGACTTTTGTCTCTATTGGTACTTTTTTATTTTTGTCACGATCTGAACATTCTGTAGCCCAAAGTCCTTTCTTCTTACAGATATAGCAAGTATCTTGACTTTTATCTCGATAGGAGGAAGAGTAGGCCGTCGGCTGGTCTGACGAAAACTTTCGTATGACCCCACGTAAAGCTCTAATGAGAAGTTCCACTTCTGTAGGTTCTTTCATCGTTCTGGTCAATGTGAGAGTGAAATGAATATTGAACCTTTAGACACTAACCCTTTATATATGCACGGATCGGACATGAATATATAGGGGTTATGGTCTTTAAAAGGTAGTCATTTGACTTTTTGAAGACAAGATGAAAAGACCACATCATGTTGTGGAGAAAGGAAAAGATAGTAAGAGACAGAAACGTAATGTATCGCCTAGCACAGTAGCTGAAGTCTTGGCTCAAATTCATGCCAGTGATTTTGAAGATGACATGAGTGAGCCCGAATCTACGCCTAAGCAATCGACGTCCAAGCAAAGTGCACCACCCTTAGTAAACCCTGAAAATTACTATCACATTCGAGAGACGGAAAAGCGTTCCTCTCGAAAATTTAGAACAACGGCTTACACGTATGCCGTAAAGTTTAAAGATTTCAAGGCCAATGTACCTTTGGAGAATACAGAAGGGTTCATTACCGAGGTGTGGGATTCTGTGTTAACTGCATTGAAACAGCAATGTCAAGCCAAAGAAGACGATCGCTTGAGACTTTCTATTCATCACGATAATTTAAAGTCTCCCGTTTGGATCGAGTATACTAGCCCATCAGAATTAACACCTTCCAAAGTCATTGACAAAATTCAACATGTGCAACAATCCAATGACAAGTTTCACATCAACGATGGAAAAGCCACACTGTTCATGACCCACGTGTCTCTTCCTGAGGGGACCGGACGCAAAAAAGTGTTATTGGTGGACAGCCTTCGTAACATGAAGCGAAGCCTCGTCCGAATTAACAATCCTCAAGACCAGATGTGTTTAGCCCGTGCCATCGTCGTGGGACAAATGTATGTCAACAAGAACGAGACGATAGAATGGAAAAGAGCCTGGGAAACTATTCGACAATCGGACCGAGCCAAACTACGAAGTGAAGCAGAACTCCTGTTACAGCAAGCGGGGATATCCAAAGATACCCCTTGCGGTATTCCAGAAATGCAAAAGTTGCAAGACGTCTTGGCTCCACGTTACACTTTGAAAGTACACCCTCAAGAAGTGCGTGGTCCTCTTTTGTTTCGAGGCCACGATTTCAAAGACGGAAAATACATTCACGTCTATCATCACGATGGTCATTTTGATACCATTACCAGTATCACTGGATTTCTGAAATTCAGTTACTACTGTGAAAAATGTGACTATGGTTATAACAATCAAGAACAACACAAGCATTGTGGATCGAAATGTGAGGGATGTTTGGCCTCTCAACCTTGTCTGGACAAAGGACAAGTACGAGTGCATTGCCCTGTGTGTCAGCGCACTTTTGTCAGTCTTACCTGTTACCAACAACATTTGAAGATGCAAGGTTCACAGCAGAAAAGTACTTGTCAGCTTCTGAGATTGTGTCCTACTTGTAGACAAGGCATACGTACCAATAGTGTTAAGTTACACGTTTGTCGAGGGAAGAAACGATGTCACATTTGTCGCCAAATTGTGGACTTGGAGCACGAATGCTTCATTCAAAAATATCAACCCCGACCAGAAGATACCCAGAAGAAAGGGAATTTTATCTTTTTTGATTTCGAATGCATGCAAGAAACTGGTATTCACATTCCTAATTTCTGCGTGGCTCACCGTGCGTGCAAGCAGTGCATCCAAGAACCTATCTTTAGTCATTGCCCTTACTGCAGCAAGATTCCTGGAGGACGTGAAAAAATCTTTCGAGGGTCAAATACGCTAGCCGATTTTGCCCAATGGATCCTAAACCCCATCGACGAAACGTGGAGTCCAGAAGACATCGAACGTTACAGAGATTGTCATCGCCATGCCACGGTCATGGCTCACAATTTCTCGGGATACGATGGGCAATTTCTGCTCAGATACTATACGGAACAAAGTACCGAACGGCCTCAAGTGACTCTGAACGGAGCCAAAATCATTTCTATGCAAGTAGGACAAGTACAGTTTAAAGATTCGATGTGTTACTTGGCCATGCCATTAAGTCGCATGCCTAAAACGTTTGGAATGACAGAAATGGCCAAAGGTTATTTTCCACACTTTTTTAATACCGAAGCCAATCAACATGCCATTCTACCCCATTTGCCTGAGGTTGACGACTACGACCCCGACAACATGCGTACCAAACAACGAGAAGCTTTCTTCGCTTGGTACCTGACTCACGCCTCGGACCCTTTTGACTTTCAAGAAGAAATGTTAAAGTATTGTCGATCTGACGTGGACATTTTACGACGCTGTTGTGGAAAATTTCGAGAATTGTTCATGGAATACGGAGGGATCGATCCTTTGAAAGAAGCTTGTACCATCGCCAAAGCATGTTCCTTAGTGTACCGAAAATGCTTCATGCCTAAAAATACTCTAGCTGTCATCAGTCCTCAAACGACGAACTTTGTCAAACGGCAATACTCTGTCAAAGCCCTACGCTGGCTCCATTACTTGTGTGACAAGGAAAACAAATGGATCCAACACTCTCGCAACGGAGGAAGCGAAAAGACCATCGGAACGTATTCGGTGGATGGTTGGGACTTAAAAAACCCTCAAATTGTGTACGAGTTTAACGGATGTTTATTTCACGGATGTCCCCTATGCTACCCTCAGCGTAACACCAAAAATCAGTTTTTACAACGAACTATGGAAGATTTGTACCAGACCACGTGTCAACGACGTTTGAAGTTAGAACAACAAGGATACCAGGTAGTGGAAATGTGGGAACACGAGTACGATCTGCGTTTGAAAATCGATCCCGAGTTTAAACGCATCGTAGAAAGTTACAAGTTGGTGGACCCATTGAACCCTCGGGATAGTTTGTACGGAGGACGAACGAATGCTACTTGTTTGCTGTACCAAGCGGATGAAGAGAAAGGAGAAGAAATCAAATACTTGGACGTGTGTTCGCTGTATCCGTACGTCTGCAAATATTGTCACTTTCCCGTAGGGCATCCAGAACTGATGACAGAACACATTGACTTGGACCACATTCGTCAGTACGAAGGATTGATCAAGTGTAAAGTCTTACCTCCCACAGACTTGTACCATCCCGTTTTACCTCACCATTGCCAAGGAAAACTGATGTTTCCTTTGTGTCGCACATGTGCCGAAATGTGCAACCAAGACCAACCTTGTCAGCACACTCAGGAAGAACGTGCCTTGACAGGAACGTGGGTGAGCGTGGAATTGTTTAAAGCTCTGGACCTGGGATACCGACTGTTAGAAGTGTACGAAATTTATCACTTTCCCAAAACACAATAATACCGCAAGGGCGACGAGAGACAGAAAGGTATTTTTGCAGACTACGTGGATGCTTTTTTAAAACTAAAACAAGAAGCTAGTGGCTATCCTTCCTGGTGTCACACTCCCGAAGACCAAAAGATATTCAAAGAAAAATATAGGGAGCAGGAAGGTATCACTTTAGACCACATCGAGAAAAACGAAGGAAGGCGGTCGTTTGCCAAAGTGATGCTCAATTGTTTGTGGGGTAAAATGGCACAACGACCGTCTTTACCCAAGACGGAGTATTTGTCCGAGCCGTCTCGCTACTTCCAGATGATTCACGACCCAACCAAAGTCATGAAACACATGGACGTCATTCGTGAGGACTTGATCTTAGTCAATTACGAAGAAGAACTAGACTTTGTAGAAGCCGACAAATTTGGAAATGTCATCATTGCGGCTTACGTGACAGCCCACGCTCGTTTAAAATTGTACGAAGTGTTAGAACTGTTAGGAGATCGTGTGTTGTATTTTGACACGGACAGTTGCATCTACATTCACCGACCGAACCAGTGTAACCCTGTCATCGAAGGAGACCGTTTAGAAGCCTGGACCGATGAACATCCCAACGACAAGATTCTATGTTTTGCAAGTGGCGGTCCTAAAATTACGGTTACGAATACCGAGACCCACAAGGAGAAATGCACACCGAATGTAAAGTGAAAGGATTGACTCTCAATTATCGCACCAGTCGAGTGGTGAACTTTAACGTGCTACAAGAAGCCTTACAGTCGGGACAGGATGAAACGTTTCAAGTGACTACCCACGAACCGCACAAGATTGTCCGTTTACCTACACACCAAATCGTTAGCCGACCTTTGGAAAAAGTCTATCAAATCGTGTACCAAAAAAGAGTACGACTTCCCAATCACTTCACTCTCCCGTACGGTCACGTCGAAATTGGGCAGCATATAAAAAGGGACATTGTCCAAGACCAATAGTTCATTGTGACTAACACAGCCAAGCGAAAAGAAGATGAATCCATTTAAACAGACATCATTCAAGTTTGGGGATTGTAAAACAAAATGTACCTTTCCAGAGTGTGAAAAGTACTGGATGGATAAGACCCATGCATTGCAACGGAAGTTGTCCGGAAGGAAACTGTAAGTGTCCTTGCGGTATGCACTGTAATTGCGTTACAGAGTGCGATGGTGAACCTTACGATTGTAGTGGTGCCAGACGCTGTGACGTTAGCGATTCAGCTGGATATCGTGGGAACGTTGCTATGACTACTACCCCTATATCTACCGTGGAAAGTGATGCTGTGCGTGTCAAACCTGATGGATGCGAAAGCGGTGCCACACGTTATCGTGGACTCCTAGGAATTTCACCGTACCTGCATCGAACAGAAGTGAGGAGAGTCGAATATTCGTTCCCGACGAGTTTGCCTGAATACTGTCACTTTAAAAGTCGATTCCAAACCTTCAAAGATAAATGGCCAAAATATCTGCCTGGACCAACTCCTGAAGAATTAGCCAGAGCTGGATTTTTCTACTTGGGCGAAGGAGATAAAGTCAAGTGTTTCAGTTGTGGTGTATCCATTTACGAGTGGGAACAGAAAGATTCCTCTTACTTGGAACATGCTCGATGGTCTCCGAATTGTCAATACCTACCTTTAGTAGGACCTAGTGATTGGAAGTGACACTACTACTCCATGTCGTGTAACACACCTATACCAGTATATAAGCCCTCTCTAAAACATAATATTCAAGGATTACCATACGAATTGCAAGAGAAGATCTACAAGGACGTTTGGCAAGGTCTTGCTAAAGAAAAATCTCAATGGGTGACTGTAGAACATTTGTGTCGTGAAATTCACAAGAGGCAAGTGACAAAAATTAACCAACGTATTAGATTTCTCTGGATTAAGGGTATTTTTTTGCTCTGTTACCAATTTACTACGTTTACATCTGAAGATGTTTTGATCCTTCTTGACCGTTACCCTGAATGGCAGTGGGACGAAATTACACGTTATATTAATCACTTTTGCTTTTTGTGCAAATTCAATTCTGTGTTTAATTCTGGGTTGAATCTACACTGATAGTCTTCGACCTAAAAAAGAAGTATAAAAGAGAACGACCATGCCACAACCTTTATCATTGGTGATACAACAGATTCCGTGGAAGGATATCAATGAGAAGATTCACACGGTGAAAGATTACGAACACTTATTGCAAGAACTGTACCCTATGAATTGGGGTCGACGTGTCGTGTGTGTTTTAGTGACTTGCTTTCTAGGATTTCGTTTACCTGTCGATTCCTTGTGGACACTTTACGAACACTACCTATCAAAAAAAATAAGACAGTATGGTGACTCCTTTAAATGTCCACGAGAGACTTATTCTGTTCAAAGCCTTACGCTTTCATCTGGATACGTCTCGACCTCTCCAAGAAAAAAAGATTCGTCAACTTTTACGTACGGAAGCAGTGTACGAAGATGTGTGTGTAGCTTGTGATTTACACCCACATTGGACAGATGTACGTGACTGGAAAAGTTGGGATTTTGAGGCTTGGACAAACGAAGCATCCCATTATGCCCAAGCGTTGTGTTCCTAAAATTCATCGTCGAGTGAAAAAAGTCACTTTTAAACCTGTGTTAGTGACAGTACCAGAAGAAGAGAAAGAATCTGTCACCGAAGACAATCCCTCTGTTCAAGACAGAACTGTCATGGACATTTCCCCACAAAGACCCTTTCGAGAGGACACGTATGTGACTATACCCCATGTAGAGGAGACTATAAGAACATTACACACTACCTCTAGGAGACGTTTGTTACCCAACAAAGAATGTTGTACAGTGACTTGTTTATATGCCACTTTGATCGTTTCCCTGTGTCTTTTATTCTTGTATTTATCCATTTGGCTTATATGTATTTTTGTCTTTTGTGTTGTTCGAATTTAAACATGCATTGAAATAAACGTGTCTTGAAAAAAAGTATAAAAACCTCTTGTCTTGTCTGTTTTTGTGTCAATACTGTCATACCACTACACGACTATGGCTCACTCTACTATTTCTACTACTCCTTCCTCCTCCACATTCAAAGTCATTGACGAACACTTAGATCAGGCTAGTTGGAAAGCCTGGTATCTTCGTCATCCTTTTAACATGTTAATTGCTGGACCGAGCGGTTCAGGCAAAACGGAATTTGTCAAACGTTTGATCGAACATAAACATCATTTGATCGATCGTCCACCTCAACGCATCGTGTGGTGTTACAAAGAGTGGCAATCGGCATACAGCCTCTTGCAAGAAAGTCAAGGTGATTCCATTGTGTTTGTAGCAGGCATTCCTAAAGAAGACGAGGGGATCGTGTCTGACACTAGTCAAACTCATTGGGTTATTTTTGACGACATGTTAGGAGAAGACGAAGAAGAAATTAAACTATGGTTTACGCGTAAAGGCCATCATCGTAATGCCAGTGTTATTTACATTACACAAAATTTATTTCAACAAAGTAAAGCCCATCGTACCATTAGTCTCAATGCTCATTACGTGGTCTTGTTTAAAAGTCCTCGAGATAAATCACAAGTGCAAGTTTTAGCCAAACAGTTAGGAACACCTTGGCTAACTCATGCGTACGATGATGCCACTCAAACGCCACACGCCTATTTACTCGTGGATTTAAAACCCACTACTCCTGATTATTTGCGATTTCGTACCGATTTGTTTCACGACTGGTGTCAAGACGGAGGACCTGTCGTGTACACGTCCTCCTCGTCGACATAACACTATGAAGCACTAAAAAAAATCTATAAAAACCTTGGGTTACTTTGACCTGGTCTCATACATCGTCAACATGACGTCCCTTCAGTCTCATCTTCCGATCGAATTGATTCGTGCCTTGTACGGCATCAGTCGCGAAAAAAATCCACAAATACGTGCTCACGTCTTAGAAGCCAGTCTCAAAGAAGTCTTACGATGGTTTACGGTGACAGCACGTCAAATAATGCAAGGCATCATTCACATTCCACATCAAACCAAACGCTTTTTTGACAGAAACAAAGTAGCCTTGACGCAACTGGCCAATCCTCGCATTGACTCTCATACCAAAAAGCAAATCATATTGAAACCTGGAGGTAGTGGTTCTCTAGGAGGTGTCATCATTCGTTCCCTTTTAAAATGGGATCCCAATACTCCCAAAGTTCACCCCAAGAGGAAAACAAAAAAAGTCAAACAAACCCCTAAGAAAAAGAACAAGGGTGCCAAGACCAAAACACAGAAAAAGAAAAGTCCACAGACAAAAGCGGTCACCCGCAAGAAAGGCACTTCGGCCAGGACACAACCTTACCTTCGTCAACCACGACCTGTAAGAAAAGATCTACAAGGACGTTTGGCAGGGACTACGTTGCCAGTAGCCTCAGGGGCTGTCACTTCTCCGTTGCGGGTGATGCCAGCCAAACCCAATTTGACACCCGTTTTTCCTAATTTGATGAAACATTGGAAATCTGCGTCTCCCAAAACGTCTCCTCCACCGGAGACACCCTCATCGACATTAGCGGCAGTAGCAGCTGCTCACAAAGTACCTGCCCCGAAAGTCAAAGTCCAAGAAAGATCTGGCATGTTAAAGAGTTTACTAGATTTGTCCAAACAAGAATTGTCCCGATTGAGTCCGTTGCGAACCCCTTCACGACGTGTGTTACCTGCCATGAAGTTGATACGACGCAAAGATAATCAGTGGCGACGCATTCCAGTATAAAAACATGACTTGAAGACCACGGCGTCAATCAGTATTTTTCTGTACCACTGCTGAACACTCAAGGATGCTTCCTCAAAAACGTGCACACCACCACCACCACCACCCTCGTCGTTCTACCATCCAAAAAGGAACAGGAAAAAGACAATCTCGTCATCGTACCAAAGGCTTAAAAACCAAACATCGACGTCCTTACCTCCAAAGACGTAGTCTTTTAAAGAAAAAGAAGAGTCACCAAAAAGGAGGATCCTTTGGTAATTTTGTGAAAGACATTGTTACCTTTTTGACGAAGCGGTAGTTCCCCAAAAAGTAGATAAAAGAGAGTGTGTACCAAGTCATTGACACTAGTAATATTGTGAAACGAACAAGCAAAGATGTCACCTCGCAGAAAACATTCTTCTTCACCCCACAAAGGAAAGAAAAGGAAAGGACGTTTAGCCAAACATCGAAACGTTCATCGTCCAAAGGCCCAAAAGAAAATATCCGTCCGTCAAAAGAAAAAGATGCTGGTGCAACGCGGAGAATTTTTCCTACCCCATGATCTCTTTCCAGAAAAAGTGATACCACTTATAAATCAAGTGATGGCACAACAAAAAAAAAAAGATAAAAGAGGGTGTGTTTCAAGTCATGGACGTCAGTGGTATTGTGGAACGAACAAGCAAAGATGTCACCTCGCAGAAAATATTTTTCTACACCTCACAAAGGAAAGAACAAGAAAGGACTACCTCCTCGTTTGGTCAAACATGGAGACGTGTTGTCTGTCCTGTCCAAAGCCTCTCCACCCATGCGAAAACAAATCATTAAAACGGCTTCCAAAGATGTCATTGATACCGTGTGCGAATGTTGTTTGAATGTCTTGAAAGGCACGATACCTTTGTCTTCACACCAGAAAAAATGCTTAGCCAAACATCGACACGTTCTTCGTCAAATGGTCCAAAAGAAAATACCCGTCCGTCAAAAGAAAAAAATGTTGGTGCAACGCGGAGGATTTTTACCTTTTCTTCTTCCTGTGTTGGGAGGATTAGCGAAATCCGGTATCCTATCCAGCATATTACCAGGTTTTTTACAAGGGATGACACAAGGGATGTCCCCAGGGATGCACCAAGTGATGGCTCCAGGGATGCACCAAGGGATGGCCCCAAGGTATGGGTAGCAATATGTATGATCCTTCCAGAAGATAAAAGGGATCCATGAAGCACCACGATCTCAGACGTAACCTTTGGAAGCCCATGGAAGGACGAAAACTGACTTTAGTTCCTTACAAACGATGGATGGAATACCATCGTTGGCAAGAATAACGTACCCCCCATTTACCACCCAATCCTGATTTGAACGAGATGTCCCAATTACAACACGAATTGCAATCCTTGCTGCATCGCCACGATTTGTCCGAAACCGAAAAATCGCAAAAGTACGGTCAACTTCTGCAACGACTACAACTCTTTCATCGAAAAGCTGTGGAACAAACAGCTCTACCCACACTGTCCGATTTGAAGGCACTAATGAATAATCCGTCGCCTTTACCCTCTACAGTAGCCAAAACAGACGTCACCCCACCATTACCCAAGGAAGAAAAAGAACCCCATGATCTCTTTCAAACACCCACTGCTACTCCCATTCCGAGTAAGATTGCCGCTTCCTTATTGACCCCTTCTCCCACTCCCCCACGAGAAGAACTCAAAACTTGGGTTAAAAAGATGATGGCTACTCCTGCTTCAACAGAAGTGAAAAAGAAAGAAAGGAAACCAGAGGTGAGAAAAGAAAAGAAGACCAAAGCTATCTCATTACCTCCGCCACCACCACCACCACCACCAGCACCCTCGACGTCAACTCCTGTGGCACATCGGACACGTAAAACCGTTTCCAAACCACCCGCATTTCGTCCCACTCAAATCAATATCCTCGAAGAGTGGGTCACTTATTAACCTAAACCATGGAGAAGGTCTTAGCCAGCATTTATTACGATCCAGCTCACCCTGCAGGTTACGGAGGCATTCAGAAATTGTATCGTGCTGCAAAAAGTCGCTTGAAAAAGCTCCGTTTACCTACAGTACAACGATGGTTACAAGAACAAGCGACGTACACTTTACACAAACCCATTCGACGAAAATTTCACAGAAGTCGCACTCAAGTGGATGGCATCGATCATCAATGGCAAGCCGATTTAGCCGATGTCTCTCATTTAGCCACCTACAATCGTGGCTACAAATATTTGTTTTGTGTCATCGACGTCTTTTCTAAATTTGCCTGGGTCGTACCATTGACATCCAAATCGAGCGGAGAGTTAGTACGAGCTTTGCAACTGGTGTTGAAACAAAGTGGTCGTCACCCTCTTCGATGGCAAACCGACAAAGGCACCGAATTTCTAAACCAAGCTTTCCAACGAGAATTAAAGAAACGTGACATTCATTTTTTCACCACCGAAAATCCTGAAACCAAAGCCAGTATCGTGGAACGTTTTCAACGTACCTTGAAAGAACGCATGTGGAAATATTTTACGCATCAACACACCCTCAAGTACATCGACGTCTTACCGCACTTAGTCCAAGCCTACAATCAATCTTACCATAGAAGCATTGGACGTGCCCCACAAGAGGTAACACCCGACAACGAAGTGACTGTTTTTGAGCGTCTGTTTGGTACGTCCCGAACGAGGGCTGTCCCCAAGAAAGGTGGAGAAGTGTTAACCCCGGGAGATTGGGTACGCATTGGTAAAACCAAACGCACTTTCGACAAAGGTTACTTACCCAATTGGACCACCGAATTGTTTCGTGTTACTGAACGAGTGCGTGGCCATCATCCTGCCGTCTATAAATTGGAAGACATGAACGGAGAAGTATTAAAAGGAACGTTTTACTTGCCTGAGTTACAACGTGTCACCAAAAAAGAAGACGACGTGTACGACATTGAAAGCATTCTCGAACGAAGAACCCGTAAAGTAGGAAAACGTCGTGTCAAAGAAGTCAAAGTACGTTGGAAAGGATATCCTCCTAGTTTTGATTCTTGGATTGACGCTGCCCAAGTCATCGACTATAAAAAGAAGTGACCATCATGCCCTTCAATACAGCTTCGGCAACCACAGTGACTTCTCCTTCACCCACGTCATCTCTGCAAGATTTACAAAAGCAACCCTTGTGGGTGTGGTGTGGAGAACGTGTCCCTAAAACCCAAATCGTCTTTTTCTGTCAAATCTTTGTGGTGTATTGTGTCATCGGTGCAGCCATTGCTAATTTGAGTTTGCAACAAGGAGACAAACAATTGTGGACCATTTTACTCAGCAGTTGCATCGGATATCTTCTTCCCAATCCTTCCCTGAAATACTCTTACAACGGGAACAACAATAACACTATTGGGAGCCTTGCGTCCAACGTTAGTCATTCTCCTGGCAGTCACCCTTCCAATCACAATCCTCTTTTAGATACTCCTTTAACCTCGAGTGACTCCTCGGACAGAACAACATTGGAATTATGAACCACACTATTAACCAATTTTACTTAACGTTACCCAGTGACAGTTCCATGGAGGTGTTTCCTAACAACACGTTGTGCTGTTACACGGCTAAATTACCTCAAACCATGCATTTGGATCAAGATGATCATTGGGAAGTAGCTTTAGTGGAAATAATACACCCGACACAAATCAAAAACATCGTCGAAAATCAAAACACTTTTACAGTAGAAGTGTTTGACGAGCAATTGCAAAAAGCCTTAGACGCACGAGGTAAAGGTGGCGAAAAGAAATCAGATGGACCCAAAACTAATGTCCTGTCCACTCATAAGTTCGTCATTCCTCCAGGTTATTATTTTAGTGGTCAACATTTAGTGAATACGATTGTAACCAGGTTCAATGTTGTGTTTGGTAAAGCCATGGAGTCCTTTGCAAACTCAAAAAACCCAAAAAGTGTGACCATTGAGTACTATTCAGTGTCTCGTCGACTCATGATGACATTTTTAGAGGAGAAAATGATAGGCATTATCTTTTGTCCTGAATTGTTTGATATTTTAGGTGGAGACGTCGAGATGCTCAAGAACAAAAAGCAAATACCAGGCATAACCAGTAACTCGGATTTTGCCAAATATTTTCGATTCCCTATTGAATTGAACCAAGGTCTCAACTTGATGTTTGTGTACTCCGATGTGGCAGAGTACAACGTGGTAGGACACACCTCTGCACCGTTACTGCGTGTCATTCCTTTCAAAGTGGATTCTGACACTACCGATAAAGAGGAAGGTGGAAATACCAATCACGTTCACCGTGAATTTGTACATCCTCATTATTTACCCGTCAGTAAGTCGTATTTCGACAGTGTCAACATTTCTATAAAAGGAGAACTAGGACAAAATATTCCATTTACCAAAGGGAAAGTCACAGTGAAACTCTATTTTCAAAAACGATTCTCGAACAACTGAAAAAGTGATGTATCAAGGAGTCACTCGACAACGAGGACATGGCTTAGGAGATATGTTTAAATCAGCCTTTCGTTCCGTGGTCCCTGTTTTGAAACCGATGGTGACACGAGGATTGCACGCCTTAAAAGATGCCGCATTGACTCACGGCAAAGATTTTCTTCACAATGTTCTCATTGACAAACAAAACCCTAAAGAAGCTTTTTTGAGAGCAGGCAAAAATGTCTTGCTTCAAACGGGTAAAGAGATTTTGGGTCGACGAGAAAGTCCTATAAATGCCCTGAACGGTACCGAGTCTGGCATTCTTGCTTCCCTGACGACACAGCAAGGACAAGGTAGAAAGCGACGACGAAGGCACCCTTTCAAAAGTATCCGTACCTCTAAAGTTAGAAAGACGAAAAAAAAAAGAACCTCTCGAGACTTAGACATTTTTGATTATTAAAAGTAAAAACACATAGAGACTGAGAGAAAAAAATGATGCACCAAGAATCTTGTGCCTGTTCCAAGTCGGAACTAGATCTCTTTGCCATGCCACCCACAATGACGACCATGCAAGAAGCCCAATGGGTTGAATTTCATCCCGTCTCCTCTTTGACAGATTCAGCTCCCATCGAGTTTGAAATCAAAGGACAACCCGAAGATTACATCGATCTCAATAACAGTTACTTGTATTTGAAAGTGAAAGTGGCCAAATCGGCTGACAACACCGTTGTAGCAGACGCGAACAAAGTAGCTCCCGTCAACAATTTCATGCATTCCTTGTTCAGCGAAGTGGATTTGTACATGAATAACAAACTGGTCAGCAGTAGCACGGATACTTACCCTTACCGAGCGTACCTCGAAAATCTCTTGACGTACGGAAAAGAAGCCAAGAACACTCATCTAGATGCTTGCGTGGTATGGAAACCTGACACCGCAAATAAGTTTAACGCCACAGCCACAGCCGCAGAAGGCGACAATCCCTTCAATGAGGGTTTTAGCGAGCGTCATAAGAAAATTGTAGATCGTAGTTTAGAACTGTTCGATCGTTTGCATTTGGACATGTGGTTTCAAGAGAAGTATTTACTGAACGGAGTAGATATTCGCTTGAGACTGAAACGTAGCAGTGCTGCTTTCCATTTGATGGCTCATGCCAACGAATACAAAACCATCATCGAAGAAGCCAGGTTATACGTGCGTCGTGTGGAAGTGTTACCTAAAGTGGGAAATGACATCAGTCACACTTTGAGCAGAACGACAGCCAAGTATCCGATACGACGCGTGGAAGTCAAAACTTTCACCATTAACGCTGGACTCCGATCTAAGATCGAAGATCATCTGTTCCAAGGACAGTTACCCAAACGTTTATTCATCGGTATTGTCAGCAATGCAGCCTTCAACGGTACCCACGATAAAAATCCTTTCCAGTTTCATCACTACAATGTATCCAAAATCGAAGTCAGTCGCGATGGCAAAACTTTGTGTACCCGACCTTTCGAACCCAACTTTGCCCTGAAGAATTACTTGAGGTCGTACTTGTCACTGTACGAAGCCACAGGACAGTTAGGAACCAACACCAGTCACGGTATTTCCTACGAAGATTATGCAGGAGGTTACGCGTTGTGGGCTTTTGATTTCACTCCAGACCAAGGCAGCGACGAGGGACATTTCCACCCTATAAAATCAGGGCAGATACGTGTGGAACTTCAGTTTGCAGCAGCAACAGTAGCTCAGCCATCTCTTTCCGAAACGGTGAATGTCATTCTGTATGCTGAATTCGATAATACCATAGAAATCAACAGTTTGAGAGAAGTCATTCTAGACTATTAGACATTATGGAAGACCCTTGTCCTTCTTTGAATAGTGGAGAATCCATGGAATGGGAGGTTACAGAAAAAGCAGTTCCCGAAGACCAAAAAGAAGAAGAAGTAGTGATCATGCAATCCAGATGGCCAGAACAGGAACAACAGTTAGTGGCTTGTTTTGCACAACACTTGGAAGATAAAATGAGAGATATGATTAAAAAAGATTGTTATGGATGTCAAATCGATCATCCCAGTCGAATTCAACACGATAAATGTATGATGATGAGTCAAGAAGAAAAATTGGATGATTATCTGAACGAAGCATGGAGTCTCATCTCCGAAGAAGACGTGTTACTTCAGTGGTATAAAGGCTTACGTGATCATTCCTCTCCTCCATTGTTTGCTCGAGAAATTGATCGCATCGAAGCTCTCTTGGCCAAAAGTAAGGAGACGAAGCAAACCATCAGTTACTTGTCAGACCGTTTCAAGCAAAAAGTCTGGATTGAATTGATGACTTATCATCACCTGTGAAGAAAGGAGAGAAAAAAACAAGGCTACACAACAAAAAATGGATACCTGGGAACCTTATTATCTTTTGAACCGTAGTTCGTACACTGCTTCTTGGAATCCTGTCGTGTGTGCTAAAGATGAACTACCTCATCGCAAACCTCAAGAGAATCAAGCTTATGTCATCAACACAGATGACAGTCATCTTCCAGGAACTCACTGGGTAGCAGTCTACTTTCCTCAAGAGGGTTGTGCGGAGTATTTTGATTCGTATGGATTGCCCCCTTTCGAAGATGATATCATTGACTTTATGAGAAGAAATGCCCAGACGACACGATTCAATAATGTGAAATTACAAAGCACATATTCTATGGTGTGTGGACAATATTGTATCTATTATCTGCATCATCGCAGTCTTGGATATTCTTTAGAACATTTAGTGACTTATTTTGATCGTCATTCGTCTCGAAACGATGACAAAGTAGATCGATGGTTTTGTGACCATTATGGCTATCTGTTGTCTTTAGCTAGGAAACGTAGTGTACATCAATGGCCCAATGATTTCCAACAGTGGAAATCTCAATTTAATTCACAACGTTGTCAACCATGTCAAAAGAGAATGTATTAGTATTATGGAAAAAAAATTTTTTGTTATTTGAAAATAATGTTTGTTAGTTGAAAAAATTGTGTTTGTTATTTGAAATAATGTTTGTTATTTGAATAAAAATGTTGTGTTTTGAAAACCAATGCGTCTGTCGTTTGTTTTACATTTGTATTCATATAAATGCTCTTTGACTTTTCTTTCTATCCCTCACATCAAACTATCTTAACGTTTCAAAACCCTAAACCGTCGAGGGGTGTTTTCCATCACGTCCGCGCTTGAACCATATAAAGCAGGGGTAGTCTCCAGTCTGGCCCCTAAAGTTAGATAAAACAACAGTAACATACCCTATTTCAAGTAGGTACAAAAACCTAACCAGCCAGTGACTCTGTTGGAATTGCTAATTAGGTGAGTGTCGATATTTGGTTCTTAACCTTACGTGAATAACGAGTCTACACTCGCTTCAATTACATAACTTGCAGAGGTTACCGCTTTAATTGTATAACTACAAATAGACAACACAATCCCTCTACCCCCTGTCAGAAAAAGAAAACAAGCTAATGGCACTTTATTATTCAAAATTGTGTTCCAACAACCTTGCACTGGACAAAAATGAATGCAACAAATTCTTGGACAATAATTATGGATGCCCAATGGAGCCATTGATGCTGTCACTGACAAGGGAAATGTGGAGAACCAAATCAGGACTTTTTGCCTCACAGCCCTTCTCAGGGCTATGTTTACTAACACTGTGCTGTCATGTATGTTAATTAACCATGCGTTGTTCCGTTCAAACTGTTTTTTTTTTTTGTGTCTCTACTTTCCCCACCCTCTGTGACTCTTCGAAATAGGGGAAGATCAGTGAAACAGTGGCGACACAGGCTCCTTTCTAAAGAAATCGCTTGAGCTGGTGTACGCACATGTCTACAGCCTGGTATTCCTCTGTGCCTACGCATAAGTATGCAATCAAGTATACCGCTGTGCCTAATCCAGTCAGTCTCACTGGGAAGCTGATGTTGACCCTTTTTCTCTTCCTTACCTTATTCTTTTTCTTAAAAAAAAAAAAAAAAAAAAAAAAAAAAAAAAAAAAAAAAAAAACAAAAAACAAAAAACAAAAAAAAAAAACAACAAAAAAAAAAAAAAAAAAAAAAATATATATATATATGTCTATGTGTATCTGTTCTGTATTGTTATATCACTTTAGCATATTGAATTCTCATCTAGATTGGCCAGAGAATTCCATTGGTTAATCAAAAACCAAAATCCAAATATGACCCTTTCGGATCACACCCAACCAAATTTACAACTACAATCAACCTATCCAGATCAAACTTTCACAGTCACTCTGACACATTAGAAGTAGGTATTTTGTTTTTTCCTAGGGTGAACTTCCCTTCGATGAAGGGAATTACACCGGTAGGTCGGTGGTGACTGAACGGTACACTATGTACATACCTAGGGCTATAGTGATAAGAGTTAGGAAATTCGTAACTTGTATAACATGACTCAATTGCACAGGTGGCCTACACACAATTGGTATAGGGCATCCACTAGGACAACTGGACTACAATTGCAACAAAGTCATAGACATTGCAGCCTCATAGACATGTATGCTTACCCTCCCCTATGTCCCCCCTAGAGCTTATAAGGTAGTCTTAACCCAGGACTATCAGTCTCCCGCAACACAATGTTGCAACTTAAACGAAACCCAATAAACAACAATAAAAACCATACACAACACAACATATAGCACATCCACTATGATACATGTCTATGAGGTTGCCCCAGACGGGTGTGACTCTTGTTTCTTTGTTTTTGGGTCCGGTGTGCGTTCGCTTCCTCTGCGGGTGAGACGACGATGTTGCAGATACCTTGGAGCCTTTCCCTTGCCTTGGAGCCTTCTTCCTGTGCCTTGCCGCCTTTGCCTCGTCCGGACATTTTGATCGAGTTGATCAGGGGAGGTGTGGATTGCTCTTGCCTACCTACCCCAGGGCCTCCATTTACATCGATAGTTACTATTTAGTAATTCGATGTAACGCCCCATTACAAATTAAATAAAAATCTTTCCTTTATGAGGGAAAACTAAATGTTCAGTGATATACTGAATATAAAAGTAGCACAAATGATCCTAGTGATCGGTTGCTACTATAAAATAATCAAGCAGCAGCAGTCTGGCCCCTAGGGGTGGGTGTGAGTAGGTTCCATTCCTACCCACCCTATGGCCTATGGCTTATGGCCTTACATTCACCCAGGCAATACAATTATTGCCCGTGGTGACGGCCGAAGTCACACCCAGAGGCAGTACACGTATTGCCCAGTGGTGATGGCCTAAGTAAATAGCACTCTATGAGTGCATAAATGCCTGCAGGGGATGTGGCACATTTCCTTCCCCTCAGGATAAAGTAAATAACTCCCCTTTGGGAGACAAAACAGTGGAAAGAGCCCAAGTGGACGATTCACTTAAAACTCATCATGTCAGTCTGGCCCCCACTTGCACTAAGCTCTCTGTACTGTACAGACGGGTGGAAATGTCATAGGGAAACACTAAGGACCAAAATATCCTCCTATTATCATATAATCCCGATGGGAAAAAATTAAGGATAGGTTTAAATTAAATGGAATTTATTAAAAAAACACAAAACTACATATCGGGGGGAACACACTCACACATGAAACTTTTTTATTAGTTTTTTCAATAGGGGGAGGGGGCATCTGTCTGGTGCCCCCCCAAAAAAAAGTTTACCGCAGCTCTCTGAAAACCTTTTACGCACGCTCTTTAGGAACCTGTTACCTGTTTTCGGCTGCCACGGTTTCACAGTGAATCCCGGATAGCGAGTACCTTACCACTCTACAAGTCAAGTAATCATCTTTTTCAAGAAGGATTCGGATTTGTTTACAGGATATTCTATCAGGCTGCACATTGAATTAAGGTAAATTGTTAAACCTACGGGTTCAAATTGAGTGCCGTTGACTTAGTTCTAAACAAAGCCTAAACGCTAATATTTTATTACAGACTACTACAGTTACTAAACTTAGTCTATAATAAATCATAAATATTAGAATATTATTCAATTAAAATTACCTTTAATTAATAACTACTAAAATTCTTCAACTCTCTTCAACAACATCAATTAAAATGAGTAGAGATAGCGTAAAGCTTGCAGCTTTGGTCAAGTCTGGGCTTGCAAAACCTGTCCAAACAAAATTGGCAAATAAAATTGGTCTTATTGACCTTACACCTCAACCAAATAAAAGACCTGTACAAATGAAACAGTTAAATTTTCTAACATCGCCTGAATATCGCCTAAGAAAAGAGCAGGCGGACAAATTAAATCCTCTATCTCCCGTTAGATTTAATCTGGGGGATAACTTTACCCATGAAATAACCATCAATTCAAAGAAAAAACAACCAGTAGGCATTAAAATCATTGATGTCTCAAACATCCAAAACCTTGACGATACTTTGCCTTTTGATACACCAACCCCCCATTCCGCTAACTTGAACAAAACCCAGCCCATGCAAAAGGTAGGGATTAAATCCAACAAGGCCAAAACTTCCAAAACACCGCTTGCCTCTACACAAATGATAGAGGATAAAACGGTGCAGGCAGGAACTAAATTACTCCAGCCTAAATTTACCTATGCCCAAATAGTTAAAACTGCCAAGAATGTAGGTCAAATCAAGGCAGACAAGGCTACATTGTACCATAGTAGCCAGATATCAGAAACATCTGGAAGTAATAAAGACAGCAACGCAGCTCAAAATGTACAACTTATAGAAAGCTCCCCCCCTCCCGCTTACAAAGGAAAGGGGAAACAGGCGTTAAATCCCAAACATCAAAGGCCTGCTAAAAACTCATCTAAACCCACAAATCAAAATAAAGTAAGCTCATTTTACAACAAAAAAAAACAAACATTATCATAACGTGGACATGACAGTGTTTTTAAAGGGCAAAACGAGCAAATTTTTGGATCTCACAACCATCAGTATTGCTAAGGCATTACTGAAGGTTCATTCAGGGCAATGCAAAATTATACGCCCTAAAACCAACTACATAATTTTGCATTGCAGTACACGAGCACAAGCTGCAAAATTCTTGGAAACAAATAGACTTTGCGGCATGCCAGTAATTATGGAGCTGCATAAAAAAGCTAAAATTTGTCCAGCTACCAAAAACAACAATAACAACAACAATAACAACATAGATAGACCCAAAATAAATGAATTAAAACAAGTTCAACAGCAAAGTGAAACAAAACAACAGGGACAACAACAACAGCAGCAAAGAGAAAATAAACAACAAAAACAACAACAACAACAACAATCAATTAGACCAATAAAATACAAGGCAGTATTAAAACTTAAGGGTCAAATAGCAACCTGTACCACTCAGCAACTTAAAGATAAAATCACACAAGCAGGAAATAATATTGACAAAATCTATAAAATAGGTAAAAATCAAGAAGTTAGACCCCAAAGTGTGGTGGTTGTAGAATCCACAACACCAATTCCAACAATTATCAAAGTAGGATCTATGGGTATTCGTCATAGAACCCAGCCATTTGTCAATAAAGTACGATACTGTACTAATTGCCAGCATTGGGGTCACTATAAGGTCACTTGTACCTTTAAACACAGATGTGAAAATTGTGGTGGACCACATAATGGACAATGTAAAAGGGAACAACCCAAATGTGCCAATTGTAAGGGAGATCACCCTTCTAGCTCAAATAAATGTAGTGCTGCGATCTTTGAAAACGAGGTCATAACTCTTATGAACTCGTCCAATTATGATTACATTACAGCAAAACAAATAATAAATAGTAATAAACAAACCAATAGGAAGCAAAATAAGCAGGAAAAGACAACCCCTGCTCCTATAACAACAAAAGTTGATAAATCTGTTGCAACATCTGAAAAAGTAAAAACAACAACTTCTACTCAAACAGAAAATTCAATAGACCTCACAAATAATTTGGGTCTAAACACAATTGGAAATGCAATCTCTGAAATAGGTCGTTACATTAGTAACGCACAAAATAAAAACATCAGTTATCTATCCACCCTCACGAACGGGCTCCATGCTCTTATCCAACATGTAGAGGAGGGTATAAAATCAGGAAAGCTATTAAACCAACATGAATAACACAACACAAATAATAACAAATACTCATTATAATAATACAAATTTGGTTATATGGCAATGGAATTCGCGTGGCTTAGTGATTAATATTAATGAACTAAAACTTAAACTAATTAACACACTAATAAAACCAGATATAATTTGTATTCAGGAAACCAAAATATCAAATAAAACTAAAACATTGCCAGCAATTGTAGGTTACTCTCCTGGATACTTTCAACATAGGAATGAAGGTCAAGGGGGGGGGACTGGTTATATACATTAGTAATAACATTCCCTCAGCAACAGTAGTCCCAATTAATATACAAGAAATTAATAACTCTAAAATAGAAGTACAAGCTTTACAACTCAATACAGGTAAACTTAAATTTATATTATATAACTTTTATGATCCAGGAGGTGACATTAAGTTAACCCATGAATTAGCACTAAAAGCGCTCAATTTACATATAGGGCAAAATGAAGTTATGGTGTTAGGAGACTTCAACTCACACAATGTAATATGGGGTAGTGAAGTAACTAATCATAGAGGTAAAATTGTTCAAAATTGGATTAATAAAACAAAACTGGTAATGCTTAATGATGGCACCAAAACAAGATTAAATTCGACAAATGGCACCTTATCAGCCATAGATTTAACACTTTGCACTCCCAAACTCGCTCAATTAGCAACATGGAGTGTAGAACAGGAAGACAGTATGGGCAGTGACCACTTTCTCATAATAACTAAATTACAAAACTCTGCTCAACTGGAAAATAGTAGTAAAATTCCAAAATGGAATTACAAAAAAGCGGACTGGACTAAATTCCAAAATCATATTGAAAATGAAATACTTGAGGACATTAAAAATGAAAATATAGATCAATACTATGATAATATAATTAATGCTATAACAAGGGCAGCTAATGCCTCAATGCCTAAAACAAAAGGTAATCCTACTAAACTTAGAGTTCCTTGGTGGAATAATGAAATTAGTGAAATGAGGAAAAATAAAAGAAAAGCACTTAATAAATTTAAACGTACTAATAATACGCAACATTTAAGAGAATATCAAAAAATTGAAACTGAACTTAAAAATGCTATTAAAAAAGCTAAGCAAGATACTTGGAAACAATACTGTAGTACCCTAGACTATAAAACTAATTCAAAACAAGTTTGGGACAAAATTAGAATAATAAGGGGCAAACATACAAATAATATCCCCAAAATCAATAATACTAATAATTACAAAGAGCAAGCTGACTCATTGGCAAAGCACTTTCAAGCTATGAGCAGTAATAAAAATCATACTAGGGAATTTCAGAACCATAGATCCAAAATTGAAATAAATAATAAAAATACATACTCAGATATGGGAAATAAAAAGTCTTATTTAAATGATAAAATTACAATTAATGAATGGTATCAAGCTCTTAAAACTAAAAAGACACATCACCTGGAGAAGATACCATAGGATACACAATATATAAGAAGTTACCACGTAATTTTGTTAAAATAATAATTAATATGTATAATCAAATTTGGGACACTGGAAAACTACCCATTAAATGGAAAACAGCCGTAGTAATACCAATACTAAAACAAACAAAAGATAGGAATGATGTAAATTCATATCGTCCTATCTCTCTTACAAATAACATCTGTAAAATTATGGAAATAATAATCAATAACAGACTTAAATATCACTTGGAAATTAATAATTTCATATCTAAAAATCAATGTGGCTTTAGAAACAACAGATCTACTATAGATCAACTCATTAAATTAGAAACAGCAATTAAATTAGCTTTTAATAATCATCAAAAAAAAAATAGAAATCTTATTGCTGTATTCTTAGATATGGAAAAAGCTTTTGACTTAGTATGGACTAATGGTCTACTAATTAAACTAAATAAGTATGGTATAACTGGTAACATATTTAATTTTATTAAAGATTTCCTAAGTGAACGTAAAATTATAACTAGAATAGGGACAACATACTCTGAAAAGTATGACTTAGATAATGGTACACCCCAAGGGAGCGTACTCAGCCCAACTTTATTTAATATTATGATTAATGATCTTGATACAAATCTAGCTACCCCCAATATTGATTTGTCTCAATTTGCGGATGATAGTGCACTATGGCGTGCTGGAAATCCCAATAATCAAAAACATATTGCTGAGATACAACAAACTTTAGATAATATTGGCAGTTGGGCTGATAAATGGGGATTTAAATTTTCCCATACAAAAACAGTAGCAGTTGTATTCTCTCCCTTTAACTATAATAAAATTTATCCTAAACTTACTCTTCAAAATCAAAATATAGTTTTTGTCAAAGTAGTTAAATTTTTAGGGATGTATTTTGATCAGAATATGAAATGGAAATATCATATTAATGACTTAATTAGTAGATGTAATCTTGATCTAAATCTAATTAGAAGCATACAAGGCACACATTGGGGTGCTTGTCAAAATACAATCATGACCCTGTATAGATCTTTGATACGCTCCAAGATCGATTATGGGTGTCATATTTATGCCACAGCATCGCCAGCTCTACTAAATAAAATCACCTCAATACAACGTAAAGCCCTTCTCCTTGCAACTAAAGCACTACCATCTACCTCCACAGAAGAATTACAAATACTTACTGGTGAACCATCACTGCATCTTAGAAGACAGGAAATCATGTTAAGATATGTTGCTAGACTGTCAACTCAAAACGATGAGCACCCTACCCTAAAGGCAATTAAAAAGTGTACTAAACCACTTATTAAACGGGGCAAATACTCTACATCATTTGGCAAGCAAATTTTTCGTCTAAAAACGAACTTACCTACCGATATATTTAATGTACAGAAAACTAAAAATCCCATTATAATTCCATGGAGATTAAAAACAATAAAAGTAGATAACACTTTACAAGACAAAGGAAATAAAATACAGGACTCCCACTATCTTAAAATGATTGTCAACGAAAAGTTAAATACTCAATACAAAAATTATGTCAAAATATACACTGATGGATCCAAAAAACTAGACCCTGCAAGAACAGCAGCATCATGGGTTATTCCCGAATTTACCATTAAACAAGGAATGCGACTACCAGATTACTGCTCCATATATACTGCGGAGTTCTGGGCTATACTCCAGGCATTAAAATGGATACAACACTCAAACTTAAACTACAAAAAATTTCTAATTGTTAGTGATTCATTAAGTGTTCTAAAATCTATTAGCACAAACAACTCTAACAGCAGAAAATTTTTTCTATATTTATTACAATTTCAAATAAGTAAACTTAGTACCCAAGATATTGAAATAGACTTCCTATGGGTTCCCTCACATATAGGTATAAAAGGTAATGATTTGGCAGACCAAATAGCAAAAGAAAAACTAAATGAATTGTCTTATGAACGAATACAGTACAGTCATACAGAGATATACAAATTTATTTCTGACATGATAAATAGTATGTGGCAACACAATTGGAATATATCCCCCAAAGGGAGAGTACTTTATAACACCATGAAAACAGTCAAAAGAAAAATTACTCTTCTAGGTAAAACAAGAACTCAGCAAATTAAAATGATAAGGATAATGGTAGGAAAAACGAAACTGGCTAACAGTTTTGGAAAATATTTAGGACCATTTCCACATAATATTAACTGTTTTATGTGTAATCAAGTGGAAGATTTAGATCATATCTTTAATAAATGCCTTAAAAACATAACATATAGAAATATCCTTAAAAATAAATTGAAAATAAGTAAATCAACTAAATTATATCCAAAACTTCTTGATCTAAATCAGCCTAATATGCAAATGGCTGCTACTTATATTATGGATTTTATTACAAACTCAAATCTAATGCATAAAATATAATAATGACTCAACATACATTAAAGTTCTTCAATTAAAATTAATTATAAAATAGGATATACAATTAAAAGAAATTTTTAATGGCCTGTGACTCTGATTGATGCATCATATGGGTGGGTATAGATATTTAGTTCATAATGAACTGATACGTTACTCACGAGTCTATATCTGCTCACTATGGTGCTCTACAGAGATCATCGCTACGTAGGGTTTGGTTAGCTATAAACTAATTATTAAATAAAACATACAATTAAAACAATTCTCAATGGCCTGTGACTCTGATTGATGCATGATATGGGAGGGTATAGATACTTAGTTCATAATGAACTGATACGTTACTCATGAGTCTATATCTGCTCATTATGGTGCTCTGCAGAGATCATCGCTATAATCAACTAAGGACTTCAAACTGGCCTATGACTCTGATTGGTGCGCGGTTTGGGTGGGTGTAGATATTGAGTTCATTATGAGCTTAAACGTCTCTCACGGATCTACACTCACTTGATGCAACGCTCTACAGAGATCATCGCTTGAATTGTTATAGAATATTAATTAAATTATTAAATTGAACTGTAGTCTGTAAACAATTACTAACACCTTTACTTACCACTTTCCTGTTGGAGCAAAGTCATTGGCACTTGATATTCAAAAGTATAATAGAACTTTACACAAAGTGTGGACAGCTTAGGAATATCAATGGAGTTCATGGCGCTATCCTTGAAGACAATGGAAACGTGGAGGACGGACTACAGATTCATAGGATTATACAACAGTCCTTTTCAGGGCTTTTTTATTCTTGTTATGTTCTTGTTCTCTTAATCTTAGTATAGTTTGTATTGATGCTAATCTTAGTATAGTTGTATTGATGGTAATTTTGTTAATATGTTATGATTAATATTGTTATTGTTATTGTTCACTAATATTGTATTGAATTTTTTACTAATACAACTATGTTATACTAAAGATACTGTTATTTACTGTTTTTACTGACCTTGTGTTTTCATAGCTTACTAACATTGTTAATATATTTTTTTTTTTTTTGTGTTGTTGTACTCGTGTTGTTAATGTCATTGTTGTAATTGTACTGTCAATGTGATATATCTATTCCCCCCCTTTTTTGTATTCTTTGGGATTTGGTGAAGATCAGTGGAACAGTGGAGATACGGGTATTCCAAGCCTGGACTGGAGAAATATATGTGTACAGCCTAGTACACCTCTGTATGTATCCACTCAATTAATTTCTCAGGGAAGCTGATGTTGAACCTTTTCTCTTTCTCATTCTGTACTATGTATCGTCTTCTTGTTATATGTTATTACAAGATGAATTCTCATAATCTCGATTGGTACGAGAATTCCATTTGATTAACCAACATCAATATTGAATTGATCCTTTCGGAGCACACCTTACCAAATTAACAACTTTGAACAATCCACCGTGAACAACTGATGCAGTCACTTTGACACAGTATAGGTTTTTTGTTTTTTCATAGGGTGAATTACCCTCGAAAGAAGGGCTTTTCACCGGCCAAAGGAGGATGGTGGCGACTCATATAGTACATTCGGTACTTACTTACTGATATAGTGTTAAGTTTTTGGAAAATTCAGTAACTTATATAGTTTTGACATAATTGCATAGGTGGCTAACACATTATTGGCGAGTAAGAATTTCCACTAGTACAACTGGATAATTGAATAGAGTCAAAGGGAATGCAGCCTCATGGACAGCACACATATACGTACACACACTTCTGCCCCTCTTAGTTAATATAAGGTAGTCTTAATCCAGGACTATCAGGCTCCCGCAACACAATGTTGCAAATAAATGTTACACAATAAATAACACCAAAACAATGCAAAACACAACTATATAGCACATACACTCTGATACATGTCCTATGAGGTTGTAAAGTAGCCAAGCACCTAAGGTGTGCCTCTTGTTTCTTCGTATTGGGGTCCGGGTGTGCGTTCGCCCCCTCTTCGTGCTGGACGACGATTGCAGTACCTTGGAGCTTGGAACTTCCTGAACTGGACCTTTCCGCCTTTGCCGCTTCCGGACATGACATTACTAGCGAAGTGAGAAAATTCTCCTTGCTACCTTTAATAATACATCGATTGGAACTTAACTGGGGGTGGATGTGTGTAGTGCCAGTCCTATCCACCCTATAGGCTACCATTTCCCTTGATAGTTACTTTTTAGTAATTCAGGGGAACGCCTAACAAAGACTGAAATGTAGTGCAATTAAGCACTCAAACCCTAAGGGGAGGGAGTGCATCCTTCCCCTCCCCGAAGGAACTAAATGGACACCGATATGGTGTCTATAAAAGCTGCACATATGTCTCTAGTAGACGGCTGCAGCTATAAAACAACCAGGTCAGTCAGTCCTTGGAGCCATTCAATTTTGAACACATCAAGATGAATTTTGAATTGTTTATCCAACTCCGAGACAGCTGGTTTGGGATCCTTGATGCAGAATATGAAGTGGAAAGACTTGAGGAAGAATTTCAAAGTAACCATGGCTTTGTAAGCCAACTGAAATTAGCAAGAGATCTATTAGAAGGTATGATAGAGGAGGAAGACCAGAAATTAAGAAGACGTATTAAAAGAAAATATATAAGAATAGGGGATTTGAAGCAGGCACTTGATCATGTCATCAAAGTCAGGTGCTTTCTAGAAGAAACATTACATATCATAGAGTGGGAATATGTGCAGTGGGGTCTAGACAGGCTAAAGAAAGCAGAAGCAATGATGAGAATGGTGATGGAAGAACGGGTGATCCAGCTTAAAGAAAACTGGTCTAAGGAGAGAAAGGAAAAAAAGAACAAAAAGAAGAAAGAGGACTTTGATCTACTCAATCTAAGATGGATGAGAGTTCAGGAAAAGTTTCGAGCTATGGGACATCCTGACTGGATTCCCGAGGACGAAAAGAAGAAGAAGAAGAAGAAAACGGGAATCATTGGTAAACTTAAAAGGTGGTGGAACAACGACAGAAAATAAAAGAAGAAGAAGTATCCAAAGGCCCTTTTCAGGGCCACTCATAGGTCTCGAAAAGATAGTAGCTGTCTTTGCCGCCATTTTTTCCCTTGTCCCTATATAGACCCACCCTGTTCCATTTCCCTTGACGCTATATAGGCCCACCCTGTTCCATTTCCCTTGACGCTATATAGGCCCACCCTGTTCCATTTCCCTTGACGCTATATAGGCCCACCCTGTTCCATTTCCCTTGACCCTATAGTGCCCCAAGCTGTTTTGACCCTATAGTGCCCCAAGCTGTTTTTGACTGGATTTTCCATTGACCCCATAAATCTTGACCCTATAGTGCCCCAAGCTGTTTTTGACTGGGTTTTCCATAGACCCTATAGTGCCCCCTATTACTACTATTGTAGTATTGTTTGAACATCTTGATGTCAAGCCTAAGTGGTTTAATAAAACGTAAACGTAGTTGTTATTGACCTAGAGAGGAATAGTAAAATTGCCATCGTTATTCTTAATTGAAAGAGATTTTAACCCTACATTGTATCCATAATAATTAATTGTGTTAATAATAATAATAATAATAATAATAATACCAAGATTAACACCCTCCAAAACTCACTAAAGGCAAATGAAGCAAAGAAACCGCCAAAACGAATATCTTTAGTACTAACTATAGTTGAGCGAATTGCAAAATCAACAAGTAAACAAAATTAAGACTTTATAAACTGTTACATAATTTAAAGGGATGATTGTTTAAGGTTTGAAAAGATAGGAATTTTACTTTCTATTAAAATATACGAGTAGAAATTAAAAGGCGAGTTCTGTATTATGTGTTTAGTGTCAGCACAAAAAGGGATAACTTGCAGGTACTTCAGAACATATCAACAAAATAAGAAATGGGATTTCAAAACATTGTAGAGTTTAACGGTCTCTTTAAAACTATAGTTTTAATACAGTCTATATTGACTGGGTGCTAGCAGTTCAGGCCTGTAAAAGCAAAACACACAAACTATTATTTGACAAAAGAAAGGACCAGAACAATGCTATGGCTTTCATCTAGTTAAAACGAAGACGCAAGAAACTACAAGAAAACACTGAAGATAACAACTCAAATAGTATTATTTTAAACAAGATTCAATTACAAACTCCATGCTTTATAAACCTCGTCTCGCATCATGATTAATGAGTTACGGCAAAGTATCGCATATAATAAATTATTATTTCTACAGACGCACTGCACGCGCTCCTTGTCATTCCCTCTCCCCCTTCGCACACAGAAGCTGGTCGACCATACAATAAGCACGTAATTGCACAGATCATCCATTTGTTTTAAATTTCAGCGGATTAAAATTTTCGTTTATTCCTCATTCTTTATATTTTCTCCACCTATTGTCTTTTATCACTTTGACCACTAAAAGGATTAGCTTTCGCTGTTTCCATTTTTTTTCGAGTCAATGTTTTGTTAATAAATAAGGTTTAACACTGCTGGTCTATGTTATTTGTTAAGACGAATTTCAGTGAAACATATAATCGGCAGACCAGCGTAATGGCCATTGACCGAATAAGCCTTAATGACGTCAAGACTAATTAATGATAGTGGTGCGTATCGCATCACATTTTATCGACACAGATGTTTGAAATTAATATGTGACAGCTTTAACATTCAAGGTAGAGACACTGAGTTCGTTTTCTTTTAACGATATAAATATACATATTCTATTGAAGCCAGTTTAATGCGATCGAAGCATACACATACATACTGTACACAATCACAGGATCTGCAGTTCTATAAAATAAAGGAAACTGCAGATGAAGAAATACAAATGAGAACATAGTTGGTAGGAAAAAATGACACGTACACTAGCTGCGGTCGATCAGAGGTTTATACGAACTAGATGATGCGATTACATACATGAAAAGACTTTAAAAACGGTTACTTCACAATAATTATTCCAAGAATAAACGTGAATTAAGTTATTGGACGCTTTTAGGTTTACTCCACAGTGTTTACGATAATGAAATATGAACTAAATAAATGATTATGTACCTTCGATCTATAATAGCCGAAACACATTCCTTATATGCGACAAAAAAGCATAATGCAAAAAAGTCATTTTTACCCCCCCCCCCATTTTTAGTTCCTATCGTTGCCAGCTAATCCCGAACATTGTTATCTGCCCTAGTTTTAAAACAAAACAGAAGCTGTTATTGTAAATAGCCAGAAAGATCTCTCACTTTCCATTTCCGGTCTATAGAACTAGCCATTTTTAGGAAAATATCGTTTGCATCTGATATTTGTAATGTCTGACTTTTTATAATTTGAGGAAAAAAAATGGTGTAATTCTTACAAACACGTTTTCAGAGATACGTAGCACCCAAAATTAGGGAAATTTAAGTAATCTTTATATACAGACGTTTTGAAGGCGGCTAACTTCAATACATCTCTTGTCTGATACAAAAATGAAAAAATGGACTTGAAGAAAACAACGGTAGACATCTGATGTGGACGAAATCGGGTTATAAATGGTCTTGAAGAAGACAGTGGTAGACACCTGATGTGGGCAAAATCGAGTTATAAATGGACTTGAAGAAGACAGTGGTAGACACCTGATGTGGACAAAATCGCGTTATAAATGGCCTTGAAGAAGACAGTGGTAGACACCTGATGTGGACAAAATCGTTTTATAAATTACAAATGGACGAATGCAATAAGTTAATTGTTGTTGTGCATATTTATATAATACTGATACCCTTTGTTTTTAAAATCGGTAATGACGTACAAACAAATGACAGAATAAGCGAATACTGTAACTCACGGGCATGTCTGCAATGTTGAAAGAAATAGTCCTTACGTAGTTACTAGCATGAAAATATTCCAGTTTCAGTTGTGAACACCGAAGATATTTGCTACCAAAGCGCGGATTGATTTCCTTTCTGGATTACGAAAACACTGGTCACAAATAAGAAGAGCGAAACTGCAGGTGAAGCAGTCTGTCTGTTCAAATAATAGCAGAAGATGGAATGACATTTGTTTGTGAATTACTGTCGTATTACTTACAAATAGTTGTTTCAATGATACAAAACATTTACTTGTAGCCCACATTTGCCTATCAGTGGGTAAGACTTGCCATTTGTAAGAAAATTGAATTTGGATCTGTATCAATAGAGAGCATTCTAGAATGGTTTGAAGTTCAAATGTCACTTGGAGTCGATACAGTTTTGACATATGCGAATATTGACCTAAATAGAGAAGCGACGCATGTTCTGAGATATTACTGAGAAAAAAGTTTGGCGGAAGTTCATCCAATTTAGAAATCCAATGAATGGTTATTAAAAGTTAACGTTTCTTGGCATATTCATTATCTACTTTTCTTTTTAATCTCTCTCCAGATTTCTTGATCCTATGTCTTCGCTATTATATACAGATACCGCAATCGACCAAACCACTATTCAATAATTTGTCAGCTATTTGAACTCCCAATACATAGCAACTAGTTTAACTAATTTCAGTAACAATCCCATCATCAGTTGTGTTGTAGGAATAAGTACGCAATACCATCTATATCTGAAGCATAATGAAAACATAGATATCTCCTTTTATTATTGTAAGCAATATTCGAAAAGGCTATTGAGATTAGGTCTAGCTGCAGAAAAGAAAGTAACCATTGATTTCATTATTGTTTAAATAGCCGCAGTGACATAATATAATTAAAGGAAAAGTGTTGATGATATCTTGGAAGTCATTCCTGAAAGTCCAAGGAATATAATTTATTATTTGCAATCTGGGTCATTAGATTGTATTATTGATATTCTTTGAAAAGTTCGTATGTTATGAGGTAATGCTGGAAAAACAATCATAATTTCTCGAGGCAGACAATAAACCTCAGACGTGATTTATGTTACTCAGCCTTTTACACAAATACCCAAAGTGATCAGAGATAACTGTAATATTTCTGTTGTGTTTAATCGAGTCGATACACATTCTCTAAGAAACCTATATCCGACTTGGTGTTCAGGGGATATGAATATAATCAAGTTCAAAAACGTCATTTCACGTGCGCAAGCGACCCCACACGGAATATCACGATAAATTTACATGATACTCAATCACGAAATCGTGTTAAAAACGACGTTAATTTTTCGTTGAGAAAGATTAGGACATCATATTCTCAAAGTAAAAACCCTTAGAGATACACATGACAACACAATTTCAATTGACTCGTCGTCACCATCCAGTTACGGTACAGAATTTTAGCAACAACCATTAGGAACATTTTAACAATCGTGATGAAAAGTGCAGCAAAGTCATCTGAACTTGATGAATGAGTGCTTAGACCTTCACTAACTGATATTATTAATATCTCTCTCATACGGGAAATCGCTATCATTTCTCACAACTGCAAATGTAAAGCCTCTGCTGACGAAGCCGATACTTGACTATAATGATTAAAAGAATTACCGCCCAGTTTTTAATCTCCCGTTTATACAATAAATCATAGACAAAGTTGTTCTAACCAAACTTGCATCTCATTTGAATTAAAACAGTCTTTTTAGCAATGTACATTCTGCATTACGCCCTTGCCATAGTACTGACAATACTCTTCTGAAAATATTTAATGACATTATCTATGCATTGGATAGATGTAAATACTACATTTCTCATCCTCCTTTATTTGTCTGCAGCATTTAACACAATAGATCATGATATATTACTTCACCGTCTCCAGCTTGTATGTGGCATTCACAACACAGACTTACTGTGGTTCAAGTTCCACTTAGTCAACAGGACACAAATTGTATCTGCAAATGGAATACACTCCAGCCCATATGACCTATGTTGTGGTGTTCCACATGGGTCTTTTCTTGGACTTGTTCTCTTTACTATATACACTCAGCCGCTCTCACGTTTCATAGATCATCACACAGTGTCCCACCAATTGTACGCTGATGACACCCAAATATACAAGTCTAGCCACCCAACTGAAGTAGATACTACCATCCATGGAGTAGAGAGGCGCATTTCTGATGTGAATCATGAATGACATGTAACAAACTGCCGATCAATGATGATAAAACTTAGTCCATTCGGATCACAACACAAAAATGTTCTCATTCATATCCTTTACCTCAAACAATACAAATTAGCAACACAAAGATTAAATTCACATAGTCAGTTTGAAACCTAGTTGTTACTCTGGACAATACTCTCACATAGCACCAACATGAACATATGTAAGGCTGCGTATCTTGAGATGAGAGCGTTAGCTCCATTTGCAAATATCTTTCAGTTGATGACACCAACATTAAATTCTCACAGTCCGTTCGGAACCTAGGCGTTACTCTAGACCGTGCTCTCACATTGCACCAACATATCATGAACATCTGCAAGGCTGCATATCTTGAATTGAGACGCATCAGTTCCATTCGTAAATATCTTCCAGTTGATGCCACAAAAAGACTTGTGTGTTCATTAGTACTTTCAAGACTGGACTATTGTAACTCAGTTATGTCTGGTTCGTCATAATATATACCCCAGAAACATAAAAATGTACAAAACATAGTTGTCCGGATGATCCTTAGAGTGCCACGATCTGAGTATACCTTCCCGCTGCTCTGTACATCGGGTACATTGTACATTGGCTATCCATTCAATCCAGAATCAAACACAAAATTTGTTCTCTGCGCTACGTTTCACTTACGGATTCCAGACTAAGATAGCTCTCCGACCTCACCCATGTGTATACACAAGCAAGATACTTACGCTCATCTTCTGACAATCGTATACTCATTATTGCTACTATGAAAACGAAGTCATATGGACAACGTTATTTGGCATACCAGTGCCAGCCAACATGGAATGAACTGCCTTTTGAACTTAGACACAAAGACACAGTAATCCTGTTCAAGAATTCTATTAAACTCACCTATGTCGACTACAAGAACAAATATAAAGACCTGAAAATGTATTCTACCTTAAATATTTTCAGGATCTTTTGTTTTCATAATTTGATGGTGTTCGTCTTTGTTTTGGTAGCCATATCCTTATTGATGTTGTAAAGCGCTTAGAACTTCTAAAGATTTGGCTCTATACAAAGTCCTCATTATTATTATTATTATTATTATTATTATTATTATTATTATTATTATTATTATTATTCTGCTTCTTCTTCTTCTTCTGGAGTGTGCGATAAAAAGGGTAATGACAGAGATAACTGGGATGTCCAACGTTGAAAGATGTCTCGTATTCACTTGCGCATCTAGCACAGCTAATATAGATGTACCAAAGTGTAATTCAGGATAGCTGTAAACAAAATGTTCGCACGTTTCTTTACACAATTTACGACTATTATGTTGCATGTGCAAGATCTGTACCCGTGAAGCAGTAAGAGTCTCTACTGTGACGTTGACTGAACTAATATATTAAGGTTATGTTAACGTGAAGAAAAAGAAACATAGGTGTCTGCAATATGTTGCATGCATTTGTTAGCCTTATTAACTTGTTCTTTATTCATTTACGTCTTTTCTATGGAAATTTAACCATGTCGAAATAGTTGTTTTATATTTATGTGGAAATGCCATGTTCTTCATTGATTGTCCTTGCTTAAATATTTGCCAATGGGATTGATCACTTGCAGTTGTCATAAAAAAACAGGGACGATTGCACTCGAAACACAAGTAATCTTTTCCGTGCAAGAACAACTAAGCACCTGACTATTAAGAAAATTAAAAAAGAAAGGAAAGGAGATTTATACAAATTACATTATCAGATCAGAAGTAATTAAGAATGGTATATACGAAATGGTATATTTTTAAACACTTAATGTAATGCGCTTTTTTTTTAGTAAACGATGAAATACAACGTTGTAAAAAATAACCGTTTTTAGTCCATTTTCAAGGTAGATACTTAAATACAATGCAAGACACAGGTGGAAATACCATTAGCAATGAATTAAAAACCTTCAAATGTCCATTGGCCCGTATTGTCTTTCTGTTATTATTTGAAGGAAAGGTATTTCCTCCATCGTAAGTAACTGGCAATCTTCCCAGGTAATGTTAAATGGCTCACTCCACTTCGATTCATTTATGGATATAAATTCACCCTCTTTAGGATCATTTAAACAGAAAATACTGGTGTCTTTTCTAACTTCCTTAAACAGTATTAATTCGTCATCAAAGTCAGGTCCTTGGTCTCGAATCTGCGCTCGAAGTCTACGAAGGAAAAATTCGTAAAGTGCGTAATCCAACTTAGCCCACTTTCTATAGAAATGACGATCATGTGGTTTTACAAGCCGGCTTGTCCTCCTTTTTAAAGCGACATTTTGGTCCAAGAACACAACATCTTTCATGTTCCAGTGAAGATACCTTCGCATCAAAATTATAGATTCCTCCATTTGTTCAGCAATTATTACTAACTTAAACTCTGATGCTAATTTTTCTAAAATCAATTTCACCTCGCTTGTATTAAATTTGCTAAACAAATGCAACGGGAATCCGAATTCAAGAGCTTGACGGTTGTTTGTCCAGGAGGTAAAAATTGACCGAGGTTCATACTTTAGTGGATCTCTAATGTAAATTGATGCAGGGAAATCACCTGTTATATTCTTAAAGATGTAGCCCAGATGGAAATAGTTCAAGGCAGACTTATACTGTTCGTATGGTTCTCTCAAAATACCGATATATATTGTATCGTTTGGAAGAAAATATTCAAATGCCGACTTATTGTAAATGACATGGTTACACAGTATGTCAAAATACTTACCATTAGGCTTAATACGAATGTTTGATTTTTTCAATGATTCTGTCGAGCTAATAACGTTAGAATATCCGAATTTACTTTTGGTCGAGGATAAAACAAAAGTTAAATTTCGTTCCCATCCGAAACGAAGAAAGATATTCTGCGCTGTAGAACTGGCAGCTTTGTGAACCTTGAGAAATGCAACATGGCGGACTTCGTTGCCTAAGTCTAAGCCTTTCGTAGAAGTCAAAATTGATGGCTCCGTGGTCACTTCTTTAGAGACGTTGATGTTGGATTGGTTAAATCCTTTGACTGTGGATTCACCTGTTATTTGGCGCGTATCGTCCATAGCAGATTCCTGCTTGTTCAACATGATGCTTCCTTGGTAGCTCTGGTCAATATAGCGCACGATGATGAGGATCATGAAACTGATGAGGCAGACAAAAAAGACCCTGAGAATGAAATGATTAGGAATATTACATTGTATTTTTTGAATATTAAAGAAAGAACATTTTTCATTCTCATTTACTGGAATAACTATTTATTCCTACCAAGTTTGAATTGTGAAATGGATAGTGTCAAATCTTTTCTGTCCGATGCATAATAATATCATTACGGTAGCTATTCTTCCTAATACCGAGGCTTATAATCAGTATATAAAATGTCGAAACGTTATCGATACGATAGGGAGGGTTATTAAAATTATTTACCGTTATAAGAATCGAGAACATTATTTGACATACTTAACATAGAGGGGCATAAACATTAAAAATCACTTTTATGTGACGCTGCGACTAGAATTCCTTTATAAATTAATCTTAATCACACAGTGGTCAGTGGTAAGTTATCAAAGGACATTCAGTGTAGAAAACGAGGAATTCAACTGATGGGTGTAATATAGGTTACAAAAACCTAGTTTAAAAGTCTACATTTTGTATTGTACATTTCTAATCGAGATTCATTTAAATGCAACATGTTTGGACTATGTATGCAAAAGTAACTAGCAACTGCAACCCACTCCGGAAAAACAATATGAGAAATAGAAAATAAAAATATGTTACGATGACCTTCATATTTTGTGACGTTTGCACGTTTCTGACATGAAGCTAGTATGAAGTTATTGTAAAGACAGAATAACATTGGAAGCAAGGATATACATTCGATAGTTTCACTTGCTTTTCTGGCGAGAAAATAATGTCAACTTCAAGACGTGAATTGATGCACCCATTATTTTTCAGGCTAAATGATTAGAAACACTTACAAAAATATAGTTGATAGCTTTAGCGAGTAACCAGTGTGATTTAAAAAGAAATGATGTTAAAACGTTTATGGTAAATATTTAATGGAAAGAATTGTTAAAGTAGGCTGTGTACAAAAGTAAATAATAGTGGAATAAACGGTAATAATATTGAAAACAAAATCTCTGAAACTAACAGGATTTTTGTATTTAGCCCCTCTAATTATATACATTTATAATGTTAAATTGCATTTAACATTCCAACTACAGAAGGACCTGATGTAATCAAAGATGTCAGCGCATAGTGATTTTAAATGAATGAGAAATACACCTCACGAATTTCGAATTTAGGATAGTACAATTCTGTATGTTGCTTATAAACCCAAACGTGATCTAAAAGTCATTTCGTCCGAATCAAAACAAACAACATTTTTCTAAACCACAATATGCCTTATGAGGCAGTTCTTATAAATGCTTATGTGTTTGACGGTATGAATAATGTTCCCTTTCTACGTTATTTTACTTACCACTGAGTCTTACTTTTCATGTTTCGTGCCAACCAACTCATCTGAAAACAGAAAACAAAATGGACAATGATCTCAGGAAAGAGCTAGCTATTTATATGCAGTTATTGTCTGCAGCAATATCATATTTGGTAATTGTATAATGTTATATCAGTAGACACGTCCAAGCGTGTTGACGTGTTCATAGAGAACACCACACCACATAATTATATATATGTTGCCAGAAGAAACCAACACCACATCATGATGTCTAGGTTGCCAGGAATATATTCCGACTGTAAACTCTACACCACATCATGATGTTTTCGTTTCCAGAAAGCAACAACCCACATCGTCATGTCTAAGTTGTGGGTAATACAACATCAAATTATCATGTCGAAGTTGTCATTCATTATTGCAAAACAGAACGCACCAAGGCCACATCATCATATCTAAGCTGAGGAAAATACCAAACAACACCATCATGTCTAAGTTTCCAGAAAACACCACACTACAACATTTCATCTAATTGCTGGAAAACGCATCACCACATCACCATGTCTAAAGAAGCATTCACTAGTCGCAACCTTTACTTATTATTTGTTAAAAGTTCTCTGAAATATAATAACATATTACATACTATGCATGCATATTTCAAATCTCAATGATGGCACAATAACGTCGTGTCATAAAAACTGTGTGTAGAAATAGAAGACAGAACAAATGTAAAGCACAAAGATTTGTGTATGACTTAACAGGTATTCAAGATATTTGTATCAATACGATTGTGTGACAGTGTTATACAAAAGTAAATAAAATGGTACTATCTGTTTTCATTCAACTTTCCAGAGCGTATTTTAATTTGCTTCAATTTTTTCTTGCACGTATGTAGCGCGAATCGTCTGTTGCGTTGTATAATACACCAATGTTCCAAATTATTGGTGATTTTATCATAGTAAATGTCTGCATGCATTAGGATAAAAGAAAGATTTTCGTAAATTATAAACTAGTTTTGTCAACTGTTTAAACGTTTTATCATTATATCCCAATAATGTTTGAGATGCTATAGAAACATTTCTTGTCCAGGCATCAACCTATATTGTAACTAGCAAATGCACTTACCTGAAATTTAAGTCCTTCTAACAAAGTGACCGAATACAAGATCACAAATGAATACACGAAACTGAAATTTCTTTTAAAATGCGTTAAGGGATACTGTATTTAAGTCTGTACGCGAATAAGCGTTTTTAAATGTTTGATCAAAGCGTTGCTCAGCGAACGTATATCAAAATTAGTAATTTGATCATTAATTGTTCATTTGTCATATTTTGGTACACTGTCCCCGATAGTAATGAAGATAGAGAGTGCCAAACCAAGATGTAGACATCAAACATTGTGGAAAACGATTAGTTGGCAAACAATAACCATTTTCATCTGCAAATTACTGTTTTGCTATTATACTTAATATTAATTTAATATTTCTTTTAAATATTCCCCCTTCATTCAAATTCCTGAGACCAAGGCATAGGAACACAGCTATATGCATCATTTAATCCAAAGTCTGTAGAATGTGTTGACGTTGATTAGTTTTTTTAGATATCCATATTTTCATGGTTCAGTGTACACCTTCCCAAAGAGTGAAGTTTTAGATCGATACTCAAGACTATCAAGTGATCGTATTCTTGACAAAAAATTTGGTGAAATAACGGGAAGAATTGATAAATCGGAATACGTCTTGCACATTTGATACGTCCGTAGAAAATAGCTGTTGCATTTGATTTGTGTAGATTACCATGGGAACATTGTTCTACACCCATATGTTGCTAATGTTTTTGTTCTTAATTATTGTCAGAATGTACCTTTTTGTATGTCACGTTTATTATTCTTTGTCCTAGTTAGAAACAACGCTTTGATATGTGCCATCGAATATCCTCAATTTTGGTTAATCGAATTATATACCATGAGTAACATTTCATTTATGAAAGGACCTTATAACACATAAAAAATTTTCATGCGTGTAAATATTGATCAGGTTTACAAAACTTGAAAATCGATTACACATTTCAGTAAAAACCGTTAAATATGAAGTCCAATTAATATAGCTACAATTAGATGAGAACATAAAAGGAATCTCAGGTAATATATAAACAGAACTAATAATTTTACCATTGTTTGCAAATATTGTCAAAGTACATAATACTACAATTATTTATTTTCCGGTGTTATTTGCGAATAACGTCTAGTTATGTTCGCGTCTAACGATGCTATTTAGCCTATGCAAATGCTCCTAACAAAGACTCAGTACAAAGGCAAAATTATAGTATTAATGTTTTCAATAATAATAATAATAATAATAATAATAATAATAATAATAATAATAATAATAAATATGTTCTGCATTATCAAGTAACCAGTAAAAAACTGTACAACTTGTAACTGTAAACTTTTTCTCTTGATTGTTTTGAGCACCGACTTTATGGTTTGAAACATTTGCCAAATTAAGTCGTTTTATGATATATTTCTGTAAATTCACTAATTGGGTTTGTTTTTCGTTGATACCAACATGCTTGATGTATGCACTGAGATTGACTAATGTTAATATTTTTTTTAACATTTTTAAAAATAATATAAGATCACTAATGCTATTAATTGTTTTGTGTCACGTGTGATATGTAAATGCCTCATGCTGATGAAATTAGCTTCTTCCCCCCCCCCCTTTTATATCGATTTAGCACATTAGACATTTTTTCAAAACTGCATATTAGAGTACGATATAATCTTTGTTTGTTGTTTGTTTTGGGCTTTTACATCTGAAATTAAGTCATTTTCTTTAGTTCTAACCAGTTTGTTAATAAATCAAAGTTAACCTTCATTCAGTTCATTTGGAGTTTAAAGATAAATTATAAGGATTAATTTGTACTTTTGAATATATATATATATATATATATATATATATATATATATATATATATATATATATATATATATATATATATATATATATATATATATATATATATATATATATATAACAACACATACATACATACATACATACATACATACATACATACATACATACATACATACATACATACATACATACACATACATACATACATACTGTCAAGTGCCAAATTTTTCGTCAGTGACATCCAGTAATTAATTCGTAGGCTAGCCGATAATCAACTGTCTTGGACTAGAGTTGAACTGAAAGAATGTTGTCTTAACATGGTCAGGCTTGGTACAATAATTAAAGTGAAAACGGACTGAGTGTTTGACACGTAAAATTATGGGATTACTCACGTAGAGCTTTCAAAAATGATTAAGACAAACGATAAGGTGACATTTCGATCCTAAGTGGCATTTTGGCATCTGGACAGACGGTTTCCATAAGGTCAGTAAGAATAGCCTTTATTCCGATTGGGCAAATGCATAGGAAAAGGGGGTGTGTCAGACTCCAGAATCGGGGAAATATATAGTTCGTATCAAACGATGTTAGTTAGTCTAGGAAGACGTCTGCAAGAGACGGTCAGAATAATTGATTCCAACACAGGAGAAGACTCCGTACGTCTTTGAAAGAAAGACGTTCGTAAAATTGGGTTCCAGGGAACTGAATGTGGAACGTTTGTAAGACGCCAGAAACACAAAGGTATTTAGCTCAAATTCACCTTTATTATGATGTAATGTATATGCTGTTTATCTTTGTCTTAGATGCATAATGTATCGATACTACGCTACAAATAGTTCAGTATTACATTGATTTAATAACGTACTTTGAGATGTTTCTTTGTTACAGATGCATGATGTGTTCATATTTTGTATGGATAGTCGGTTTTACAGTGATTTAATAATGTATTTTGAATTCTGAATTAGCATTTTACCTTATATACTTACGTAGGTAAATGGGTGGTGTAGAAAACCCGCCGTGTACATTTATGATTGGAAAGGTTACATTAATTTGAATTTATCATATTAGTAAATATGGATTGTATGTTATGTTATATTGCCTCACTTTACGTAATGATTTACGGGAATATATGACTTTCCCGAATTCTGATGTCGATAATTAGCAGTAGAATTCTATTGATCTGAAAACATATATAGAATTTGTTAACCGTATGAATGATAACACTGATAGTAAGATCTGATTGTTCGAACATGAAGACGGACGAACAATCGCAACTCTGAAAATAGCGAGATACTTAGGGCGTTTTACCCTTTTCTTTTGCAAGGAAAAATAGTTTACCTTGGCAAGAGTGAGAATCAGCGAGAAGTCAAAAGCAATAGTTTATTTTGGGCAAGAGTGAGAATCAGCGGAAAGTCAAAAGGAAGAAGTCAGTGTGGAATTCCCGTTCAATTAAAGGGCAAGCTGGAGACGGACGCACGCAGGGAAAAGAAAGAAAAACTAGTCAACGAAAAAGGTCATGTTGAATCATTCAACAGTCCAATGTTAAATTAACATTCGATTCCTTGATGAAATTTACTCTCAGTATTAACGGTTAACTTCATTTATTTTCATTAGTGTTTGGATTCTTTGAATGTATCTAGTATTTTAAAGCTTCAGTATTTGTATTTTTTTTCTTCTGAACTAATTGTATTCAGAAAGAGAGAAAGTGTAATTCACAGTGTCATTCTTTTCTTAATTGTATTTTCAATTAAATTCATATTTTATCTTTACGGGGGCTCGTGTATTGTCTTGTTCAAAGTACCATCTCAGATTACTATACTCACTGACCGGGCATATCACACCGTAGCGATCATCTCCTAGATAACGCCAATTAGTGGGAGGCGGTCTTCAAGTGCTGTTTCCAAGTTGCGCAATACCTCTGACCAGGCCTTGTGCAATATTGTCTTAATAACACTTTGATCACCCGCCAGCGCAACCATGTTACACATACATACATACATACATACATACATACATACATACATACATACATACATACATACATACATACTGAAGGTGACGCTGAAGATCATTTTGAACAGACTGATACCACAAGCAAAATAAATAATCGCTGACGAAATGTCAGGGTTCCGGAATGGAGGAAGCACAACAGAACATTTATTCAATCTCAGGGTTCTGTGTGAAAAGTACTTTCAGCATCAACAAGACATTTTTCAGGTCTTTTCAAAAAGACCTTTGGCATAGTGTGGCATAAGGCATTGCGGGCCACAATGAAGAGGTACAACATAGGTCAAAAGTTGACCAATAGCATCACGCAGCTGTACGCCAAAGCTACCAGTGCAGCAACTGATCAAAGTTCTGTTGAGGACTGGTTACAGACAACAGTTGGAGTACGTCGAGGGTGTCTCCTGTCACCCACGCGTTTGAACATCTACTTAGAGCGCACAATGACCGAAGCCCTGGATAACCATCGTGAAGCAGTCAGCATTGGCAGGTGTAACATCACCAACCTATTCTTTGCAGACGACATTGATAGGCTGGCAGGCAGTGAAGACGAGCTTGCCACATTCGAAAAGAATGTGGATAAATAATGTTGCATATTTAACCTTTGGATAAGCGCTGAGAAGACAAAGCTGATGTCAAATAATGGCAAACAAATCTCAGCCAAGATTAAAGTGAGAGGACAGGAACTGGAAACAGTGATCTAGTTCAAATATCTTGGTTCCATAATCAACGAAGAGGGATCAATAGCAGAAATTTTGTCACAAGCAGCACAAACAACGACAGCTATGTCAAAGCTAAGACCCATGTGGAGAGACACGACTATCTGTCTGAAAACTAAAATATTTTTGTATTCATGTGAGGCCTGGAAGCTGACAGCAGAACTACAACAAAGAGTCCAGGTTCTTGAAATGAGATGCTACAGAACCATCCTTGGCATCTCTTACATGGACCACATTACAAATGAAGAAGTGCGCAACACCATCAGGCACAAAGCAGGCCAATATAAAGACCTCCTCACCACCGTCAAAAAGAGAAAGCTGATATGGTATGACCATTTCACTAAACAGTCTATCCACAACAGAAATGCAGGACAGCGTCCAGTGTGACAAAGAGAGTTAGACAGAGAAGGATATGGACTGACAACATCACATAATGGACCAAGATACGTTTTGCGGAGACGCAGGCATTGATACATGATCGAGACAAGTGGAGAGAACTGGTCAGATGTTCAGCAGCACAGTGCTTCGACGACCACGCTAGGTTAAGAGACCGATGATGATGATGATGATGATGATGATGATGATGATGATGAAGTAGCAACAGGGAACAAGTTGTAAGAAGAAATTGCATATTATAATCAGATAACATGATATTATTATGATATATTTTTTTTTTTAAAGGCATTGATCTGAAAAGTATGGATAGACAGTTGTCCAAACATTTTTTGTAAGGATGAGAAAGACTGATTACCATTTGCAGTTCTTTTCGTTTGGGCCTTGAATACGCATAAATATAAATCTGAAACCTATAACGTTCGCGAGGACGTTTCATTTAAAAAGAACGCGTGAGATGCTATTGTTGTCAAAAGTTATTTATTAAAACATCAGACCATTTGTTGCTATAGCAATAGATAATCTTCATGTTTTCAAAGCGATTAATAAGATACAGGAACTAATGTGTATGCAATCGAAGAAAAAATGATGTAGACTAAAACAATTGTCAGGAATGTGAATATATGAGGCATTTGTACAACACAATTAGCATACCAATTTTCCAAAGGAATTTTGTCTGATTAAACCAACTATTTTTTTTTGATATAGACATATTGGTACCGAAATGGTCATGACTATAAAACGGCCGTCAGGCAAAACAACAAACGTACTTGGCTTCTGAATAAGTAAAACAATGTTTTGATGCATAGATACACGCTCCATACATGATAGATGGGTGGAAAATATTATGAAGAATACTTCAAATGAAAATAGATGCATGAAATTTGAAAATATTTTAGCAAATCCATATGCTTGGGAAATAGTAATGTCACCAACACGTGAACATTTTTGGACTGTGAAAAACACAGAATTTCAACATACATGTTTAAACGTCAATATGAGCAGCCAATACCAACTGGATATCATTCAATCAAAGAGAAAGTCAGATTGATCCAGAAAAACATTTAAATACATGCCAATTATTCAAGACTCTGCATACGACCTTGTCATGTGGAGCGCGATTGTTCAACAAGTAGTAACTTCTCTTCAGCAAATGCCCACAGCCCTTGCAGGCGACCAAGGTCTCCTTCTGCACTGATGATGTCATAATCGACGACACCATTATAGAAATGTCTGATGATGGAAATATAATACCATTGGACCCCTACACAAGTCAAAGGCACGGATCTTTAATCCATGTATAATATAAAAACAGAAGCCACGGAAATATAATACTTTTCAAAGACAGACTAGAATACACTTCAGTGCATTATTCATAACTATCAGGCTTATATGAGAAACCTTCATGAGTCTCAAACATTTGTGAATTGTTAGATGCACTTGCCAGTGTACTTCAGCACATGACGCAGACGTATTTGTGCTTCTAGTTACACATTTGCACACAATGAAGCGCAAAAAGATGTGGATGTAGTTAGGGACAACAAAATGTCGAAAATATACTTCAATGTAAGAAATCAGGCTATACATCACTAAGCTGGTCTTTGAAGTGGACCTTCCTTTCCATGGTATAACATAATGTGCTTCTGTATCCTGTTTTGCTGGACACAACAAGAAGTCTGCATAGAGAATGTTGAACAGAGACAATCATTTCAACTCCTTAAGAAAATATAACTTAACTATTAAACAGAACAGGACGCGGAGCAGTGCGTGTGCAGATTGTATGGTGTTTGAAAAGCGAGCAGCGTTACGCTGTTTTCCAACAAAAATGTCGATACAGCACTCATGTGCTACGATTTCAGGTTCAACGATCTTAAGCTGGCCACAAATATGCATCTGGTCCTTTTATGACTTGCAATTATTCGCTGGAGAATGAAAGAGGGACAGCTATCACCAAAGCTTGTATCAATTTCTCTAACTCCAGAAAAAACACCCAACAACAGCCACGAACAGGAAGGGGATCTTGGTAGCAGAGGAACCTCTAGATCTGCACACACTGTCAGGATGTGAAGGAACTCATTTTGCGAAAAAGGATACATGTTATTGTTATGTCAGAAAAATGATAAAAATAGATGTTTTGTTTTTGTTTTCGCGAGTTAAATTGATTTACCTATAAATATCTGCATATATAAATCGATGATCGGTAATATATGTGTATATTTTTAATATCGTTTTCCGAGACTGATTTCAACTAAAATGATATTCATGATAAATTCCACTCAGATGTATTGACAATAGTGTATTCAGTTGAGTTAGTTGGCTTTATTACTCCAGTGTCTGATGTGATTAGAGGTTAGACTTTCACACGACGGCCATTTTGTTTTTGGCAATTAAGGAGCGATTCAATGTTGGTGTTCAGCACGTTGACCCGATCCTGAGATGGCGGTTTGATATTGTCATAGCAAAACATTTACATGAATAGCTTCGATAAGTGCGACACGCAGTACCAAAATAGATTTGTTTAGTTAGCATGAGGATTAAGTTTTTAATGTGAACAGCAAAAAATCCACCATTTAAGATTTTCCTGTTCTCAAAAGCTGGCTTCCCAAGGTGCAATCGAAGTCTGTCTTGATCACTATTATTACGGACAAGATCGACTTGATTTCTTTTGCACAAATTTTCCATGTTATTTTCAAACGCGGCATTGATAATAAGCTTGAAAATGACTTTTTCAAATTCTCTGTTTGCCTTTGTGCGTGGGTCCTTATTTATCTGAACATTCCTTTGCTTCTTGAGTCATACATCTAACAGTGGCTTTGAACATTTCGTCTACCGTAGTTCTCGTTATGCTCATAATACGGGAGACAACTCTTACATCAGTTAATTAAGCAAAATATCGTTGATACAAAACAAGTTGTTTACCTACGCACATATCTCAAGCATTGGATTGTTTTAAAGATTTTCCTTATTTACTTTGTACAGCTAGTTGTGCACTCTCAAGTAAATTCATTATGTATTTGTAGCATTTCACTTTTATTATTTATCTCATACAATATCATTTAAAACGTGTTTTTGGCCGCTGGAGGAAGAAATTACTATGACGTTACTGGTTGCATTTGCATCCTTTCCAGTTACAAACACGATTGATCTTGCTTTGCACTGGCAGCATTGACTGACGATGTTTCCATAAAAAGAATTGGAACTGGTTTTGGCAATCATGTTTTATAAAACGCAAAATGTATAAATACAATTCTTTACTTTATGACTGCGATTTTCTCAGCTTATATTTCTCGTGCTGTAAATCCGGGTAACCCACGTCTTGGGCTTAGTGTACTATTAAATAGTTTGTTTGATTAGGATTTTTAACGTAGCTTTAACAATTTTTCAGTCATATCGCTACGATGTATGATGTGAGGCAGTTTATAGTGATGTCTAGCACTGAGGCATCATGCCGCAGACATGTAGCATGATGTCCCACCCAGTCACATTATCCTGACACCAGGCCGACCAGTCCTAACACTAACCTCTTAATGCTGAGCGTCAAGCGAGGCAGCTGTTAGTACCATTTTTGTAAGTCTTTGATATGACTCGGTCGGGGATCGAACCCACGACCTCCCGCTTCCGCGGCGAACGCTCTAACCACTAGGCCACCGGAGCGGTTTCAAAATTAGCAATTTGGTCATTAATTGTTCATTTGTCATACGTTGGTACACTGTCACTGATAATAATGAATATAGATAGTGCCAAACCAAGGTGTAGACATCAAACATTGTGGAAAACGCGTTTTGGTTAACAAATAATTATTCTTCAACTGCAAATTAATATTTTGCTATTATTCTTCTTGATATTAATTTAATAATTTCTTTTAAATATTCCTCTTTCATTGAAGTTTCAGAGACCAAGGCATAGGAACATAACTATATACGTGTTCTTGCACCATTTATCCAAAGCCTGTAGAATGCGTAGACGTTGATTAATTTAATAGATATCCAGATTTTCATGGATCAGTGTACACCTTCCCAAGGAGTGAAGGTTTAGATCGATAATCAGGATTATCAAGACATTGCATTCTTGACAAGAAACTTGGTGAAATAAAGGAAAGACTTGATACATCGGAATACATTTTGCATTTACTTGACATACTTTCGATATATCTGGGTTAAATTACAAGTGTGACGGAATCTGTACTCATATGATACGAACGTAGAGAATAACTGTTGCATTTGATTTGTATAGATTACCATGGAGACGGTGTTCTACATCCATATCTGATGCTCTTACTCTTAATTATTGTCAGAATGTATATTTTCTTTTGTATGTCACGTTTATTAATCTTTGTCCTAGTTTGAAACAAAGCTTTGATGTCTGCCATCGAATATCCTCAATTTTGAACATTCGAATTCTGTACCATGAGTATCATTTCAATCATGAAAGGACCTTACATCACATAAAACATTCCCAGGTGTGTGATATGTGATATAGCTTGAAAGTCGATGACATATCTCATTACAAAATGTCCAATTTTTATAGCGACAACTAGATTGAAAACATGAAAAGAACCTCAAGTAAACAGAGCTGATATTTTTACCATTCTTTTCCGGTATTATTGGTGCATAACGTTTAGTTATTTTTGCGTCTCACGATGCTATTTAGCCAGTGTAAATGTACCTAACAAAGACTCGATAAAAATGCGAAATGATATCACTAATGTTTCCAATAATAATAATAATAATAATAATAATAATAATAATAATAATAATAATAATAATAATAAATATTTTCTGCATTATTAAGTACCCAGTTTAAAAATACACAACTTGTGAAAGTTTCTCTCTTGCTTGTTTTGAGCACTGGCTTGATGGTTTGATAAATATGCCGAATTAAGCAGATTTATGACATATTTCCGTAAATTCACTAATTGAAATCGTATGTCGTTTATACCAGCATGCTTGATTTGTGCATTTAGATTGACTAATGTTAATATTTTTTAAACACACACACACACACACACACACACACACACACACACATATATATATATATATATATATATATATATATATATATATATATATATATATATATATATATATATATATATATATATAAGATCACTAAAGCTCTTAATTGTTTGTGTCACGTGTGATATGTAAATGCCTCATGCAGGATCAAAATTGGTTTCGGGTTATTCACAAATTATAAAAAGTTTGTTAAAGTTTCAAAGGTCCGTCAACGTTTCTTTAAGGTACAGCGAAAGATAAAAAAACCATAACATGACGTAATACTCGATGCATGCAGGAAAGAAAAAAAATCTTTTCACGGTCTGTTTGGTATTAGCATTAAACCGAATGGTTTTAATCCTTTGGTTGCTGATAATGTAATTAAAAAGGTAAATTTCCCGTCAATGGATTTTTGAAGTGAATTACTGTGTAATATTTCAAAAAGTGACCTCCCTTAGGTTGGACAAAACTCTGTTGTATTTTGCCAAACATTTACAAGGTTTTCCAACACATACAAGATCAGACATCGCCCTGGGAATGCTCGGATGGACATCAGTGCAGTCCGAAATTGATAGAAGAAAATTGATGTTTTTACATAGATTGTGTTTGATTCCTAACAATGGACATACTAAACGTGTGTTTAATGTGGCGTTATTTCACTTCATTTTGAGCGGATGCATGCCAAGCTACGGTTAATTTCAAAGTTATATTATACCTCAAAGAAGTTTGACTTGCTCAGGTATCTAACTGATTCTTTGCATCATTCTGAAATTCCAGATAAAAAAAATTGGAAAGAAATTGTAAGATCAAAAATTGTTGGTCTTGAAAAATAGCCTCTGGAGAGTTCGTATGTCTAATCAAGCAGATTTTGATAGATTCTCTTCGATACACGAATACTTACGACCTGCTTTAGTGTGATAGTCGGTTAAAACCAGAGAACACACTAAGGTATTTACATATGTAGCCAAACAACGGGCTGCTGTTCCTCAAACACATGTCGATATGTGTATTAGACGTGGGAGTGTTTATACAGACTTGATACTTCATTGTTGTGTTAATTGTCCTTACATGTCGAATTTTAGAAACAATTTCTGTGATTTCCTTATTGATAAATTTCCACTGAGACTGCATATTACGTTGCGTTATGCATAAGATGAGCTGAAACTACAATATCTTCTAGGTAAAAGGTTTCTATCATGTGTAATCGACAAGATATTTCGTCTTGTATGCAGTGTGCATCTATCTTCTGTAAATGAGGTAATGAAACTTGCAACTTCTGCAGTTGACAAACACTTTGACTGATATAGTTTAAGAATTTGTATTGTAATATATATATATATATATATATATATATATATATATATATATATATATATATATATATATATATTAAAAAAATACTTATTTATTGATTGTATTCAGATGATTCATATATCATGTAATCTTCCACGGAAGGAAATGAAGATGCTGATGATGTTTCCAGCAGAAATATATTATATATGCAAATTCTTCTAATTTCTTTGGCATTTTAATTTTAGTCCAGAGAAAACCTGTAGATATCACAAAGCTGTTGAAAAAAGATGATTGCTGAAACATCATCATGTACCAGATGTGAATTCTCCACTGAGGGACACTACCAAATATTATACATAAGATGTATATGCATCTTATTCTGCAATGTGAAGCGTAGTTGCCGATATGTGAATGTATAATTCCCAAGTGCAGATTTGTAAAGAATGAACTTATGCAGTGTTAGTCTGATAATTTCTCTCGCATACCTGCCTCAATTGTCCAAATTTGTTTTCACAATATTTCTGGCATATATATGAAGTGCAACAAAGAGTATAAACAAAAATGCAGAAATCATAGTAATTTTATTCATATAATTTTTATCTTGATTGCTCCTGAATATTTTTTTTTATCTTGACAGCGTTTAAAAAAACGGAATCTATCATTGTAAAGAACAAGAAAGGTTTCTCACTATTCGTTCCTGGTTTATAGAATATTTCTTTTTCAGGAAAAGCTGTCCTCTGCATTTGATATTGGTTTATATAGTGTTGGAAGGTCACATTCTTGAAAACAAGTGTCCTGAAAACGTAACTAAATAGAAAAATAAAGAATTTTATTATTCAGAGGTTTTTGAAGGCTAACTACAATACATTTGTTATCTATACAGATTTAACCAAGCAGACATAGTTACGTGTTAGCAAAACAAATTCTTGTTTGGTTTGAAACGTACGAAAGGTGAAAGCATTAGAAATCCGACAAATGGGTTATAAATTATATATAGATGAATGAAATAGGTTGATTATTTTCATATTACTATCTATCTATCTATCTATCTATCTATCTATCTATCTATCTATCTATCTATCTATCTATCTATCTATATAAACAGTTTTATCAATATTTGTATTATGTATAATGCACATTAAAAATATTATGCCTTGGTATATTATTGACGAATGTTCAATAATTCATCATAACTCAAATTATATAATACAGGATATGAAATGCAAAATATTTATAATCATAAAATAAATAAGTATTTTATAAATAATCATAATATATTGAGAATTAACTTTAAAATGCCCTTTCATTTTTAAAGAATTGGTAAATCTTAACTAGTTATAAACATGTGAAATAATTATATGACAAAGTTAGATTAATGAATGCCGTATTGCATTTCGGAATTTAGACCTTTTGTATATGCCGTATTAAAACGATGAATCCACCATGTTTGCAGATGTTTTCATCTCGGAATAAGCTATAACAAAATAGGTTGAAAGGAAAAATAATGCAAACTATGTGAACTCTTGTTAAATTGTTCGGCAACATGTGTTGAAAATGATTGATCGATATAATTTGTTATGACTGGTCTATGCTGATTCATACGTTTAGATATCTGTTGACTGGTTTGTCCAATATACTGGATGCCATATTTTGTGCATGTGATAAAAGATAACATTTGATATTGCACACTTAGTATCACAATGTATATGAAATGTTTGTGTTGTATTATTATTAATAAAATAAATATTTTTATTAATAAAATAACGCCGCGAACATATAGGTCTATTACATTTAGTTGATGGTCCTTTTTATATGACGTTGTTTTTTAATTTAGAATTATTTAGGAAATATTTAAGAGATTTAGTCCTTTTGTAAGCATGTGTATCGATTTAACACTTGCTTTGCATGAGAATCTCAATAAATCCAAATATGTATTGATACTCCAACCTAAATTTCGCAAACATGGATTATATTCAATAACAAAAGGAATTTTATCTCCATTTCTATGTTTGATTATACATTGTAAAGATTCAAGTTGTATCGAGAAGATAAGTTTTGAAAAGCAGTATTAATGGTGACAATAGGTTAACTCCTAACATACTAATGTTTTTAGTAACCAGTGTAAGTTCCTAACAATTTTAATTCTAGAACGTCTGTGCGACATATGTAGGTTGGTCACTGTTAGGTTATATGGATTGTGAATTTTGATTGGCGGTATTCGAAATTGATCAAGTTAAGTTTCTCAAAAGAGCTTATCAAATAGAGCTTTCGTACCAAATGGGAGCTCTGTAATGGCTAAATGGCAGTAGCCCTTAGAAGGGCTTTTTATGGAGGGTTACGTAATGGTAACCAGTTTTCCCTCATTCTGGTTTGTTTGCTCCGGTGTACTCCTGTCGTCTCTTGTTCCTTGGGCCTCCCTTCATCTTGATTGTAAGCACCGGTGTCCTCCTCTCTTCTTGGTACCTAGATCTAAATTTGTCCCTATCAGTTTGTAAATACTCTGTGCTGTTGTTACAAAAATGTAGCCAGTCCCATGTGATAACCTATTAATGCGGATGTACTAGTCCCGCAATTCTGATGGTTCTAGGTTCGATACCACCTTGTATTTCTGATTTAGTTTTTAGGAGAATGCTAACTAATTGGTATTTGGATGCAGCATTGTGCCGCTGGGTCTGATGGTCTTAATGTGTTATGTATATGATAAAAAGTAAGAAATAGATAGAGAGGAGTGTTAATTCCTAGATAATGGTATCCATAGTCCATATTTTTGTTTTTGTACATGATGTTATTTTCTTAAATGCTTCAATGTTTATTTCTTTATCTTTTGTTATCCCTGATGTTTCATCTGATTCTATTTGGTTGTTTTAATTGTGTCGACCGTCAAATGATTGGTCAATGAACCCATGTGACCTCATTATGGGACTACAATTTACTTCTTAAGGTTGTTATAAAGTTAGGAATTATTATGTTATTTAGGTGTTTTAGTAGCCCGTAAAATGATTGGTCAATTAACCCATGTGACCTCATTGTGGGGCTACAATTTACTTCTTAAAGGTGTTATAAATTTCAGAATTAGTATGTTATTTATGTATTTTGGTAGCCCGTCAAATGATTGGTCAATGATTCCATGTGACCTCATTGTGGGGCTACATATTGCTCCTTAAGGTTGTTATACATGTTAGAATTTTCGATTTATTTAGGTGTTTAGGCGATGTTTCTATATTTTTTCAATTAACCCTGTTGTTTTAAGCAGTTCAATTATATTTTTGAATGTTCCTTGAGGGTTGGTGTTAGTTAATTGGATTACCTCTGGGTATGTACTCGTTTAGTTGTTTGGATCTTAATTTGTCCCTTTCCTTTTTGGCTTTTGTACAATTGTTGAAGATATGGTGTAAATCTTCTGGGATGTTACAATTGTGGCAATTAATGTTATGTGGGAAGGGTCCTATGTATTTTCCAAAGCTGTTTACCAGTTTGGTTTTTCCTAATATTATTCTATTTATTTTAGATTATTCAAAACCTGTTTACCTGGGTGGTTTTATTACTATACTAACTTCCTGAATGATGTTGTGTAATATTCTCCCTTATTCATTTATGTCCCAATCGGTTTGCCATTTTTGATTAATCATTGTGTTAATTAAACTATACAGTTCAGTTTGGCTATATTTAAGTGGCATGTAATTAGGTTCGTCGAGTTTGTTTTTAGCAAGTTGATCTGCTAACTCATTACCTTTGATCTCAATGTGGGATGGAATCCACATGGATTCTACTACTAGTTTTTTTGAATTAAGGGTTTTCAGTATTAGTTTAATTTGTTTTAACAAATTTTCTCTAGATTTTGTGATGTTATTTTGGATTGAGGTTAGGACGCTTAGCGAGTCGCTAATAATCACAGTCTTATTCAGTTTATTTTCCTCAATCCACTATAATGGTTCTAGTATGGCCCAAAATTTCAGCTGTATAAATGGAGCATTGGTCAGGTAGACGTCTCCCCATTTGAATATTATATTCTGGTATGAACATTGCAGTAGCTGTTTTGAAAAGATTTGTTATTTTTGAGCCATCCGTGTAAATGTTTGTACAATTTTGATATTGATTATTTATTATTTCTAATGCTAATGTTTTTAAATAGTTTTGTTGGTTTTCCTTGTTTCCTTTATCTGATAGGGAGATATTTACTTTCTTTCGTACATTGTTCCAAGGTTCTTTGTCGTACGTTATGTTGTTTTCTACTTGGAATATGTCTATTGGAAGTTTATTTTTTAATTCAAGAACTAATTTTCCCATAGAGGTGGTGTTTTTGAGAGTTTTTCTAAAGGGAGTATTGCATTTGTTGATAGCCAGGTACGTGGGGTGCGTTTTTCATGGGTTGCATATTTTAAGATGAGTTACTGCCTTCTAAGATGTAATGGCAGTTCCCCTATTAAAACCTGTAGCTCGGCTGTCGAGGTTGATAGCAGTGCGCCTGTACTATGAGTAGGGCTTTTATCTGTATTTTATTTAGTTTATTTAAGTGACGTTTGGGTGCCGTGGTGTATACTTGGCACCCATAGTCAAGTTTAGATCTTATTAATGCCCTATACAGTGTTAAAATAGTTTCTTGGTTGGCACCCCACTGAGTGCCTTTGAGGCTTCTTAATGGATTTAAGTCCTGGTTGCATCTTTTAACTAGTTCATTTATATGATGCGTCCATGTTAGGTGTTCATCAAAGTACATACCCAGAAATTTAGCTACTTTTACGAATGTTATTTTTTTTTATTTTGTATTGTTAATTTGGGATATTGTTTGAATTTCCTACCTGAGGTGAAAAGCACAGCTACCGTCTTTTGGTGCGATAGTTTTAAGCCCCATTTATCAGCCCATTTTCCCATGTTATTTAAGCTGGTTTGAAGTTCAGCCATATGTTGGTGGTTGGAGGGGTGGCCTGCTCTCCATAGTCCACTATCATCAGCAAATTGTGATAATCCAATTTTAGGTGATGCCAAATGTGTGTCAAGGCCGTTTATCATTAGATTAAAGATGGTGGGGCTGAGTACACTCCCTTGTGGAGTTCCATTTTCAAGGGTGTGTTCCTCAAAGTAAGTTGCCCCTACCCTAGTTATGATTTTGCGGTCGGTTAGAAAATTTTCTATTAAGTTGAATATACGACCCGTAATGCCGTAATAATTTCATTTGGCTATAAGGCCTTTGGTCCATACAAGGTCGAATGCTTTTTCCAGATCAATACATACCGCAATTAGGTTTCTATCCGCTTTTCTTACAGAGTTGAATGCCAGTTTGATAGCGGTTTCTAATCTTATTATTTGATCCGTAGTGGATCTTTTGTTTCTAAACCCACATTGATTTTCAGAAATCAAGTTGCTACTTTCAAGGTGGTGTTTAAGTTTATTAGTAATAATTGTTTCCATTATTTTGCATATGTTGTTAGTAAGAGAGATGGGTCTGTACGAATTGATATAGTTTCTATCTTTATTTGGTTTGAGCATGGATATTACTAGCGCTGTTTTCCATGTTTTAGGTAGCCTTCATGTTTCCCATATTTTGTTTAGCATTTTTAGTATTGAGTTAACCAAGTTAATGGGTAGGCTTTTGTATATTACATACCCTATTTGTATATTACATACCCTTTTTGTATATTAATACCCTATTTGGTCTTCCCCTGGTGAAGTTTCTTTTTTGGTTTTAAGTGAATGTTTCCATTCATATAGTGTTATTTAAATGTGATAGTTTGGGTCCCAGGTCTTTAAAAGTTCCTTAAAAAATTTCAGTTTTAGCTCTGTGATTTTGAAATTCCTTGGTGTAGTTGTTATTATTGCTCATGTTTTTGAAGTGTTGGGCTAATGAGACAGCTTTTTCCTTATTGTTACTAGCGTTGTTTATTTTGGGGGTGCTATTGGTGTGCTTCCCCCTGATAGTTCTAATTTTATCCCACACCTGTTTGGAGTTAGTTCTACAATTTATACTACTGCATTATTTTTGCCATTTTTTTTCTTTTGACTGCTTAATTAAGTATTTAAGCTTGTTATCCTGATTTTTATACTCTAAGAAGTGAGTAGTGTTATTAGTTCTTTTAAATTTTTTTAAAGCTAAGATTTTTGCCTGTCTGGTTAATTTAATTTTCTCATTCCACCACGGTACACTTGGCTTTCTTGTTTTGCCGCTAGTTTTGGTATACTGCTAGTGGCTGCCTGAGTTATGATCTTAATTATGTTATCATAGTAGATATCTCACCTAACCCGTTTCCAGCCTCGCTGACTGAACAATTATATCCATGAACCTAACTTCAACAAGGATACCGGATTAAAGTTACTACAACTATCAACGTTAATTATCAGGTATTTTATTAAGACTTCGGGTCAATTCAAACTTTGTGCTGTTTTTGCCTTAACTTGAAAATTCTTTCTACTCAAGCCTTTCATCACTAAGCTCCCTTCATTTATTTTTGTCAGATTGTTACACTTTACAATCTCGTGTGACAATTCAAGCAAATTAAATAACTTCTTTATCTTGCTTTGAATTCTTCCTTTTGACGCTTGCCATAATTCAAACCTTATTTTTAACTCAATATACTTCGGCTTAACAATGGAAAATAAATCCTGTAAGCAAGCATTTAGATCTAGAAACCGTCTTGCATCTAACGGTAACATTTTAAAGAAAAGGGTTACTCAAATTAACATAAAATTGGATAAAGATGCCTTGACCAACTTAAAATAGGGCATATTTACTTTACCAGAAACACGCGGACAAAAGCGGTGCAAAAAACTCAAAGTTCATTTCTATACCAGACCTCAACCTAATCAAAAAGAAAAGGAAGCAGAAAAACTTAATCCTCTCTCTCCAATTGAGTTTAATTTATATGATAAAAAAATTAATGATGAAGCACTGGACGCCACTTTTCTCCAAAGCGACTCCAGTGTAAACAATTCACCCCCCCCCCCAATATTCCACCATGACCGCTTACCCTACGAAAAAAACCAGTAGGAATCACTGTGTATAAGGTCACTAACTCTAATGTGAACCATGTGCGCCAGCTGAAGGCAAAGGCTCCCATGGGAGTTCGCACTACGCCTGAAGCATACAAGATCGCTAAAGCTACCCTAGTGCACTCAAGTCAAACACCAGGGTCGTCTAAATTACTGGCAGAGGAAAATTTTGATATATCCCTTACAAAACACTAAAAAACAACCCTCCTCATCAACCAATAGGAAATCGAAGGCATGGAAAAGAATAGGTAAAGGTAAAGGACCGTTAAACCCTAAAAAAACGGCCCTCATTAAAAATCCAAAGAAACAACAAAATCGGCACAGGACAAATCAGGCATATACGGCAAACCCGCTATGGCTTCAACTAATATCAACACTGTATCCAATAACTCAACCTCAGATGTGAAACCTAACAACAAAACAAACTTTCACAGACTGGATCTAACGCTCTATCTCAAGAGTAAAACATCTAAATTTTACAACTTATCCAATAACAGCTTGGTCAGAGCCATACTTAAAATTCACCCGGGACAGTGCCAAATAATTAGGCCGAATCAACAATATATCATCCTACATTGTTGTACAAGGGGCCAAGTAGCTAAATACCTTGAAATCCATGAGCTCTGTGATATCCCAGTTACCGTAGAACCCCATAAACAGCTCCAAAGCTCTATTAATGTTTATACTGACAACAAAAACCAAAAATCCAATAAGGCCACCACCACCACAAATGAAATCCCACAAAAGTGCACTTATAAATCAGTACTAAAACTAACAGGTACATTAGGTGTACTAAACAAACAGGAGATATAGCACAAGTTAAAACCCCCTGCGGGTTCGGGGTTGTAGAATTGGCCCGACGTGCCTCGCCACGTGTCGTAAAAGCCGACTAAGTAGAGGCAACCTGTTTGCCGTGGGTTGCGGCCCGTGTCGGAGGAGGAAAGGGTCCTGGTAGTTGCAACACACTACTTTGGCCTCTACTTCTCTTAGACGGGTGGTCCAGATGGGCCCTCTCTCTACAAATCGGCTGGTCACGCCGAGCACTAGGAGGTCTTTTTTTACTTATTCATCTTTTCTTTCTTTCTTGTATCTCTCTTGATACCACCGTTGCCCCTACATTCTTTTCATTTAGCTATCACTTTCCCAAGTTTTAGAAGACTTCCGAGATAGCGGTGGCTCAACGGGTCAATCGGGAGGTAATTTTACCGACCCTAGAAGGAAGCTTCATGGGTGAATCCCAGGTAATTTTATCTAACGAGTATGGCATCTATGTATCCCTGGCACTTGACAATATGGGTGGGTAGTGAATTAAAAATCATATTGCGATATATTGCAATATTAAGCGCAATATTGCAATATTGTTGCAATATATTGATTTAAGAAAGAATTACAAATTACTGTTAATTTATTGAAATAAAATGAATGCAAACTGCAAAAAAAATTACTTAAAATTATTTAATTACATAAATAAAATACAGTAGAGAAAATGAATAAAATGCAGTACAGTCCTTGCAATCTTACACACAGAAATTAAGAGGTACAATTTAAGTTACATTTTGATAAACATAAAATGCATGAAACTGCAGACTGGTCTTTTCGTTGTCACTTTACCTCGTGTAGTTCAAGCTGAACTGCCTTGAAATTAACATGATGGAGCTTACTTCATATTTTTAAAAAAAAAAATAAGAGCATCAACATGATTTGGTTTTAGGGCTGAACGTTGTGTATTTACTATATCTCCAGCAGTGGAGAACACCCTCTCAGAAGGGACACTTGTTGATGGGATGCACAATAAGGATTTAGCAAGCTTAGCTAATCTAGGAAATCTCTGTTCATGATTTTTTAAACCATTGAAGAGGATTTGAATCCAAGGGAATCGACGGAAACACTCTATAGTTCTTAAGCTCTTCTTCTAGTTCTTCCATTTCTGTTTTTGAAGTCTCGACACCAGTAATGTAGACATCACCAAGAAGTTCTTGCATGCCAGAACAACAGGTAACTTTTTCTATCATATCACTCTGACCAATGTCCTACTTGAGCTTCTTGCAAACTGGTTGAGCATCCTCAGCAGCAGAATTGGCAGACACACATAACTGTTTGGTTAGCTGTGGTAAAGGTGGCAACTCATTCTGCCCACTATCACCTACAGGTGAGTGATCAGTGTCATGTTCAGCCTCAACTCTAACAATGATTTATGATGCATTCTTCAAAATTCTTGTAAAGATTTCATTCCTTCGTGCATCGCTGAGGAAAGGTAAGGCTTTAAAACGTGGATCCAAGGCAGCAGCATTGGTAAGAATTTCTTCTTGATGAGCGTATCTATCCTGAAGATCATCAACCACAGCCCTTTTCATCTGAGTTATTACTAGACAGTCATCATCGCTATGTTGGAAAACGCTTTCAATAAGTTTGCGATGATGAGGCATAATAACAGAAATGGTTGAAACTGACTCAGCACAAAGAGTGGTTGTCACCACTTTAAGAGGTTTTAGACAAACCATTACCTCATCTGCCAGGAAAATGTCATCATCTGACAATGTGTTCAAATCTTTTTCTTTTATTTTAGCAAGATCTTTGGATCTCAAAACGGCAATTATTGCACACTGCATTTCAAGAAACCTTGAAATCATATAATAAGTAATGTTCCATCTAGTGGGCACATCAGCTATAAGCTTATGATCCGGTAGACCTAGCAATTCAGCCTGACTTCTCAGTTTAGCTGCTGCAGTTGTACTTCGGTGGAAAAACCCAACTATTCGACGAATTCTGCTAAGGAGAATTTTAATTCGTCTGATCTTGAGACACTTTTGTGCAGCTAAATTAATTGTATGTGCATAACACTTGATGTGAAAGTTGCATCCTAACAGAGTCCCTGCCTTTTCCATGTTTGATGCATTATCTGATACAATAGGTGGTATGGGGATAGACTGTATTTTCCATTCTTTGAGGGCCTTATGAATCACAGCAGCTATATACTCACCTGTGTGCCCTTCATACATGGGCCGAGTTTGAAGAACATATTTTATCAGATAGCAATGTTTATCAATGTGAGTTGACGTGACTGTCAGATATGATTCAGTTGACCGCGACGTCCAACTATCTGTTGTCAATGCAACCTTCTCAGTATTTCATAGTTCTTCTTTTACCAGTGCCTTAACTTGAGCATATTTTTGAGGAATGATCACATCTGCAAACTGCTTTCTACCTGGAACATTATATCGGGGGTCAAGTGTATGTAAAAGGTCTCTAAACTCTGGCGAATCTACTATTCGGTATGGACGCATGTCCTTTATTATAAATCTGTACACCTTGTCAGTTATATGTAAAACACGAGAAGAATGCGAGGTGTAATTCGCACCAATGAGCCCTGGTAAGGTTCTCTGGATTGGCTGCGACGTTTTAACTTAGAAAGTTCAGAAGTATCTTCACATGACGAACTCACATTAGCAGGGATCGATGATCTGCTGTCTGTCATCTTGTAATTACCACATTTCCCGGGATGATGCTTGTTCATGTGGTACGCTAGATTTGTTGTTCCACCAGAAAACTTAACATAAGCGTCACATAGTCGGCACACAGCAATTGCCTCATCAATTTTCCCATCCCTTTTACTCTTTCTTAATGCAAAATGAGTCCATATGGCAGACCGCGCTTTTGAATAGTGCACTAGTTCGTACTCAGCCATGCTTGAAATGTAACTCAATGTCAATGTCAGTTAGTCATCAATGTCAGCAAGGTGCTTATTTGTTGACAAAGAGAAGTTAAACCTTCAAAAGGATGAAGATTCACAGACATGTAACTTCCGATTACCCATGCTGCAACTGCTCAGGAAACGAAATATAAATGTTACTGAAGCTGATTACCGGAGGTAAATGTATGGAATTCAATATGTCATAGTAAATCAGAAACTATTATAAGTAGTGAAATATGGCTAATATTAATTTATAATAATAATAGAGTTCATTTGCTACTTGTTATCAAAATTTACGTCAATATCGCACTATATTTTATCGTCGGTTTAATACCACAATATACCGATATTCGATATTATCTCGCACCCCTACTTGACAAGTGTCCCCTCGTTGGGCTCCGTGGCGGGTGGGGAGCATGGGTACTGAAATTTGAAATAATTAATCATGGCAAGCACAACAAAAAAAACCCAACAATAAATGTACCAAACCACTGTCTGACTCGGATGAAGAACCATGTGGCGTGGAATCATTTCCACGCTTCATGGTTATTCAATCAAAAGATGATGCTAAGCCGCTTTCAGGTTTATCTCCGTTTATTATCGAGAAATCCACTACGGGATCGATTGGCACACCAAAAAATATGAAAAAACTAAAATCGGGTTGTCTTCTTGTAGAGTGTGAGCGAAAGAGGCAAACAGACAATATCATGACCACCAGTGACCTCATTCGCCCACACTACACTGAATTCGTCCAAAGGCGTAATGCGATGTCGTGACTTGGCTGGAGTCACCGACGCATCGAAGGGATGAAACATGAAGATGTCACTGCAGTGCGAAGAATACGTATTAAACGTAATAACACCCTGCAGGACACCAATACATTTGTACTCACCTTTAATAAACCGACAGTGCCCAAAGTGGCCAAGGTTGGGTTTTACAAGTAAAGGTCGAGATCTACATTCCAAACCCCCTTCGATGCTATAAATGTCAAAAATACGGCCATCACGAGGATCGATGTTCCAGAGCAAAGTTATGTGGCCGATGTGGAGACCACTCTCGTCAGGAAGCTGATTGTAGAGCAAGTCCGCATTGTGTCAACTGTGGCAAGGAACATCACGCCAGTTCCAAGGATTGTGATACATGGAAACAGGAGAAGGAAATTCAGAGGGTAAAGTTTACCTCGAAGATTCCCTACCCAGAGGCCAGAAAACTTGTCCAGGCAAAAACATCCCTACCTGGCCCATCCTTTTCCACAGTCGTAAAACACAATCCAAAAAGCACGAAGGACGCACAAACGCAGACGGATCAGCCCGATTCAACCACATGTGCCAATATCCCTAATTATAAGCCACATAAAAGCATAACATCAACTCAGACAACATTTAATAACAATCCACCACCAAAATCACCAAAACAGAAACACAAAGCACAAACAAATAAACCGCAAAAGGGGTCAGATGACCCCATTAAACTGTATAACAGAATTGGAGACGTTGAGAGCATGGATGCAGAAGAAACTGCTCCATGTACTCAAAGTAGCTCCAAACCTAGTAAACCTATATATACTCCCGAACTTCCTCCAGACAAATAACAACACATAATTCCTTCGCGAATAGTCTAACCTATCTCAAGAATCTCCAGCATATCATTATAATGAAGAACACCATCATACAATGGAATTGTCGAGGACTTCAAGCAAACTACAATGATATTCTTCTGCTTTTAAATGAACACGATCCTGCTGTACTATGTTTACAGGAAACATTCCTGAAAGAGACAGATAAAATTACTTTTAAAAACTTATTCCTGTTTAACGCGTACTGTCAAAACGCTGACAGGGCCTCAGGAGGAGTCTCTATTGCTGTGAACAATAGAGCCCCTAACAGAGTCATTCCTTTAAACACAAATTTACAAGCCATTGCTGTAAGTGTCACTCTACATCGAGTGATTATTTTTTGTTCCATTTACTTACCACCAAACACCAACCTAGTACAAAAGGAATTAGACAATCTTGTTGAACAACTTCCCGCGCCCTTCGTTTTACTCGGGGATTTTAATGCCCATAACATATTATGGGGATCAAATCACATAAACGACAGAGGCCATAAAGTAGAATATTTCATTTCTAAACACGATCTGTGTCTATATAATACTAACTCACCAACATATTTACACCCAGGATCGGGTACGTACACATGCATAGATTTGACAATTTGCTCTCCCTCACTGCTTTTGGACTATGAATGAAAGGTTGCTGATGATCTTCACAGCAGTGATCACTTTCCAATCACTCTTGAAAATAACTCTAAAATTGATGATGCAATTCCACAATGGAATATAAAGAAGGCCGACTGGGCTATGTTTGAAACACTATGTAAAACTAGACTAAATAATGATATAGTATTCAACGCTGTTCATCCTATACAGCATTTTACCTCCGTTCTAATTTCAATTGCAGATGAATCTATTCCCAAGTCCTCAACGAACGGTAAGAGATCGCAAAAACCTTGGGTAACCAAGGAATGCAAAGAAGCCATTAGACAACGCCGAGAAGCATTAAAAACATTCAACAATCGTCCAACGCCCGAAAATTTAAATAAATATTGTATTGCCCGGGCTAAAACTCGACGCACAATCAAAGAATGTAGACGTGCATCCTGGAAGAAATATATTTCTTTTTTAAACTCTCGTTCTTCAATGAAACAAGTTTGGGATACTATTCGAAAAATAAATGGAAAGAGGAAACACAATTCTATTCGACACCTAAAAATAAACAAGAGCAATTTCAGTTCGAAACGTGACATAGCAAATATTCTTGCGGATAGTTTTTCGAAAAAATCATCATCATCTAATTATTCAGATGCCTTTAGAAGATTAAAATCTCAAAAAGAAAAGTCACGTTTAAAATTTACATCGAACAACACTGAAAATTATAACCAGCTGTTTTCTTTATTGGAGCTTAGGGAGGAATTAGACAAGGCCCATGATACATCTGCTGGGCCTGACGAAGTACATTACCAGTTCTTGAAACACCTCCCAGAATCTTCTCTGACATCATTTCTTAAAATCTTTAATGATTTATGGATTGCTGGTAATGTACCAAAGAGCTGGAAAGAAGCAACGGTGATACCGATTCCCAAAATAGGCAAAGATAACGAAGATCCTAACAGCTATCGGCTTATTGCATTGACATGCTGCGTATGCAAACAATGGAACGAATGATTAATTTTCGGCTTGGATGGTACTTGGAAAGTAACAATTTATTATCTCCTTTCCAAAGTGGCTTCCGTTCTGGTCGTAGTACTAACGATCATTTGGTTAGACTGAAAACATGCATTTATCAAGAAGGAACATTTAGTAGCAGTCTTCTTTGATTTAGAAAAGGCCTATGATACAACATGGAAGTACGGGATACTAAATGACCTGCACGATCTAGGTCTTAAAGGCCGTCTGCCCTCTTTCATCTCCAATTTTCTCTCCGACGAGAATTCAAAGTATGAGTGGGCTCTACCCTCTCCGATATGCACCAGCAAGAGATGGGTGTGCCCCAGGGCAGTATTTTATATGTGACGCTATTTAATATCAAAATCAGTAGCATCACCAAGTGCTTAACTCCCGGTGTGGACTGCTCTTTATATGTAGACGATGTTTTAATTTGTTAACGACCAAAGCACATGCATGCAATTGAAATGCAACTTCAACAAAATATCTATAAGATGCACAATCGGGCCAGTAATTACGGTTTCAAACTTTCTAAATCGAAAACAGTATGCATGCATTTCTGTCAGTTGCGAAGACATCATGATGACCCTAAACTCACGCTGGATGGGACACTTATTCCAGTTGTTGAGGAAACAAAGTTTTTGGGTATTATCCTCGACAGAAAACTGACTTTTATACCACACATCAAGAATTTAAAAGCTAAATGCTTAAATGCTTTAAATTTACTAAAAGTAACTGCGCACACTGACTGGGGTTCTGATAAAAAAGTCCTCCTCAATTTGTATAGAACATTTATCCGTTCTATACTAGACTATGGATGCATTGTTTATGGTTCAGCTAGGAAGTCTTATCTGAAAATGCTTGACCCAATTCATCATCAGGGAATAAGACTTGCTCTAGGAGCATTTAAGACATCTCCATGCGAAAGCCTTCTCGCGGAAGCGAATGAACGACCTTTATTGCACCGCAGATAAATGCTTTCTATACAGTACGCTCTTAAGTTAAGATCAAACCCTCTGAACACTGCTTTTCCGGCTGTTTTTCAACCAAAATACAAAACTTTATACGAAAACAAACCAAATGCCATACCTTCAATTGGCATCAGAATATCATCCAGTTTTGACACTATCAAAATTTATCTCCCTACAGTTCAGAACACATTTGTCTCGGAAACACCACCTTGGCTCCTTAAGCAACCCAAAGTGATTTTTACGTTGCACGATGGGAATAAATCTGAGACAAATCCTGCCATTTTCCAAAACTCTTATCATGAACTCCTCAACGATTTTATAAACTACACAAAATTGTTTGCTGATGGATCAAAAGTTGATGACAAGGCTGCTGCAGCCTTTGTTAGTGGCAAGCACATAATCATAGTGCGCTTGTCAAACGATGCGTCCATATTTTCAGCGGAAATCAGAGCAATAGAACTTGCTCTGAAATTTAGTAAACAAAAACGCATTTTAAATAGCATTATTTTCTGTGACTCGCTGTCAGTACTTCAGTGGCTACACCATAGAAAACTGGATAATCCATTACTAGTCGATATTCTCGTCAAAAACTCGGAGCTTAGTACCTCCTACAATATAGTATACTGTTGGCTACCTAGCCATATTAGTATTAGAGGTAATGAAGAAGCAGACCGGGCTGCTAAGATGGCTCTATCCCAAGAACCATCGGATTTTTAAATTACCGTTTACTGATTTTAAACCTTGTATCAAAAAGTACATACGTCAGAAGTGGCAGGCGTCATGGGATGATGCAGTCAATAACAAACTTCTTGCCATCAAACCAACCCTGGGAGAATGGACTCCTTCCTACAGAACTATCCGTAGGGAGGAGGTTGTCATAGCAAGAATCAGAATCGGTCATACATACATTACCCACTCCCACATACTAAAAGGTGAAGATCCACCAGAGTGCGTTTCTTGCAATGAGCCATTCACTGTTAAACACTTTATGACCGAGTGTTCCGACCTGCAACCTACGCGTGCTAAATACTATAATGTACACGACATAAAGGAACTTTTTGATACAATACAAATCACTTGTATTTTAGATTTCCTAAAGGAAGTAAATCTCTATTTTAAACTATAACTTGCGTGCCATCATCTAGAATATTTTTATCTAATGCAAATATCACCTCTTGTTTACAACATCTTATCATCAACATATACCATTTACATCTCGCGTTGATTGGGAAGCTTGATATTTTCCTGTTACCAACATATTATCATTTTATATTTAACTATAATGATTTTTTTATATCGCTGGTCGATGTTAAACCTTTCTTACTTTCTTATTTTTAGATATCTAACCTATTGTATGGCGCTAGATAGCCTAAAAGTGCTGGTGAGCCGTTAAAATTCAAGCAAACAAACAAACAAACAAACAAACACAAGTTAAAGGAAGGAGGAAACAAAATTTTGAAAAATTACCGCTTAGGAAACAAACAAACCAACACAAACATCAGTGTTCTGGAAAGATCAACCCCACTGCCTACATTAATTAAATTAGGAAAAGTAGGTACCAGATATAGGATCGAACCATACTTAAAAAAACCAAGATACTGCCCCAAGTGCCAACATTGGGGCCATTACAAGGCTAAATGTAAATTTGAGGCCATGTGTAATAAACGGGGGGCCCCATAAAGGGGAATGTAAAAGAGATACACCAAAATGTGTTAACTGTAGAGGCCCGCATTTACCGCAATCTCCTTCCTGTCCCTCTACAATACGGGAAAAAGCCATAGTAGGTATAATGGACACGGAACATTGCAATTATAAAACAGCTAAAACCAAAATTGACAATGACGTCCTATTTAAACAAATAAAGCAACCCAAATTGAACATAACAAACGATAGGCACAATAACAACAATACCAACAAAACAAACCATCAGGCTGATTAATTCCAAGAACTGGGTGACGTCATCACTCGACTGCACAAATTGATTGAGGATATCAACTTTGACACTATAACACATACAACTATCCTATCATCAATCAATAATGTTCGCACCCAAATTAAACACCAAATTACAATAAACGACCCTAATAAAAATGGCTAATTCAACTCAAATGGACGTTATTACATGGCAATGGAATGCTAGAGGATTGTCAGGAAATATTAACGAACTTAAACTCAAAATAATTAACTCTAGCTATAAACCTGACATCATTTGCATTCAAGAAATTAAACGTTCTGCAAATTCGAAAACATTGCCATCAATACAAGGATACTCTCCTGGCTATTTCCAACATCGAAAGGAAGGTCAGGGGGATGGTTTTGCCATATTCGTAAAAAGCACTCTACCATCTGTTACGATACTACCTATAACATCCCAGGAAATTAGTAACACACTAATAGAAATACAATCCCTATTAGTCAATACAGGAAACCATCAATTACAAATCATAAAAGTATATGACCCAGGAGGGGGTACTAAGCTTAAACATAAATTAGCGTTTAAAGAAATAACTAAAATCATTGGGACCGGACTTGCAATCATCTGTGGAGACTTTAATGCCCATAATGACGGATAGGAGGGGTATCTGGGTGGAAGAATGGGTCAATGACTCCACATTTATTATCCTTAATGATGGTGCTAAAACCAGACTTAGTCCGGTTGACGGCACCCTGTCCGACATTGACCTCACCCTAGGCACACCCAGACTGGCACAAGTGGCTAAATGGGAGGTGGAGCAATCTGACCCCATGGGGAGCGACCACTTCCCAATAATCACCACTCTACAGATGACTGTTCAGTGCGAACTCAATGATAAAATACCCAGGTGGAACTACTCAAAGCTGATTGGGAAACTTTTCAGGAAATACTCATTAATGTTAGCCCGTCAGATATAGAATCCAAAGATATTGACTAATTAAGGCCATAACTCAAGCTGTCACCAGCTCTATACCCAAAACTAATGGAAAACCAAGACAACTTAGTGTGCCATGGTGGACAGAAGAAATTAAACGAACTAGACAGGACAAAATTAGAGCTTTAAATAAATTAAAAAGATCAATTATTACTACTCACTTCCAAGAGTACACAAATTTCGATAAGAAGCTCAATTATTTAATAAAGCAGTCTAAAGAAAAACTTGGCAAAAATACGGCAACACTATTAATTTTAGAGCTAACTCTAAACAAGTGTGGGAAAAAATCAAGGCCATAAGGGGAAAGAACATAAACGGCACCCCAAAAATCAATAATACCTGCAATCAGAAAGAACAAGCTGAATCATTAGCAAAACATTTTAAAAATATGAGCAGCAATACTAACCACACTACTGAATTCCAAAACCATAGCACTAAAACTGAAATTAAATTCTGCCATCTATTTCAATACTAGGGACCCATAAATAAATCACTAAACAAAGATATTACCATATATGAATGGTCCCAGGCGCTCAAATCCAAACATAAAACTTCACCTGGGGAAGATCAAATAGGTTACATAATATATAAAAACCTACCTAGCAATATGGTTGTGATAATAATAAACATGCTAAAACATAATTTGGCAAACAGGGGAGCTACCCAAAAATGGTAAACAGCGATAGTTATCCCCATTTTGAAACCTAACAAAGATAGGAATAACATTAACTCATATAGACCAAATGCACTTATCAACAACATCTGCAAAATCATGGAAACAATTATCACTAACAGACTCAAACACCACCTGGAGAGCAATAACTTGATATCTCCAAACCAGTGTGGTTTTAGAAATAAAAGATCTACTACGGATCAATTAATTAAATTGGAGTCCGCCATTAAATTAGCAGTTAATAATAAACAGAGGACTAATAGAAACTTAATTGCAGTTTTCTAGATCTTGAAAAAGCGTTTGAGCTGGTGTGGACCAAAGGATTAATAGCCAAATTAAATCATTATGGTATTACTGGTCGCATATTTAATTTTATACAAAACTTTTTAACAGACCTCAAAATTATAACTAGGGTAGGGGCTACCTATTCTGAAGAACACTCCCTTGAAAATGGGACTCCCCAAGGCAGTGTCCTCAGCCCCACCCTCTTCAACCTCATGATTAATGATCTTGACTCCAATCTCGCCTCACCTTCAATCGGATTATTACAATTTACAAATGATAGTGGACTATGGAGAGCAGGAAACCACTCCAACCACACTCATATGGCTGACATGAAAACAAGTCTAAATAACATTGGTAAATGGGCTGATAAATGGGGATTTAAACTGTCGCACCAAAAAAGGTAGCTGTACTGTTCTCACCTTATAGAAAAAACATATTATACCCCAACCTCCAAATTCAAAATAAACAATTAAATTCGTTACAATATCCAAATTTCTGGGTATGTACTACGATGAACATATAACGTGGGTATCGCATATTGATGACCTAGTTAAAAGTTGCAATCTTGACTTAAACTTGTTTAAAAGCCTCAAAGGAACCCAGTGGGGTGCTAACCAAGAAACAATAATGACTATATATAGGGCCTTAATTAGATCTAAACTCGACTATGGATGCCAAATTTACAACACGGCCTCCATAACCAAACCTAATAGATTATATAAAATACAGAGGAAAGCCGTACTCATAGCAACTGGGGCATTACCATATACGTCTACAGCAGAGTTGCAGGTCTTAACAGGAGAACCGCCATTACAGTTTCGAAGGCAGGAACTCATGTTGAGATACGTAACTCGTCTGTCCACTCACAATAAATCACACTCCACTCTAGTGGCTATCAACAAATGCAAAATTCCTTTTAGGAAAACTCTTAAAGATAAGTCATCCTTTGACAAAATAGTACATGAATTAAATCTACAACTCCCAGTATTCATATTCCAAATAGAAACTAACCAAATATTTGATAAAGAACCTTGGAATAATACATCAATTAAAGTAAACATCTCCCGTTATAGACAAAGGTAAAAAAGAAAATCAGCAACATTATTTAAAAACAGCTGCAATGGAACTAATCAACAACCAATATAAAAACTATACTCAAATATTCACGGATGGTTCCAAAATTAACAACCCCTTTAAAACAGCTGCGGCTTGGGTCATTCCAGCACTCAACATCAAAATGGGCAGCCGCCTACCGGATCACTGCTCCATTTACACAGCTGAATTCTGGGCCATCCTGGAATCTTTAAAATGGACACTAGAAAACAAACCAGATAATACCTTGATTATCAGTGATTCACTAAGTGTTCTAAAATCAATACAATGCAATAATACTAAATCAACATAAAACTTTCTTAATCAAATTAACCAAATAATTAAAATACTCGATACTCAAAACATTACAGTAGAGTTTCTATGGATACCATCTCACATCGACATAAAAGGCAATGAATTAGCTGAACAATTAGCCAAGAGTAAACTCACTGAACCTAATTACATGCCACTAAAGTATAGTCCAACGGAAATTAACAATTTAATCTATACTATAAATCAAAAGTGGCAAAAGGATTGGAACCATAATAAACAAGGGAGATTTTTACATAGTATTGTCAAAGAAGTCAATAGAAATATCCTGATACCAAGGTGCAGCAGTTATAAACAATCTACAATAAATAGGATAATTCTTTGAAAAACAAAATTAGCTAATAGTTTTGGAAAATATATAGGACCTTTTCCGCACAACATCAACTGCTTCCACTGTAACGTACCGGAAGATCTGTATCATATATTCAACATCTGTAAAAATACGCAAAAAGAAAGAGACCTATTTATAACTAAACAATTAGAACTTGCCGCACCAAATACATATCCAGAAATAATTCAATTATGCAACAAGAACCCTCAAAAGAACATACTATAATATAATTGAATTTCTTAGAACTACAGGGCTAATGGAAAGAATATAAATATAACACCATATCATCCATAAATGAAATGAATGTTTTACTGGTACCTAAATATGCATATAAAATAATATTGTTCTAAGGGGAGGGAAGCGTGCGGGGCCAAAAGGGATTCGTTACCCTTAAGGGAGCCCACCTACACTACGCTGGGTATAACGTTCCCATGGCGGCTCCAGAGCAACCTAACCTAATGGAAAATAATATCGTTACGAGGGGATGGAAGCGTACGGGGCCAAAAGAGACTCGTTGCTCTTAAGAGAGCCCACCTACACTACGCTGGGTATTACGTTCCCATGGCAGCTCCAGAGCAACCAAACCTAATGGAATGGTAAATTAACATGGAACAATAAAAATAAACCTAAAATAAAAGAAATACATAAAGGTATAAACATCAAAAGTTATATTAACTACCAGTTATACAATCTAGGCAAGCGTCTTACCTCTTTTCGTCTCTTATGCTTCTAATTTCTTCCTTCTATATAACCCCATTGACAACATCTCATAACTGAGTTTAATATTACGAAGGTATTATAGGTCCCTAAAAAAACGCGATACCGCTGTGGTTAAAGTACAACCACTAACACGCGCCCCTAATTATGGTCCCAACTAGAGTGTATGAGGTAGTCTCAAAACCAAGACTATCAAGTCCAGCGACACAATGTTGCAACTAAAAACCTCATCATATATGCATAGGTTATGACCCCAAATTGGATCTTATAAGGTAGTCTCAAACCCAAGACTATCAGGCCCAGCAACACAAGGTTGCAACCTAAAATATGCTAAATTAGAAAATGACCTCAAATTCATACACTATAAAGATAGTGAACCCCAAAACTATCAGGCCTTGCAGTAACTTAATAACATCATGCATGAACTAACAATGTAAATAGTTGTCATATGGGGTTATATATTCTACACAAAACAGCACAAAGCAATCCAAATTGATAGGGAAAAATACGGAAGCAAATTGACGAGGGAGCATGGATGTCTAGAGCGAGAATCCAGAACAAGACACCCAAGATGCATACAGGGAATCATAGAGTGAGTACAGGGTCAAACAAGACACTCAAGAAGTATACAGGGACCAACCACAGGAGCAGAGGGATAATCGGTCACTAACAAGTGATTATGGGATTCTCCAAAAAAAAGAGTCCTTTTTAGGGCTATTGTCTTTAATTGCCTTAATAGGGTCTTCCACTTGGTTACGGAAATCCTCCTTGACAAGCTCTATCCAAAAAGCCTAACTTGATCATTTTCGGACCCACCGCTCAAAATTAACAATCTAATCCTCTCTGACAGTGGCTACCTTTCAAATGACGTTTAGTCATATTAGCAAAAGAAATTGTTAGGGACATATAATATGTACACTTTTGTACTAGAAACTTGGCATAGTTAGGAACGTAATTTAATTCTTCAACTCTACCATTTGATGAATTGCATCGGTGGCTTACACAGTTTTGGCATAGGGAAATCCACTAGAAAAACTGGATTGAATCTGGAATAAGCGTACGTACTTTCGATTGGTTGATAGGTTGAGTGCTTGATGGGGCTATTCCCACTCACCCAGGTCTAACATTCATATCATTAACCACTTTTTAGGGGTATGATATGACGACCAAATTAAATAGCGCACTCTGTGCGCATAAATGCCAGGAAGATGTGGACCCATTCCATCTTCCTGGATAAATTAAATCACTACCATATAAGTAAATGGCAATGCAAAATAGTGAACATATGACCCTAGTGGCCGGTTTCACTTTAAATCCAACTATTTATTCATAGTAGATATCTATGGCATCTGATTCTATATCTTGCATATTTGTATTAATTATTATTTCTTGAAACTATTCCCAATCAGTTTTAGCATAATTCCACCTGGGGATTTTGTTATTTGATTCGAATTGTACGGTCATTTGCAGGGTGGTGATTATAGGGAAGTTGTCGCTCCCCATGGGGTCAAATTGATCCACTCCCCACTCCGACACCTGTGCAAGTCGGGGTGTGTACATGGTTAGGTCAATGGCGGATAGGGTGCCGTCAACCGGATTGAGTCTTTTTTTGGCACCATCATTGAGTATAGTTAGGGTGGATTCAGTGGCCCATGTTTCCACCCACTTACCACTTCCATCCGTCACTTCACCCCCCACAAGCTCATTGTGGGCGTTGAAATCTCCGCAAATGATCGCAAAGTTCGGATTTAACGCATTTGGTTAACTTGTTGAGTGCTAATTTATGGTTTAATTTAGTATTTCTTCCTGGGTCATAAACATTGTAGATTTGCAATTCACTTTTTCCGGTGTTAACTAATAGAGATTGTATTTCTATTAGTGAATTGCTGATATCCCTAGATGTTATGGGTATTACAGTTGCAGATGGTAAGATCTTATTTATAAATATGGCTAATCCACCTCCGGCCTTCCGTTCTATGTTGGAAATAACCTGGGGAGTAGCCTTGCATTGATGGCAATGTTTTTAAGTTTGCATAAAGTTTAGTTTCTTGAATGCAGAGAATGTCAGGTTTGTGCAGTGTATTTATTAATTTGAGTCTTAATTCATTGATGTTTCCTGACAGCCCCCTTGCATTCCATTGCCATATAGTAACGTTCCCTTGTGGTGTATTAGCCATTTTCATTGGGTTCGTTTACTGTAATTAGGTTTTCTAGCTGAGTTTTGACATTTGTTATTGATAGCTGGATATTTATATTAATATTTAGGTCTTTTAGTACCAGCTTGTCAAAAAGTCTGTGCATTTTAGTGAAGACTTCACTCAGTTCTAGAATTATGTCAACCTGACTGGTTTTGTCGTTATCGTTCTTGTTGTTTGTCCTACTTTTTCCTTGTGGGGCTATTTTATTAATTGATTGAACTTCTTTAATGGGTTCTTTGCTGTTTTGCATTTGTTTTTTGCAGTGCAGTGTAGCTGTTTTGTAATCTAGATGTAACGAGCTCATGATCCCTATTATGGTGTGTTCCCTCGCTGAAGCCGGGCAGTCTGGGGATTAGGGTAAGTGGGGGCCCCTGCAGTGTGTGCATTTTGGGTTTTGTCTACTGCATTTCCCCCTATGTTCTCCCCCACATGTATTGCATTTAGCTGGAAGTTTGCATTTGGATTTGTAATGACCCAAGTGTTGACACTGTGCATAATCTAGGTTTGTTTATGTACTGTTGAATTCGATACCTAGTTCCTGATTTTCCTATCTTGATTAGTATTGGTAGAGGGGTCGAAGTTTCCAATATGGTGACGTTGGTTACCTTTTTCCATCTGTTTCCTATTTATTTATACTGTTTCCTCCCTCTTTTAATTTGATTGTTATTTCGTCATTGGTGATATGGCCTAGTCGTCCCGTTAGTTTGAGTACCGCTTTGTACTTAATGGGTTGCTGTATTTTGGTGGTTGTTGTGGTTTAATGATCCTTATTTGTGGTAATTAGTTTAGGGTGGGTGGGTGTAGTCCTGGTTTTATGATGTTGTTCAACATTGACTGGCATCTCGCACATTTTTTCGATTTCCATATACTTAGCTACTTGGCTAGTACAACAATGTATAATTATGTAATTCTTATTGGGTCTAATTATTTTATTTTGGCCCGTGTTGATTTTAGTTAGGGCTCTTGCAATACTATTGGTAGATAGGTTGATGAATTGAGTTGATTTGCTTTTAATATAAAACGTCAATTGTAGTCTGTGGTATTTGTGGGCCTTAATTTTCCTGTTTGTTATTGGGGTGGCATTATCGTTATTTGGCTTTATTTGTGGGGTGGGGGTGTTATTTGTTTTCATAGTAGGGATTACCTGTTTGTTTATTTCCTGTTTCTGAACATTGTGTTGGTTTGTGCCTTGTTTTATTTATACGTTAATCCTTACAGGTTTCTTAATTGGCGAGGCGTCCATTATTTGGAAATTAGGGGTCGGAGAATTTATTATGCTGGTCAAATAGATTGAACTCAATGGGGGATAGCGGTTTGAGTTGTTCCGCTGCTTTCCTAATTAAATTAAGATCTGGGGTTGCATGTACATTGAGCTTTGTCTGCTGTACCCCTTTTGTTGTTTGAGAATTTATTGTAATTATTTGTTCTATCTTAATTTCGTTTGCGGCTTCCTTTCTCAAAGTTGAGTTGAGTTTTTCAGTCTGTTTCCTTTTTTGGTTGCCATTACAGCTCAGGCGGCTTCTAGCATGGAAAGCTTTCTTTAGTGATTTGGAATCCATTTTGTTTGGTTCAATTTTGAATAAAGAAATACTCGATATTTCGTTAGCTATGAAATTGAGTATTTATGTGCAAAATGCTTATCTAGAGATAACGGTTATTATAATTTGCTAAATTTGTCTTGATGTGAACTAGATTAGATATGAATTGAGTTATGTTATTTGTGATAGTTAATTTGCTTGAATTATTAATACACGATTGCAGGCTTCGATTCAGAGTTCGTATGGAATACAACGTGTTTCAAAGGCAGCCCAAGAGTATGCTAGTGTGATTCCTAATCTTGAGAAGTACAATAATTGGCAAATTAAGTTTTTAGTACAGAGCGGTAGTAGTTATAAAAAAGTAGTAGATCTAAGAAAAATGTTATAACAGCACAGAGTTTTAATTCCCGAAAGTTTAACAATGGTACATGATTTACTTAAAAGTTGCTAGATGAAGGCTTTCGGCTAGGCGGGCTGCTGAAGAAAAGAGTAGATTTGAGCTGGTGGTGATAGCTGGATGAATGGCTGGCTGGATAAGCAGGCTGTATTGAAGTGCGGCTAGGGCTAGGCGGATCCGAAAATAGGAAACAGGTTACAGTTACACGTGGTTGAGGTCCTAAGCGGTCCTATACGTCTTATCTTCGTGATAGGCTGAGGAATAGTGGAATCAACTGAAAGATATTTACAAATGGAGCTGATGCGTCTCAGCTAAAGATATGCAGCCTTGCATATGTTCATGACATGTTGATGAAATGGGAGAGTAATGTCCAGAGTAACACTTAGATTTCGTATTGACTGTGTGAATTTGATGTTGGTGTTGCTATTATTTATTGTTTGAGGTAAAAATGTGAATGAGAGAATCTTTGTGTTGTGTTTATAATGGCCTTAGTTTTATTACTATTTATCTGCAGCTTGTGACATACAATTCAGTTGGGTGGCTAGATTTGTATATTTGGGTGTCTTCAGCGTTCAATTGGTGAGACATTGGGTGATGATAAATGACAGATGAAAGCGACTGAGCGTGCAAAATGAAGTTAACAGGTTCAAGAACAAACTCCTGTGTAACACCACGACACAGATCAACTGGGCTGGAGTGTATTCCATTTGAATATACAATTTTATCTATGTTGACTAAATAAGACTTGAACCACTGTAAGACTGTATTGTAAATGCCGAATACATGCTGGAGACAATGAAGTAATATATCATGGTCTATTGTGTCAAAAGCTGCAGACAAATCAAGAAGGACGAGGACTGTATTCCTTCCGCTGTCCAAAGCAGAGAGAATGTCATTAACTACTTTGAGTAGAGTAGTTTCAGTTCTGTGGCAAGGGCGATATGCAGACTGTACACTGCTGAAAAAAACTGTTTGAAATGATACGAGATACAAGTTGGGTTAAAACAACGTTTTCGATTTTTTTATATGAACGGGAGGTTAGAAACTGGTCGGTAGTTCTTTACATCGTTACGGTCGAGTGTTGGTATCTTCAGCAGAGGCTTTACAATGACAGTTTTGAAAAATGATGAGAATTCCACAGATAAAAGAGAGGTATTAATAAGATCAGCTAGTGAAGCAATATTGTATCTAATCACTGAGGCAGCAGTAAGGTTGGAATGGTTCAAATGACTTTCGTGCACTCTTCATCACGATTGTTCATACTAAATTTGGCTGCATGGACCATGTCACGCTTTTCTCAGCAGATTCATATAATTGTTAATGAATAGTGAATCTGGTGAAAAGCCAAAGCCTCTCCACTTTCCGGCTGTCTCTTTTAGCAGTGCGAAGCTGGTCCCTAACACTGTTCTAACAATAAGAAGACTTTTATGTTAGAAGAGTTTTAGAACGAACTCCAAGGTATTCTAAACATGGTCAGTAAAAAAAGACATCCTTTTCATCCAAAGAGATTGAAATGCGAAAGTGGGCAAATATGCTCTAAACGACTAGGATGATCATTGTGGACCTTCTTGCAATGAGCTTTGAAAGAGGGAGACGGCCGCTAGAGCTACAACAGTTTAATTATAGCAAGCACACTGGGCCAACAAAATGCTTCAAAATGATTGAAATGGCACGTACCAAACGGATCCCAACATAATCAGATTGAATACATACTGATTCAAAACCTGTACTGATCTGGCATCAATAGAGCAAAAGCAAGGAAGTTCAGCAGGTGCTGATGTTAGGAGTGATCACGACCTCGTGATTATGAACTTCCGAGTGAGGCTGAAGAAATTGAAAAAAGAACATCAGGCTCAAATTCAACCTTGAACAACTTAAGAAGACTAACGTCTGCGAGTCATTCTAAGCCACAATTGGATGTGAATTTGCTCCACTTGTTATGCTGGATATTGATGTTAGAATGATGAAATAGACACCTTCAACACAGCCATGACAACAACTGCCAAGGACATCATTGGACTCCATCACGCAAAGAAATGAGCCTTGATATTACAGAATCGATTTTGAATTTGTGTGATACCCGAGGAGACTTCAAATACACCAGACAAACAACAGGGCAAAGGTGTACTAGGAAATAAATAAGCATGTAAAAAAAACTTTAAAGAAAGCAAAAGAAGATTGCATTTGACAAATATGCACAGAAATAGAATACAGTCTGCTAAAGAATAACAGGAAATTCTGCATGACCTCACCAGACAGAAACAACCAAAAGTCATACCATTCAAGATGAAAATGGAAAATGCCCCACAGAAGTGAGTGACACTGCAGAAAGATGGACTGAGTATTATATAAAACTCAAAAGCCATCAGTCAACAGGAGTTCCAGATGTGCTTGAAGTTTCAAACTCCACAAATGATGATGATTTACTTATTCTCAAAGAAGATGTGGGGTGAGCAATAAGAACACCAAAGAATGGGAAGGCAGCTTGAATAGTCAACATTCCAGCTGAAAGTATCAAGACTGGTGAGGGTGGGATGGAGTCAGTGATAGAGCTATAACCGCACTGGTTGCCTAGTGGTTAGAATGTCCGCCGCGGAAGCGAGAGGTCGTAGGTTCGATCGCCGGCCGTGTCGTACCAAAGAATTTCAAAAATGGTACTGACAGCTGCCTTACTTAGAGCTCACCATTAAGGGGTTAGTGTTAGGACTGGTTGGCTAGGTGTCAGGATTATGTGACTAGGTGGGACATCATGCTACATGTCTGCGGCATGATGCCCCAGTGCTAGACATCACTATAAACTGTCTCACTGCAGACATCGTAGCGACATGACTGAAAAATTGTTAAAACTTCCTTACAAATCCTAATCAAACAAACAAACAAAAAGCTACTAGCACAAATCTCAAACAAGATCTGGCAGAGAGTTGAATGGTAAATAAATTTGATTTAATCAATGATTATAGCACTCCAATCAAAAAGGTAATCTCCAAAATTACAGAACTATCAGTTAAATCAAACATGCTAGTAAAGTGATGCTGAAAGTCATCTTTAACAGACTGAAACCACAAGCAAAATAAATTATCACTGAAGAATAGGCAGGGTTACTGAGTGGAAGAAGAACAATATATAATATATATTCAATCTCAGGGTTCTATGTGAAAAGTACTCGCAACATCAACAATATATCTATCAAGTGTTCATAGATTTTAAAAATGCTTTGTACATAGTGTTGCATGGGGCATTGCGGGCAATAATGAAGAAGTACCGCAAGGGTCAAAAGTTGACCAATACCATACAATGCTACCAATGCATTAATTGCTCAATGTTTTGCGGGGGACTGGTTCCAGACAACAATTGGAATACGCCTAGGCTGTTTCATGTCATCCACGCTGTATAACATCTACTTAGAGCGCATCATGAACTAAGCCCTGGAAAGGCGTAACATCACTAACTTTCGCTTTGAAGAAGACATTGATGGGTTTGCAGGCAGTGAAGACGAGCTAGCCACCTTAGTGAACAATCTCGATGAAACATCTTCAAGATTTGGCATCGAGATAAGCGCCGAGACCAAAAAGCTGATGACAAATAGTGGCAAACAAATTTCACCCATGATTACAGGCAGAGGAAAGGAACTGAAAAAAATAAGCCAGTTCAAATATCTTGGTTCCTCAATCATATTAGAAGTATTGAGAACAGACATTTAATGACGTGCTACACAAACAACGGCAGCTATGTCAAAGCTAAGACCCACCTTGAGAGACAAGAATATCTGTCTGAAATTTAAAATTAGACTTTTGAGAGCACAAGTCATCTAAATCTTTTTGTATTTATGCGAGGCCTGGTCCTTGACAGCATAATTACAACGAAGAATCCAGGCACCTAAAATGAGATGCTTCAAAACCATCCTTGGCATCTCTTACATGGATCACATCACAAATGAAGAAGTGCGTAACATCGTCAGGCACAAAGTAGGCCATTATGAAGACCTCCTCACCATGTCACTAGATCAAACAGTCTATCCACAACAGTACTGCATGACAGCGTCAATGGTGTCAGAATGAGAGGTAGACAGAGAAAAAAAATGGACTGACAACATCACATAATGGACCAGGAAACGTTTTGCGTTGACACAGGTATTGACACATGATCGATACAAGTGGAAGGAACTGGTCAGACGTTCAGCATCACAGACGACCACACTATGTCAAGAGGCTGATAATGATGATGAAGTAGCAAGTTGTAAGAACATTGCATATTATAATCAGATGGCATGAACATATTATGATATATTTCTTTCGCCGCATTGATATGATAAGTATAGTTAGATAGTTGTCGAAACAATTGTTGTAAGGAAGAGAAAGGTAGATTACCACTTGTATTTCATATTTTTGTAATACTAAAGTAAGAGTCCTTGAAAACACTTGATGATTTACACGTATCAAACACATATAACTTTATCGAGGACGTTTCATTTAAATCGGGAATACTGAACGTGTGACATTTGTATTGGATTGTTGGAAACACATCCGAAATAATTTGTTGCCAATCTTGCTTTATCGATTGGACAGTCTGACATTCTCTTCCTACATTGAACGAATTGAAACGAACGATTAAATTGCATGCTCGTTAAACATTTGCTTGTATGCTTTTCTTGTTTATCGTCGTCCTCTTCTTGTTGTTGTTGTTGTGGTTTCTCCGCTTCTCCTTCTTTTTTTCTTCTTCTTCTTTTTCTTCTTCTTCTTCTTCTTCTTCTTCTTCTTCTTCTTCTTCTTGGTCGACTGATGTAAGAGTAGTAAATTTAGGTTGTGTTTTACTGACGTTTACAACATATGCACATTGGGAATCACTTTGCATCAATTGTAATTCAATTCACGAAATTTTCTTCAGCTGTTGTCTGAGACTTAAAATTCAGACTTTAATTTATTGCATTTATCAAATCACGTATGTATACATCAGCTGCGCGTTTACTGTGGTTTTTACCTTTGATTATGGTTTCTTAGGGTCATTCTGTAAACTCTGTTACATTGTTTAGTTTTGTCCATTTGTCAGGCTGATTCACTAATGGGTAAGTGAATTGACATTACCTTAATTACATATTGGAGTAGTTTTCCATTAAGATGAGTATTTTCAGAAAATGGTTAATGTGGCATAGGTCAAGTAAGAATCTATATATTTATTTACATTATAACTATCATTCCTATTTAACATTTTTAGTGAATTTAGTCTTTTAGTTCTAATGAAATTTAATTTGAATGAAATTATTTATTTATACTATTCTATTTAAACTATGGATACTTTTTGGACTATTTCACTCTTTAACGATTATCGTGAATTCACTCACAGACATTCAGGATTATATATATTTATACATCAAGACTGTCAGCACATCAACCCATTCCAGGATATTGGAACATCATACTATTCAAGATTTAAATTCATTCGAAGCACCACGAGCATTCGTTTGTAACACCATACACTTTTGGACATGTATGCGAACTTAAGTCCATTCTATATTTTCACCTTGTATTCAATAGAAATAAATAAATTGTTATATTTTACAAAACGTATTGATTTTCGCTTCTTGTTATTGCTTAATTTAAAAACATATGGGCGTGACATCATCATACATATTTAATTTTTTAATGATCCTCCCACTCCCCATCCATCCATCATCTTTCAATCAATATTAAACTAAATCTAGGGTATGTACGTCTCCAGTTTTCTAGACTTGTTAGATTTGTGTGATTAGCTGTTTGATTCCGGGATGTCGTGCTGGTAAAATATTAAAAAGCCGGAGTAATTAGTCAATCGTTAAGGGTAGGAATCGTGCTATGTTAATGAGATTTCATGATGACATGGTTTCATAATGCTTTCAGGTCAGGACCATATAACTGGGCATACAGCCAGGTGGTTTCTATTCAAATCTAAGTATGTTGGTTGATGATTGTTTATCTGCATGTTAACTCTTTGTGATAGGACTGATATTCACTGTTACCCGAACAAATGAGTCAATGTTGGTGTAATTTGTATCGTTCAAGGACGTTACGGTTCCATAACTATACTTAGACTGTATTTTGTTTACTTGTACGGATAAATCAATTATATGAACTGGTTGAATTTTTTTTCACGATGCTACTGAATAATTAAATTGTTATATAACACAATCATCTTTCTATATTGTGTGCGGTGTCGCGTCAAAACACGTCCCACAAACCAAACTCACTTTCGAACCCGTAATGGAAGAGTTGCAATATCTGGAACTTTTAAAGAAAGTTCACTTTTATTTAAAATGTCTCCGATGGAGGTGATATCCTGCCCGCTATGAAAGTTACGATGGACACCATGGATTAAATACCCCAGTGAAAAGAACTTTCTAGGTACAATTTTGTTTGGACCCAGTACATGGTTAGAATCGCGACTCGTGATGCCTTTCAACCGCGTTGAGCCTGCGTTACCAACATGGCCTTGATTATAAACCATCCAGTGATACCCGTAGACGTTAGGAAACCCAAATGGATCTTATCTATGACTTGGTTAAATGATTGGTCTTCAAAGGCGATATGAATGGCAAGTTTGCATTGGGAGGCTTGGACAAAAGTCCACTCATTAAATGAAAGTTCTAACGATATAAACAAACAAATAATTGACACATGCACCCGCACAGTATCCAAAATAGGCTGCATTCAGCTTGAATTCTGGAACAAGAGAAGCCACCACGGACCTGTACCCCAGTGCATAAGAATTGATACTGAGCTTTAGTGGAGCGCAGAGCGATCTAACAATTGGGTATCACGACGTATATTTTCACAAGCAGGATTGAATCATTATGTCACACGCACGTTTAGATTCAAACCAGCTAATGCGACTAGACAAACCAAACTGTCACGTGGGACCCGCCACCAATCAGAAAATGATGTCACCCTTACAGCCACTCGGTTATTAGATTGTTTGGTATTTGCGTGCACCTGGATAGTTATAAGGCGGAAAACAACGTCGTGTTACTGATTGATGTTGGTCTGTTAGGGTATACATGATCTCTGAGCTGACTGACACTCCAAAGCAAACAAACCATATCCGTTTGAGGCGATGTCTGATTGGAGGATTTGCAAGTCGTTATATTCAATGCAAAAGTTCCACCAGGATTTGTTTTGAAACGTTATTATGTATAAAGCACAATAGCACGATGACAAAACGCGGAAAACAAACGTGTTACTGATTCAAGTTGGTCCGTCGGTGTATACATAATCTCGGAGCTGACTGACACTCCGAAGCAAACAAACCATTTCCATTTGAGGCGATGTCTGTTTCGAGGAATTCCAAGTTGTTATCATCAATACAAAAGTTCCACCAGGATTTGTTTTGAAACGTTATTATTTGTAAAGCGCAACAGCACGACGATCAAACGCGAAAAGGTGGCGATTACATCGGGGTGTAATCATCGTTTGGTATCCCGCCGAGACAAAACTACTATTGTGCTCATATACACTCATGGGATGGTTCTTCGATCGGATCATATTTGCGGTGTGCGACAGTCTAGAAGATATCCCAGGCACAGTTCCCTGTAGGGACTTTTTGCCCAAACACCTTTGTAACACCATTGTTTTTTTTCTTTACGGATCTTCTAGATTCATCGATGTACTTTGAAGCTTGGTTACACGCATACTACAAACGATTGTAATTTAGGTCACATTCCTACCTATTCTTCGATTTGTTTACCCGAGCAATGGTCTTTAAACTTGCAAACCACCATTGTATTGACAGCAGAATACATGGGATGTTATTTTGGTTAATAGTTGTTATCAAATTCATTGATCAAACTTGAATTTTACTTGTTCGCGTACATATAATCGGTGGTAATGTGCACAAGCAGCGATTCAATGTTGGTGTTCAGTACGTTGACCCGATCCTGAGATGGCGGTTTTGATATTGTCATAGCAAAACATGTACATGAATAGCTTCGATAAATGCAGCACGCAGATCCAGATAAATTTGTTTAGTTAGCATGAGGATTAAGTTTTTAAGGTAAGCAACAAGAAATCCACCATCACAGATTTTCTTGTACTCAAAAGCCGGGTTCCCAACGAGCAATCGATGTCTGTCTTGATCACTATTATCACGGACATGATCGACTTGAATTCTGTTGCACATATTCTCCATGTTATTTCCAAACGCGGCATTGATAATAAGCTTGAAAACGATTCTGTCAAAGTCTCTGTTCGCCTTTGTGCGTTCGTCGTTATTCATCTGAACATAAGGTGTTATCCAATCTTGCTGACAGCATCCGAGCTTTCGACTCATTTCGGTTACACGCATACTCAATCGCTAGTGCACGACAGATTACGCACGTGCAGTACATACATGTATTTTGTCCAACGACTCGGTACCGTTTGGTGCATTCGGTATATTTGATGCCAGACTTATCAAGCACTGATACGGGGACATCCATTTACGGGCACCACACAGGGCTTCCAGGATCAATGGATAATCGTCGTGTTCCTCGTGCAAAAACTCAGGATATATCAACTTCAAGCAAGTACAGTCATAATAGTGGATTTTATGATCCTGTAACTTTTTTTTGTAGATTACTGCGAGCAGTATGTTTCCACTGAAATTCAAGAACCGGATATACCTGTACCATGGAATATCCATGAATGTTATTGCTAGCTAGATAGAAGTAACATTTGGTGTCAGCGGGGGTTATACCCGACATAGATTGGGTTGTTAGCCTGAACGTATCTATAACACGTCATGGATATTTTACCTATAATGATTTTTCGATAAATAAATGCTGATGAATGTTAGTTAGCATGTCGATCTTGATTTGGTCCTGGACATCGATACATCGTAACCCATAACCTCTGACGAGGTGTTTTTTTGGTATGACATTTTCGACAAATGATTTTGAAATTATCCTGTATTGCACACAACGAATCTAGGTACGAATTCATAAACTATATCGAATAAACGAACTGCAATTGATCCAACCAAAACGTCGTATATTTTCCCATGCTGTTGGGGATCACGATACTCTGTGTGTATGATGCCGTGGATACGTTTACATCGTACCCACACATCAGGTTATGAAGCGCAACAGAAATTATGGTTTTGTCTGGATAAATTCTCAGCTGCAGGTTGCATGCATTGTGTGCAGAACCCGTGTACGTACCAGTGACATTTACTTTCATCGCTCAACATTGTTTGGGGTGTATCATTTAAAGATGGCTGTTCATGTTCATTGAAAGCTTTTCACAAATCCAGCAGTAAGTAACTCACTCACGAATGTTATCATCTGTCATAGTTATTCATGCCCGTGAATGAAGCTGCTGTAAAATCCATTTCGATGTGACGTAGATCGATGTGTGAAATACCTCAGATGTGTTTAGCGAGGTTGTACATAGCACGAAAAAGGACTGGCAACTCTAATTTGCCACTACATTTTACCACTAAATTACGATTTGTTCTGCGACTTGCATGGATTGATTTATATGATCAGAGTTGAAATATTCAAGCATTCAATAATTTATTAGATTATAAACAGGACTTTAATCATGCGTTGTACCACAACAAATTTGACAGCGTTTTTATCAGGGTGGGGCATGACTGAACTGTGGTTTATCAATGAAACCACTGCAGTATAAGACATGACCGGGGAGCAGGTCTGGAGCGTTAAATACATGCATGCAACGCCTGTACAGATAATATTTTACTCTTGTTCTCTTTGTGTCGGTCAAGGAGTTGACGAATATATTTTATCCATACGTAATGTGATACCAATTCTGTTTGTTTCATTTCACCAGCTATAAACAATCTAAATTAGTTTGAAAAAACCATAGACAGTTAATGGCAGCGGATAAAAGCCTTTTGTGATACATGATCACATTAAAGGGCGATACTTGGAATAAGTGTTTCAGATTTGCTCAGTTTTGCTTTTCTAACATGCACAGGGAATTCTAGATCACCCAAACTGAGTTTACCCTATTGGTGCCAGTCTTTTGCGAGCATATGTTAGTTATCACGGACCGGGTACATCGCAGACAAAATTCCACATTCAAAACCAAGATTATCAAACATTTCTGATACGTGATGGCGTGCTATGGACATCAACGTGGATACATCTTTCGAGAATCCATCCCGAATGTGCTGTATTTGATTTTGATCTGTTTCTCCTCGCTTTAAAGTATTCAAGAACAGATTTACAGGGCTGGCTAAGCTTTTCACGTGATTGGTTTCCAGTGTCACTGTGCAGAAGTAAAATCGTGCACCTAAACATCACGTATTATTTTTGCGTGAATTCTACAATATACATAATGGCATTTTCTGCCTCCGGGTTTGTCTTTTACGAGGCATGTAGCTTTGCATTTGATGTTTTGCAATGTCATTTAGCTTTGAATTTGATGTTTTGCAAAGTCATTTAGGCTTAATACATACATATCCTCAAGCGTTTATGTAATTAGTGAAAACACTGCTTCATTTTATGTTTTTTGTTATTAGCAGCACCCCATCTGTTCTCTCCACTGTTAACAATAACCAGTAAATCAGCTTAAGCCAAATAATTATCTACGTCTATCTCATTTTACCCATAGAGGTGTTGACTAAACATCGTTCAGAAGTAAGTCAGCCTTAGTACACGTAAATGAGTCATCATTGAGTACTACAGCAACACAAAATGTTATCAGCCGACTGTCGCACGTACCCAATAATGCTAAACCGATCGTAAAATTTCATACACTTTTTTGTGTCTGATGAGAGTGCGTAAAAATTGTTATATAATCATGCTGTCTCGTTTTGTTTGGCAGTGTGCTGCTATGCAAAACAAACTGGAATCATCTGATATTTTTACATTTGTCTAATTAGCCTGCTCTTGAACATCTGATTTCATCAAAAACGTCACTCTCATCAGACGCAGTGGGTGAGTTAATACGGTTCTTTGGAGTATGTACTCTTTTACCCACGATGTTCTGCAGGTTCCTTTTAGTTTGATTGCTTCGAAAATCTGCTAACGTTTGTAACTTCATTTCTAACTTCGCCAATCTGTTAATGTTTGCCTAGGGAAATTCTTACTACATCTTCTGCGTTTCTTTTATGAACCTCCATCATGCATTAAAACGATACAGCGATCTTTTGGCAGATTAAGACTACACTACTTTAACTTCCATAAATTTTTTCAGTATACTTTGCGAATCACTAGTTTCGATGCCATTCATTATTTTGTATACAAACAGGGACGGAATGGGTTTCAATACGAGAAAATTCACAACTATTCCTTCCTGCCGGTAAAGAAGTATCATTTTAAACATACCATAGTACAGAATGAATAAAATCAATACACAGCAAAGACTGATATATGTACGTTTATTCTATATTTCATTTGCCTCGTTGTCGGATAGTAGAAATTGCAAAATTCATTTATTAAATTAGATTTATATATGGCGATCGCTTTTTCTTAATATACTATGTATTTTGACCACAAACACGTAAGACATTGATTACTGAAATGACGTATCAATCGGCACCCTTACGGCAGGTTTATATCAAAGAAGCCAATCACATGAAATGAGATGCTACAGAACCATCCTTTGCATCTCTTACATGGACCACATCACAAATGAAGAAGTGCGTCTCACCATCAGGCATAAAGAAGGCCTTATGAAGACCTCCTCACCAGTGTCAAAAAGAGAAAATTGAAATGGTATAGCCATGTCACTAGAGCAAACATTCTATCCACAACAGTACTGCAGGGCAGTGTGCTGGGTGGCAGAAGGAGAGGAGACAGAGAAGAATATAGACTGAAAACATCACAGATAATGACCAGGAAAAGTGTTGCGGAGACACAGGCATTGGAACAGGATCGATCTAAGTGGAGGGAACTGGTCAGATGTTCACGATCACACTTGGTCAAGAGACTGATTATGATGATGATGATCCCATCGGAGGAGAGTATGAACTTTCTTAATTTTAAATAGAAATGCTAATTAATGCTGCAGTGCGATGAATGCTAGGACGTTGTGTTCAATTATGTCATTTAACTGCAAATGAAAAAAGTAATTAAATGAATGTGCAGAAGCATGTATACGAATAAATCCTTCTCTAGGTGGAACGTGTTTTGCATGCTACGAAGAATCAGTATTCAATATCAGTCTTATCAGGACAAAAAGGAAGCCTCATATAAATCATTATTTCATATTTGCAAGACATAGTTATCCAATTATTTAATGAAATTCACAAGGAGAATTTGATAGATAGCAAGAGACATGATTGAATACACAAGTACACACATAAATAAATAAACTACCTAGATGAGAACTTGAAGTTAAATGCATTGAAATTTGCAATACCACTTGAAGCTTAATAAATTTAAATGTATGATAGCGGCATGAAATATGTTACAAAGCTCCATTGCTTCTAGAGTCATACTTCTAACAACAGTGGCTTTGTAAATTACGTCTAGTTCTCGTTATGCTTATAGTACGGGAGGCAACTCTCACATGTCTATTACGCAAAATATCGTTGATACAAAACAAGTTGTTTACCTGCGCACAGATCTCAAGCACTGGATTTTTAAAAGGTCTTTCTTAATATATTTTTCAGCTAGTTGTACATTCTCACGTGAGTTCATTATTTCTTTGTTGGATTTCACTTTTATTATTTATCTCATACAATATCATTTAAAGCGTGTTTTTGACCGCTCGAGGAAAAAATCACTATGACGATACTGGTTGCATTTGCATCCTTGCCAGTTTCAAACACGCTTGATCTTGTTTTGCACTGCCAACATTGATTGACGATGTTTCCTAAAAAAGAGTTGGAACTGGTTTTGACAATCATGTTTTATAAAATGCAAAATGTGTAAGTAAAATTCATTTTTAAATGACTGCGGTTTTCTCAGCTGATATGTGTCGTGTTGTAAATTCTGGTAACGCACGTCTTGGGCGTATTGTACTAGTAGTAATAGGGGGCACTATAGGGTCTATGGAAAACCCAGTCAAAAAGTGCTTGGGGCACTATAGGGTCAAGATTTATAGGGTCAATGGAAAATCCAGTCAAAAACAGCTTGGGGCACTATAGGGTCAAAACAGCTTGGGGCACTATAGGGTCAAGGGAAATGGAACAGGGTGGGCCTATATAGCGTCAAGGGAAATGGAACAGGGTGGGCCTATATAGCGTCAAGGGAAATGGAACAGGGTGGGCCTATATAGCGTCAAGGGAAATGGAACAGGGTGGGCCTATATAGGGACAAGGGAAAAAATAGCGGCAAAGAAAGCTACTATCTTTTCGAGACCTATGAGTGGCCCTGAAAAGGACCGTTATGTGTAATGTTAACGTTGTCTTGTTAACACAGAGGACATCTCACAGATCTTCTTCTCTTCCTTAAACTTCTCCTTACTGTGGGTCCATAGAAGAGAACTCTCTTCAAGCAACCTTGTCTTTCCAATAGGCTGTCTCCGTCCTATGAATGACACTCCATGATGATCTGACATACATGGGTATGTCAGTCCTAAACAGCATGCTAGACACAAGGGTTGACGATTCAACGTTAGTCCACATCTTGTGATGAGAACAGGTGAAGCGAATGCCGTGAACTGCGGTTATTTATAGGGGAAAAGCGGATCGAAACGGATTGAGTGTATCGACCAATCCAAACACGCGTTACAAAAGTCAGGCACAGCCATCCAATCGGAAGAGAGCGGTCTGTGACGTCACCTTTTCTATATAGAGGTACTAGCGTCTGTGCGCAGTCAATCGATGAGACAGAGTTGTCAATCATGGCGGACAGTAAGAAGACGATGAATTGGAGTGATTCAGGAGTAGAGACAGCAAGTCATGGGCCAACAGTGACTACTAAAGTCATGACAAATCTACATACAGAAGAAGTTGATTTTAACTGGGATATTGTGGATTTTTTAACATCGCAAGAATTTATTCCGGAACCTTCGTTGCCTTCTGTATCTTCTTATGGACACGTCGATGATTTTAAGCACAGACAAAAAGAAGAATTGGAGCGATTTTTACAACAGAAAGTAGAGGAACAAGCTTTTCTTATGCAACAGCAGGAAGAAGAAGCAAGAAGGAAACACCAGGAAGAAACAGTAGCAGCAGCAGCAGCAACAGCAACAGAGAAGAATGAAGACCAAGGACAGAAAGAAAATAGTGAAAATCAAACGGTCACGACGGTACTTTTAGATATTTTAGCTGAGTTAAGGAGTCTGAAACAAATGTATCAGACTTCTTTATCACGACCGAAGAGAAAAAGACCTTCTCGAGCGAAACAACCCGATCTCTCTGTGACTACGTCTACCTTACCACCGTTAGTGATTTCTACCAAATCATTGACAGGAACCACCAGTCCCGAAGTAGGCCTTGGCCGTGGCAAAAGCTTAAGACAGCTCAAAAGGATTTCGTCCCGTTTCTGAGTTTGTTTTGTTTTAAACAATCAAAACACAAACGGTCCTTTTCAGGGCCACTCCAATTATTTCGAAAAGAAATACTATTTCAATTGCCTAATTCAATGAAAACTCAAAAGTCCTTTTATATATTTTTTAAAATCCATGATGTACGTGTGAGTGAAGGAATGTGTGAGTGTAGGTTCTTATTCTATCAAATCAAAACCAAGAGACACTTACGTTTTTTCTCTCTGGTGTATTCTAGTACAAACGTTACAATTCAATATCACAACATAACATAACACAATACCATTTTTAAAAAGTTCATAGGTTTCTTCTGTTTCACTCTTTCTATTTTTTCATTTTCTTTACTGTCACAGCTTTTTCTTTTTCTTCTTCCTCTTCACTTTCGTTTCGTCTTCTTTTCTTGTTTTTGTGAACGTGACGGGGTTCTTCCTTGGAGGAGGGTACCTCTTTCTCCTCCTGTTCAGAATTTCTTTCCTCCTCCTCCTCCTCTTCCTCCGCCTCCTCCTCCTCCTCCTGCTCCTGTTGTTTCTTAGGGCAGTTTGGAGACCAATGTCCTTTCTCTTTACAATAATAACAGGTATCTTGACTTTTGTCTCTATTGGTACCTTTTTTATTTTTGTCACGATCTGAACATTCTGTAGCCCAATGTCCTTTCTTCTTACAGATATAGCAAGTATCTTGACTTTTATCTCGATAGGAGGAAGAGTAGGCCGTCGGCTGGTCTGACGAAAACTTTCGTATGACCCCACGTAAAGCTCTAATGAGAAGTTCCACTTCTGTAGGTTCTTTCATCGTTCTGGTCAATGTGAGAGTGAAATGAATACTGAAAGGTTAGACACTAGCCCTTTATATATGCACGGATCGGACATGAATATATAGGGGTTATGGTCTTTAAAAGGTAGTCATTTGACTTTTTGCAGACAAGATGAAAAGACCACATCATGTTGTGGAGAAAGGAAAAGATAGTAAGAGACAGAAACGTAATGTATCGCCTAGCACAGTAGCTGAAGTCTTGGCTCAAATTCATGCCAGTGATTTTGAAGATGACATGAGTGAGCCCGAATCTACGCCTAAGCAATCGACGTCCAAGCAAAGTGCACCACCCTTAGTAAACCCTGAAAATTACTATCACATTCGAGAGACGGAAAAGCGTTCCTCTCGAAAATTTAGAACAACGGCTTACACGTATGCCGTAAAGTTTAAAGATTTCAAGGCCAATGTACCTTTGGAGAATACAGAAGGGTTCATTACCGAGGTGTGGGATTCTGTGTTAACTGCATTGAAACAGCAATGTCAAGCCAAAGAAGACGATCGCTTGAGACTTTCTATTCATCACGATAATTTAAAGTCTCCCGTTTGAATCGAGTTTACTAGCCCATCAGAATTAACACCTTCCAAAGTCATTGACAAAATTCAACATGTGCAACAATCCAACGACAAGTTTCACATCACCGATGGAAAAGCCACACTGTTCATGACCCACGTGTCTCTTCCTGAGGGGACCGGACGCAAAAAAGTGTTATTGGTGGACAGCCTTCGTAACATGAAGCGAAGCCTCGTCCGAATTAACAATCCTCAAGACCAGATGTGTTTAGCCCGTGCCATCGTCGTGGGACAAATGTATGTCAACAAGAACGAGACGATAGAATGGAAAAGAGCCTGGGAAACTATTCGACAATCGGACCGAGCCAAACAACGAAGTGAAGCAGAACTCCTGTTACAGCAAGCGGGGATATCCAAAGATACCCCTTGCGGTATTCCAGAAATGCAAAAATTGCAAGACGTCTTGGCTCCACGTTACACTTTGAAAGTACACCCTCAAGAAGTGCGTGGTCCTCTTTTGTTTCGAGGCCACGATTTCAAAGACGGAAAATACATTCACGTCTATCATCACGATGGTCATTTTGATACCATTACCAGTATCACTGGATTTCTGAAATTCAGTTACTACTGTGAAAAATGTGACTATGGTTATAACAATCGAGAACAACACAAGCATTGTGGATCGAAATGTGAGGGATGTTTGGCCTCTCAACCTTGTCTGGACAAAGGACAAGTACGAGTGCATTGCCCTGTGTGTCAGCGCACTTTTGTCAGTCTTACCTGTTACCAACAACATTTGAAGATGCAAGGTTCACAGCAGAAAAGTACTTGTCAGCTTCTGAGATTGTGTCCTACTTGTGGACAAGGCATACGTACCAATAGTGTTAAGTTACACGTTTGTCGAGGGAAGAAACGATGTCACATTTGTCGCCAAATTGTGGACTTGGAGCACGAATGATTCATTCAAAAATATCAACCCCAACCAAAAGATACCCAGAAGAAAGGGAATTTTATCTTTTTTGATTTCGAATGCATGCAAGAAACTGGTATTCACATTCCTAATTTCTGCGTGGCTCACCGTGCGTGCGAGCAGTGCATCCAAGAACCTATCTTTAGTCATTGCCCTTACTGCAGCAAGATTCCTGGAGGACGTGAAAAAATCTTTCGAGGGTCAAATACGCTAGCCGATTTTGCCCAGTGGATCCTAAACCCCATCGACGAAACGTGGAGTCCAGAAGACATCGAACGTTACGGAGAGTGTCATTGCCATGCCACGGTCATGGCTCACAATTTTTCGGGATACGATGGGCAATTTCTGCTTAGATACTATGCGGAACAAAGTACCGAACGGCCTCAAGTGACTTTGAACGGAGCCAAAATCATTTCTATGCAAGTAGGACAAGTACAGTTTAAAGATTCGATGTGTTACTTGGCCATGCCTTTGAGTCGCATGCCTAAAACGTTTGGAATGACAGAAATGGCCAAAGTTTATTTTCCACACTTTTTTAATACCGAAGCCAATCAACATGCCATTCTACCCCATTTGCCTGAGGTTGACGACTACGACCCCGACAACATGTGCACCGAACAACGAGAAGCTTTCCATGCTTGGTACCAGACTCACGCCTCGGACCCCTTTGACTTTCAAGAAGAAATGTTAAAGTATTGTCGATCTGACGTGGACATTTTACGACGCTGTTGTGGAAAATTTCGAGAATTGTTCATGGAATACGGAGGGATCGATCCTTTGAAAGAAGCTTGTACCATTGCCAAAAGCATGTTCCTTAGTGTACCGAAAACGCTTTATGCCCGAAAATACTCTAGCGGTCATCAGTCCTCAAACGACAAATTTTGTCAAACGTCAATACTCGGTTAAAGCCCTACGCTGGCTCCATTACTTGTGCGACAAGGAAGACAAATGGATCCAACACGCTCGCAACGGAGGAGGCGAAAAGACCATCGGAACGTATTCGGTAGATGGTTGGGACTTAGAAAACCCTCAGATCGTGTACGAGTTTAACGGATGTTTATTTCACGGATGTCCCCTATGCTACCCTCAGCGTAACACCAAAAATCAGTTTTTACAACGAACCATGGAAGATTTGTACCAGACCACTTGTCAACGACGTTTGAAGTTAGAACAACAAGGATACCAGGTAGTGGAAATGTGGGAACACGAGTACGATCTGCGTTTGAAAACAGATCCCGAGTTTAAACGCATCGTAGAAAGTTACAAGTGGGTGGACCCATTGAACCCCCGGGATAGTTTGTACGGAGGACGAACGAATGCCACTTGTTTGCTGTACCAAGTGGACGAAGAGAAGGGAGAAGAAATCAAATACTTGGACGTGTGTTCGCTGTATCCTTACGTGTGCAAATATTGTCACTTTCCCGTAGGGCATCCAGAATTGATGACAGAACACATTGACTTGGACCACATTCGTCAGTACGAAGGATTGATCAAGTGTAAAGTCTTACCTCCCACAGACTTGTACCATCCCGTTTTACCTCACCATTGCCAAGGAAAACTGATGTTTCCTTTGTGTCGCACTTGTGCCGAAATGTGCATCCAAGACCAACCTTGTCAGCACAGCCAGGAAAAACGTGCCTTGACAGGAACGTGGGTGAGCGTGGAATTGTTTAAAGCTCTGGACCTGGGATACCAACTGTTAGAAGTGTACGAAATTTATCACTTTCCCAAGACACAACAATACCGCAAGGGCGACGAGAGACAGAAAGGTATTTTTGCAGACTACGTGGATGCCTTTTTAAAACTAAAACAAGAAGCTAGTGGCTATCCTTCCTGGTGTCACACTCCCGAAGACCAAAAGATATTCAAAGAAAAATATAGGGAGCAGGAAGGTATCACTTTAGACCACATCGAGAAAAACGAAGGACGGCGATCGTTTGCCAAAGTGATGCTCAATTGTTTGTGGGGTAAAATGGCACAACGACCCTCTTTACCCAAGACGGAGTATTTGTCCGAGCCGTCTCGCTACTTCCAGATGATTCACGACCCAACCAAAGTCATGAAACACGTGGACGTCATTCGTGAGGACTTGATCTTAGTCAATTACGAAGAAGAACTAGACTTTGTAGAAGCCGACACATTTGGAAATGTCATCATTGCGGCTTACGTGACAGCCCACGCTCGTTTAAAATTGTACGAAGTGTTAGAACTGTTAGGAGATCGTGTGTTGTATTTTGACACGGACAGTTGCATCTACATTCACCGACCGAACCAGTGTAACCCTGTCATCGAAGGAGACCGTTTAGGAGCCTGGACCGATGAACATCCCAACGACAAGATTCTATGTTTTGCAAGTGGCGGTCCTAAAAATTACGGCTACGAATACCGAGACCCACAAGGAGAAATGCACACCGAATGTAAAGTGAAAGGATTGACTCTCAATTATCGCACCAGTCGAGTGGTGAACTTTAACGTGCTACAAGAAGCCTTACAGTCGGGACAGGATGAAACGTTTCAAGTGACTACCCACAAACCGCACAAGATTGTCCGTTTACCTACACACCAAATCGTTAGCCGACCTTTGGAAAAAAAAGTATATCAAATCGTGTACCAAAAAAGAGTACGACTTCCCAATCACTTCACTCTCCCGTACGGTCACGTCGAAATTGGACAGCATATAAAAAGGGACATTGTCCAAGACCAATAGATCATTGTGACTAACACAGCCAAGCGAAAAGAAGATGAATCCATTTAAACAGACATCATTCAAGTTTGGGGATTGTAAAACAAATGTACCTTTCCAGAGTGTGAAAAGTACTGGATGGATAAGACCCATGCATTGCAACGGAAGTTGTCCGGAAGGAAACTGTAAGTGTCCTTGCGGTATGCACTGTAATTGCGTTACAGAGTGCGATGGTGAACCTTACGATTGTAGTGATGCCAGACGCTGTGACGTTAGCGATTCAGCTGGATATCGTGGGAACGTTGCTATGACTACTACCCCTATATCTACCGTGGAAAGTGATGCTGTGCGTGTCAAACCTGAGGGATGCGAAAGCGGTGCCACACGTTATCGTGGACTCCTAGGAATTTCACCCTACCTGCATCGAACAGAAGTGAGGAGAGTCGAATATTCGTTCCCGACGAGTTTGCCTGAATACTGTCACTTTAAAAGTCGATTCCAAACCTTCAAAGATAAATGGCCAAAATATCTGCCTGGACCAACTCCTGAAGAATTAGCCAGAGCCGGATTTTTCTACTTGGGCGAAGGAGATAAAGTCAAGTGTTTCAGTTGTGGTGTATCCATTTACGAGTGGGAACAGAAAGATTCCGCTTACTTGGAACATGCTCGATGGTCTCCGAATTGTCAATACCTACCATTAGTGGGACCTAGTGATTGGAAGTGACACTACTACTCCATGTCGTGTAACACACCTATACCAGTATATAAGCCCTCTCTAAAACATAATATTCAAGGATTACCATACGAATTGCAAGAGAAGATCTACAAGGACGTTTGGCAAGGTCTTGCTAAAGAAAAATCTCAATGGGTGACTGTAGAACATTTGTGTCGTGAAATTCACAAGAGGCAAGTGACAAAAATTAACCAACGTATTAGATTTCTCTGGATTAAGGGTATTTTTTTGCTCTGTTACCAATTTACTACGTTTACATCTGAAGATGTTTTGATCCTTCTTGACCGTTACCCTGAATGGCAGTGGGACGAAATTACACGTTATATTAATCACTTTTGCTTTTTGTGCAAATTTAATTCTGTGTTTAATTCTGGGTTGAATATACACTGATAGTCTTCGACCTAAAAAAGAAGTATAAAAGAGAACGACCATGCCACAACCTTTATCATTGGTGATCCAACAGATTCCGTGGAAGGATATCAATGAGAAGATTCACACGGTGAAAGATTACGAACACTTATTGCAAGAACTGTATCCTATGAATTGGGGTCGACGTGTAGTGTGTGTTTTAGTGACTTGCTTTCTAGGATTTCGTTTACCTGTCGATTCCTTGTGGACACTTTACGAACACTACCTATCAAAAAAATAAGACAGTATGGTGACTCCTTTAAATGTCCACGAGAGACTTATTCTGTTCAAAGCCTTACGCTTTCATCTGGATACGTCTCGACCTCTCCAAGAAAAAAAGATTCGTCAACTTTTACGTACGGAAGCAGTGTACAAAGATGTGTGTGTAGCTTGTGATTTACACCCTCATTGGACAGATGTACGTGACTGGAAAAGTTGGGATTTTGAGGCTTGGACAAACGAAGCATCCCATTATGCCCAAGCGTTGTGTTCGTAAAATTCATCGTCGAGTGAAAAAAGTCACTTTTAAACCTGTGTTAGTGACAGTACCAGAAGAAGAAGAAAAAAAAGAATCTGTCACCGAAGACAATCCCTCTGTTCAAGACAGAACTGTCATGGACATTTCCCCACAAAAACCCTTTCGAGAAGACACCTATGTGACTGTACCCCCTGTAGAGGAGACTATAAGAACATTACACACTACCTCTAGGAGACGTTTGTTACGCAAAGAATGTTGTACAGTGACTTGTTTATATGCCACTTTGATCGTTTCCCTATGTAGTTTATTCCTGTATTTATCCATTTGGCTTTTATGTATTTTTGTCTTTCGTGTTGTTCGAATTTAAACATGCATTCAAATAAACGTGTCTTGAAAAAAGTATAAAAACCTCTTGTCTAGTCTGTTTTTGTGTCAATCGTTTCATACCACTACACGACTATGGCTCACTCTACTCTTTCTACTACTCCTTCCTCCTCCTCCACATTCAAAGTCATTGACGAACACTTAGATTCTGCTAGTTGGAAAGCCTTGTATCTTCGTCATCCTTTTAACATGTTAATTGCTGGACCGAGCGGTTCAGGCAAAACCGAATTTGTCAAACGTTTGATCGAACATAAACATCATTTGATCGATCGTCCACCTCAACGCATCGTGTGGTGATACAAAGAGTGGCAATCGGCATACAGCCTCTTGCAAGAAAGTCAAGGTGATTCCATTGTGTTTGTAGCAGGCATTCCTAAAGAAGACGAAGGGATCGTGTCTGACCCTAGTCAAACTCATTGGGTCATTTTTGACGACATGTTAGGAGAAGACGAAGAAGAAATTAAACTGTGGTTTACACGTAAAGGGCATCATCGTAATGCCAGTGTCATTTACATTACACAAAATTTATTTCAACAAAGTAAAGCCCATCGTACCATTAGTCTTAATGCTCATTACGTGGTCTTGTTTAAAAGTCCTCGAGATAAATCACAAGTGCAAGTTTTAGCCAAACAGTTAGGAACAGCTTGGCTAACTCATGCGTACGATAATGCCACTCAAACGCCACACGCCTATTTACTCGTGGATTTAAAACCCACTACCCTTGATTATTTGCGATTTCGTACCGATTTGTTTCACGACTGGTGTCAAGACGGAGGACCTGTCGTGTACACGTCCTCGTCGTCGACATAACCATATGAACCACTAAAAAATCTATAAAAACCTTGGGTTACTTTGACCTTGTCTCATACATCGTCAACATGACGTCCCTTCAGTCTCATCTTCCCATCAAATTGATTCGTGCCTTGTACGGCATCAGTCGCGAAAAAAATCCACAAATACGTGCTCACGTCTTAGAAGCCAGTCTCAAAGAAGTCTTACGATGGTTTACGGTGACAGCACGTCAAATACTGCAAGGCATCATTCACATTCCACATCAAACCAAACGCTTTTTTGACAGAAACAAAGTAGCCTTGACGCAACTGGCCAATCCTCGCATTGACTCTCACACCAAAAAGCAAATCATATTGAAACCTGGAGGTAGTGGTTCTCTAGGAGGTGTCATCATTCGTTCCCTTTTAAAATGGGATCCCAATGCTTCCAAAGTTCACCCCAAGAAGAAAACAAAAAAAGTCAAACAAACCCCTAAGAAAAAGAACAAGGGTGCCAAGACCAAAACACAGAAAAAGAAAAGTCCACAGACAAAAGCGGTCACCCGCAAGAAAGGCATTTCGGCCAGGACACAACCTGGAAGTAGCGAGACGGCTCGGACAAATACTCCGTCTTGGGTAAAGAGGGTCGTTGTGCCATTTTACCCCACAAACAATTGAGCATCACTTTGGCAAACGATCGCCGTCCTTCGTTTTTCTCGATGTGGTCTAAAGTGATACCTTCCTGCTCCCTATATTTTTCTTTGAATATCTTTTGGTCTTCGGGAGTGTGACACCAGGAAGGATAGCCACTAGCTTCTTGTTTTAGTTTTAAAAAGGCATCCACGTAGTCTGCAAAAATACCTTTCTGTCTCTCGTCGCCCTTGCGGTATTGTTGTGTCTTGGGAAAGTGATAAATTTCGTACACTTCTAACAGTTGGTATCCCAGGTCCAGAGCTTTAAACAATTCCACGCTCACCCACGTTCCTGTCAAGGCACGTTTTTCCTGGCTGTGCTGACAAGGTTGGTCTTGGATGCACATTTCGGCACAAGTGCGACACAAAGGAAACATCAGTTTTCCTTGGCAATGGTGAGGTAAAACGGGATGGTACAAGTCTGTGGGAGGTAAGACTTTACACTTGATCAATCCTTCGTACTGACGAATGTGGTCCAAGTCAATGTGTTCTGTCATCAATTCTGGATGCCCTACGGGAAAGTGACAATATTTGCACACGTAAGGATACAGCGAACACACGTCCAAGTATTTGATTTCTTCTCCCTTCTCTTCGTCCGCTTGGTACAGCAAACAAGTGGCATTCGTTCGTCCTCCGTACAAACTATCCCGGGGGTTCAATGGGTCCACCCACTTGTAACTTTCTACGATGCGTTTAAACTCGGGATCTGTTTTCAAACGCAGATCGTACTCGTGTTCCCACATTTCCACTACCTGGTATCCTTGTTGTTCTAACTTCAAACGTCGTTGACAAGTGGTCTGGTACAAATCTTCCATGGTTCGTTGTAAAAACTGATTTTTGGTGTTACGCTGAGGGTAGCATAGGGGACATCCGTGAAATAAACATCCGTTAAACTCGTACACGATCTGAGGGTTTTCTAAGTCCCAACCATCTACCGAATACGTTCCGATGGTCTTTTCGCCTCCTCCGTTGCGAGCGTGTTGGATCCATTTGTCTTCCTTGTCGCACAAGTAATGGAGCCAGCGTAGGGCTTTAACCGAGTATTGACGTTTGACAAAATTTGTCGTTTGAGGACTGATGACCGCTAGAGTATTTTCGGGCATAAAGCGTTTTCGGTACACTAAGGAACATGCTTTGGCAATGGTACAAGCTTCTTTCAAAGGATCGATCCCTCCGTATTCCATGAACAATTCTCGAAATTTTCCACAACAGCGTCGTAAAATGTCCACGTCAGATCGACAATACTTTAACATTTCTTCTTGAAAGTCAAAGGGGTCCGAGGCGTGAGTCTGGTACCAAGCATGGAAAGCTTCTCGTTGTTCGGTGCACATGTTGTCGGGGTCGTAGTCGTCAACCTCAGGCAAATGGGGTAGAATGGCATGTTGATTGGCTTCGGTATTAAAAAAGTGTGGAAAATAAACTTTGGCCATTTCTGTCATTCCAAACGTTTTAGGCATGCGACTCAAAGGCATGGCCAAGTAACACATCGAATCTTTAAACTGTACTTGTCCTACTTGCATAGAAATGATTTTGGCTCCGTTCAAAGTCACTTGAGGCCGTTCGGTACTTTGTTCCGCATAGTATCTAAGCAGAAATTGCCCATCGTATCCCGAGAAATTGTGAGCCATGACCGTGGCATGGCAATGACACTCTCCGTAACGTTCGATGTCTTCTGGACTCCACGTTTCGTCGATGGGGTTTAGGATCCACTGGGCAAAATCGGCTAGCGTATTTGACCCTCGAAAGATTTTTTCACGTCCTCCAGGAATCTTGCTGCAGTAAGGGCAATGACTAAAGATAGGTTCTTGGATGCACTGCTCGCACGCACGGTGAGCCACGCAGAAATTAGGAATGTGAATACCAGTTTCTTGCATGCATTCGAAATCAAAAAAGATAAAATTCCCTTTCTTCTGGGTATCTTTTGGTTGGGGTTGATATTTTTGAATGAAGCATTCGTGCTCCAAGTCCACAATTTGGCGACAAATGTGACATCGTTTCTTCCCTCGACAAACGTGTAACTTAACACTATTGGTACGTATGCCTTGTCCACAAGTAGGACACAATCTCAGAAGCTGACAAGTACTTTTCTGCTGTGAACCTTGCATCTTCAAATGTTGTTGGTAACAGGTAAGACTGACAAAAGTGCGCTGACACACAGGGCAATGCACTCGTACTTGTCCTTTGTCCAGACAAGGTTGAGAGGCCAAACATCCCTCACATTTCGATCCACAATGATTGTGTTGTTCTCGATTGTTATAACCATAGTCACATTTTTCACAGTAGTAACTGAATTTCAGAAATCCAGTGATACTGGTAATGGTATCAAAATGACCATCGTGATGATAGACGTGAATGTATTTTCCGTCTTTGAAATCGTGGCCTCGAAACAAAAGAGGACCACGCACTTCTTGAGGGTGTACTTTCAAAGTGTAACGTGGAGCCAAGACGTCTTGCAATTTTTGCATTTCTGGAATACCGCAAGGGGTATCTTTGGATATCCCCGCTTGCTGTAACAGGAGTTCTGCTTCACTTCGTTGTTTGGCTCGGTCCGATTGTCGAATAGTTTCCCAGGCTCTTTTCCATTCTATCGTCTCGTTCTTGTTGACATACATTTGTCCCACGACGATGGCACGGGCTAAACACATCTGGTCTTGAGGATTGTTAATTCGGACGAGGCTTCGCTTCATGTTACGAAGGCTGTCCACCAATAACACTTTTTTGCGTCCGGTCCCCTCAGGAAGAGACACGTGGGTCATGAACAGTGTGGCTTTTCCATCGGTGATGTGAAACTTGTCGTTGGATTGTTGCACATGTTGAATTTTGTCAATGACTTTGGAAGGTGTTAATTTTGATGGGCTAGTAAACTCGATCCAAACGGGAGACTTTAAATTATCGTGATGAATAGAAAGTCTCAAGCGATCGTCTTCTTTAGCTTGACATTGCTGTTTCAATGCAGTTAACACAGAATCCCACACCTCGGTAATGAACCCTTCTGTATTCTCCAAAGGTACATTGGCCTTGAAATCTTTAAACTTTACGGCATACGTGTAAGCCGTTGTTCTAAATTTTCGAGAGGAACGCTTTTCCGTCTCTCGAATGTGATAGTAATTTTCAGGGTTTACTAAGGGTGGTGCACTTTGCTTGGACGTCGATTGCTTAGGCGTAGATTCGGGCTCACTCATGTCATCTTCAAAATCACTGGCATGAATTTGAGCCAAGACTTCAGCTACTGTGCTAGGCGATACATTACGTTTCTGTCTCTTACTATCTTTTCCTTTCTCCACAACATGATGTGGTCTTTTCATCTTGTCTGCAAAAAGTCAAATGACTACCTTTTAAAGACCATAACCCCTAAATATTCATGTCCGATCCGTGCATATATAAAGGGTTAGTGTCTAACCTTTCAGTATTCATTTCACTCTCACATTGACCAGAACGATGAAAGAACCTACAGAAGTGGAACTTCTCATTAGAGCTTTACGTGGGGTCATACGAAAGTTTTCGTCAGACCAGCCGACGGCCTACTCTTCCTCCTATCGAGATAAAAGTCAAGATACTTGCTATATCTGTAAGAAGAAAGGACATTGGGCTACAGAATGTTCAGATCGTGACAAAAATAAAAAAGGTACCAATAGAGACAAAAGTCAAGATACCTGTTATTATTGTAAAGAGAAAGGACATTGGTCTCCAAACTGCCCTAAGAAACAACAGGAGCAGGAGGAGGAGGAGGAGGCGGAGGAAGAGGAGGAGGAGGAGGAAAGAAATTCTGAACAGGAGGAGAAAGAGGTACCCTCCTCCAAGGAAGAACCCCGTCACGTTCACAAAAACAAGAAAAGAAGACGAAACGAAAGTGAAGAGGAAGAAGAAAAAGAAAAAGCTGTGACAGTAAAGAAAATGAAAAAACAGAAAGAGTGAAACAGAAGAAACCTATGAACTTTTTAAAAATGGTATTGTGTTATGTTATGTTGTGATATTGAATTGTAACGTTTGTACTAGAATACACCAGAGAGAAAAAACGTAAGTGTCTCTTGGTTTTGATTTGATAGAATAAGAACCTACACTCACACATTCCTTCACTCACACGTACATCATGGATTTTAAAAAATATATAAAAGGACTTTTGAGTTTTCATTGAATTAGGCAATTGAAATAGTATTTCTTTTCGAAATAATTGGAGTGGCCCTGAAAAGGACCGTTTGTGTTTTGATTGTTTAAAACAAAACAAACTCAGAAACGGGACGAAATCCTTTTGAGCTGTCTTAAGCCTTTGCCACGGCCAAGGCCTACTTCGGGACTGGTGGTTCCTGTCAATGATTCGGTAGAAATCACTAACGGTGGTAAGGTAGACGTAGTCACAGAGAGATCGGGTTGTTTCGCTCGAGAAGGTCTTTTTCTCTTCGGTCGTGATAAAGAAGTCTGATACATTTGTTTCAGACTCCTTATCTCAGCTAAAATATCTAAAAGTACCGTCGTGACCGTTTGATTTTCACTATTTTCTTTCTGTCCTTGGTCTTCATTCTTCTCTGTTGCTGTTGCTGCTGCTGCTGCTACTGTTTCTTCCTGGTGTTTCCTTCTTGCTTCTTCTTCCTGCTGTTGCATAAGAAAAGCTTGTTCTTCTACTTTCTGTTGTTGTAAAAATCGCTCCAATTCTTCTTTTTGTCTCTGCATAAAATCATCGACGTGTCCATAAGAAGATACAGAAGGCAACGAAGGTTCCGGAATAAATTCTTGCGATGTTAAAAAATCCACAATATCCCAGTTAAAATCAACTTCTTCTGGATGTAGATTTGTCATGACTTTAGTAGTCACTGTTGGCCCATGACTTGCTGTCTCTACTCCTGACTCACTCCAATTCATCGTCTTCTTACTGTCCGCCATGATTGACAACTCTGTCTCATCGATTGACTGCGCACAGACGCTAGTACCTCTATATAGAAAAGGTGACGTCACAGACCGCTCTCTTCCGATTGGATGGCTGTGCCTGACTTTTGTAACGCGTGTTTGGATTGGTCGATACACTCAATCCGTTTCGATCCGCTTTTCCCCTATAAATAACCGCAGTTCACGGCATTCGCTTCACCTGTTCTCATCACAAGATGTGGACTAACGTTGAATCGTCAACCCTTGTGTCTAGCATGCTGTTTAGGACTGACATACCCATGTATGTCAGATCATCATGGAGTGTCATTCATAGGACGGAGACAGCCTATTGGAAGAGAAGAGTCTATGTGGAAAGACAAGGTTGCTTGAAGAGAGTTCTCTTCTATGGACCCACAGTAAGGAGAAGTTTAAGGAAGAGAAGAAGATCTGTGAGATGTCCTCTGTGTTAACAAGACAACGTTAACATTACACATAACGGTCCTTTTCAGGGCCACTCATAGGTCTCGAAAAGATAGTAGCTTTCTTTGCCGCCATTTTTTCCCTTGTCCCTATATAGGCCCACCCTGTTCCATTTCCCTTGACGCTATATAGGCCCACCCTGTTCCATTTCCCTTGACGCTATATAGGCCCACCCTGTTCCATTTCCCTTGACCCTATAGTGCCCCAAGCTGTTTTGACCCTATAGTGCCCCAAGCTGTTTTTGACTGGATTTTCCATTGACCCTATAAATCTTGACCCTATAGTGCCCCAAGCACTTTTTGACTGGGTTTTCCATAGACCCTATAGTGCCCCCTATTACTACTTGTACTATTAAATATTATTTCGTAGATGGGCGCGATGAAGTGGAATTTAATTAATGAACTAATGGGTCTAGGCAAAAAAAACCCCAGCAAACAATCACCCTACACAAATGACTCAAAACGCTGGGTTAACACCCTCCCCCCAGATTACGGGGTGTGAGAGAGAGAGAGAGAGAGAGAGAGAGAGAGAGAGAGAGAGAGAGAGAGAGAGAGAGAGAGAGAGAGAGAGAGAGAGAGAGAGAGAGAGGAACATTTTTCTTTTTATAGCAACAATTTGGTAACACATCCGATCGTATACGATCTTTAGGATCAGAGAAAGGAATTTAATCTGGTAATAAGGAATTAAATAATGATTACACTGATTCCAATGAATTTAATTCCGAAAGATCTATTGATCATTATGTGACTCTAGTTAATGATAAAGTTAAACACTAAATTTGATTTCTTCGTTTGTTATGGAGATTCATAAAGGATTGTTACAGTTTCATATGTACAAAGCATTCTTATTTTAGCGTAACAAATATATCCAACTGGTTAGGTTACTCTGCTTCAATAAAGAAAATTATATCCTGCAGCATTTTATCCGACGAGTCTTTTTACTTACACATACCAATAATGGATTTATGGCTAGATTTGTTACGACGCTGTAGTGTCCGTTTTGGAGAACATATTATGAATATTGTAGCTGGCACATTTTTTCTCCTTCCGAAACAACCCTTTAAACATGGGACATTTGCAGAGTACTTTGGAATTGATTTTTTTTCTAAAAATCAGTCCATTCAACAAGAATAATAACTTTTGACATCGCAATGTCAAACCTTGAGAGAAAAGGTTAACCATTTTCTTCTGAGAAAATTCCTGCATAAACATTTTCTTGTAGCAACATATACATGTGTTCGGTGAACAATGAGTATACTTTCTTATGTAATTTAAACCTAATATATACTTTCAAGCAATCATTTGAATGATTAACAAATTTATGCCGAAAAAAATAAAATATTCTCTCACGTAATACCGGTGATATTATAGAGTGGGTGAGTAGACAGGCATGGCACTAATTACTGGATAATTTCTAGCTAAAATAAGTTTGATTTTCCAAAACGGCAGATCTGGGTCTTTGTAGCGCGCTGTCGGACTCGGCGTCGCGGCGAACATGTGCGCTAAATAATGTTAACGTTTGATAAGGGATTTTGAAACACGTAAGAAAGTCTGTTGCCCATCAATTTGACTCAAGTGCACTGCACGATTTTTCTCAAAAGAACTTTAAATGTCGTATTTCACTTAGCAGCAAAGACAAGAATTGCACTTGATAAGAGAAATATAAACAAAATATCAAAGAATTTCATCATATGTCCGTTGACCCGTATTGCCTCTCTCGTATCATTTGAACAAATTTTATTTCACCCATTCTCATTAACTGGCAATCTTCCCATGTAATGTTAAATGGCTGACTCCACTTTGATTCATTTATAGGTAGAAATTCATCCTTTTCAGGATTATTCAGACAAAACATACTGGTGTTTTTTCGAATTTCTTTAAATAGTACCAATTCGTCATCAAAGTCAGGTCCCTCTTCTTGAATCTGCGATCGAAGTTTACGAAGAAAAAATTCGTAAAGTTCATAATCCAACTTCGCCCATTGTCTATAGAATTGACGATCGTGTGATAGTACGAGAGTGCTTTCCTTCTTATGAAAAGCAACATTTTTGTCCAAGAATACAACATCTTTCATGCTCCAGTGAAGATATCTTCGCATTAAAATAATAGATTCCTCCATTTGTTCAGAAATTATCACTAGCCTAAACTCCGTTGCTAATTTTTCTAAGATCAATATCACCTCGCTTATGTTAAATGTTTGAAACAAATGCAATGGGAATCCGAATTCAAGAGCTTGCCGGTTGTTTGTCCACGAGAAAGTAGCAGAAGCAGGTTCGTACTTCATGGGATCTCGAACGTAACTCGATGCGGGAAAATCACCCAGTATTTTCTTAAAGATATAGCCCGGACGGAAATAGTTCAAGGTCGATTTATATTGCTCGTATGGTTCTCTCAGAATACCTATATACGTAGTATCATTTGGAAGAAAATAATCAAATGCCGACTTATTGTATATTACATGGTTACAGAGTATGTCAAAAGACTTGTCCTTAGGGGTAGGAAGGATGTTTGAATTGGTCAGCGATTCTTTGAGGCTAATAATGTTAGGATAACCGAATTGATTTTTGGTTGGTGACAAAACAAAGGTTAAATTTCGTGCCCATCCAAAACGAAGAAAGATATTCTGTGCTGTAGAACTGGCAGCTTTGTGAACCTTGAGAAATGCAACATGGCGGACTTCATTGCTGAAGTTTAAACCTTTGCTAGACGCCAAAATTGGCGATTCAACGATTGAAGCATTACGGACAGTCATTGCAAATCGGGCAATTGTTTTGACCGTTATTTCATGTGTTGCTTGGCGACTATCTTCGATAGTATATTCCAGCTTGTCCAACTTGTTATTTCCTTCACAGGTCTGGTTCATCTTACACTCCATATTGAATATCACGAAGCCGATGATGCAGAAAAAAAGGATCCTGAGAATGAAATGATTAGGAAGTTTACAATGGAATTTTTGAACATTTTATTACAAATTTTTTTCACCGTCATGTACCAGAATCATTACATATTCTTACCAAGTTTGTATTGTTACATGGATACTGCTTTTAATTCGTTCCATCCAGTGCATACGAATATAATGACAGGCTCCATTATTCGTACGACAGAGACATTTATCTAATATAGAAATGGCAAGCACATTCGATAGGTTACAACGAGCCATTACACATTTATTACCATTCCCCTATTGATAGGATACAAAGAATCATTACAATATTATTTGCCGTTACCCTATTGATAGGATACAAAGAATCATTACAATATTATTTACCGTTACCCTATTGATAGGATACAAAGAATCATTACAATATTATTTACCGTTACCCTATTGATAGGATACAAAGAATCATTACAATATTATTTACCATTAACCTATTGATAGGATACAAAGAATCATTACAATATTACTTACCATTACCCTATTGTTAGGATACAAAGAATCATTACAATATTATTTACCGTTACCCTATTGATAGGATACAAATAATCATTACAATATTCTGTTACCGTTACCCTATTGATAGGATACAAATAATCATTACAATATTATTTACCATTATCCTATTGTTAGGATACAAAGAATCATTACAATATTATTTACCGTTACACTATTGATATGATACAAGGAATCATTACAATATTATTTACCGTTACCCCATTGTTAGGAAACAAAGAATCATTACAATATTATTTACCGTTACCCTATTGATAGGATACAAAGAATAATTACAATATTTTGTTACCGTTACCCTATTGATAGGATACAAAGAATCATTAAAATATTATTTACCGTTACCCTATTGATAGGATACAAAGAATAATTACAATATTTTGTTACCGTTACCCTATTGCTAGGATACAAAGAATCCTTACAATATTATTTACCATTACCCTATTTATAGGACACAAAGAATCATTACAATATTATTTACCGTTACCCTATTGTTAGGATACAAAGAATCATTACAATATTTTGTTACCGTTACCCTATTGATAGGATACAAAGAATCATTACAATATTATTTACCGTTACCCTATTGATAGGATACAAAGAATCATAACAATATTTTGTTACCGTTACCCTATTGATAGGATACAAAGAATCATTACAATATTATTTACCATTACTCTATTGTTAGGATACAAAGAATCATTACAATATTATTTACTGTTACCCTATTGATAGGATACAAAGAATCATTACAAAATTATTTACCGTTACCCTATTGATAGGATACAAAGAATCATTAAAATATTTTGTTACCGTCACCCTATTGATAGGATACAAAGAATCATTTCAATATTATTTACCATTAACCTATTGTTAGGATACAAAGAATCATTGCAATATTATTTACTGTTACCCTATTGATATGATACAAAGAATCATTACAATATTATTTACCGTTACCCTATTGATAGGATACAAAGAATAATTACAATATTTTGTTACCTTTACCCTATTGATAGGATACAAAGAATCATTACAATTTTTTTTACCGTTACCCTATTGATAGGATACAAAGAATCATTACAATATTTTGCTACCGTTACCCTATTGATAGGATACAAAGAATAATTACAATATTTTGTTACCGTTACCCTATTTATAGGATACAAAGAATCATTACAATATTATTTACCGTTACCCTATTCATAGGATACAAAGAATAATTACAATATTTTGTTATCGTTACCCTATTGATAGGATACAAAGAATCCTTACAATATTATTTACCATTACCCTATTTATAGGACACAAAGAATCATTACAATATTATTTACCGTTACCCTATTGTTAGGATACAAAGAATCATTACAATATTTTGTTACCGTTACCCTATTGATAGGATACAAAGAATCATTACAATATTATTTACCGTTACCCTATTGATAGGATACAAAGAATCATTACAATATTTTGTTACCGTTACACTATTGATAGGATACAAAGAATCATTACAATATTATTTACCATTACCCTATTGTTAGGATACAAAGAATCATTACAATATTATTTACCGTTACCCTATTTATAGGATACAAAGAATCATTACAATATTATTTACCGTTACCCTATTGATAGGATACAAAGAATCATTACAATATTTTGTTACCGTTACCCTATTGATAGGATACAAAGAATCATTACAATATTTTGTTACCGTTACCCTATTGTTAGGATACAAAGAATCATTACAATCTTATTTACCATTACCCTATTGTTAGGATACAAAGAATCATTACAATATTTTGTTACCGTTACCCTATTGATAGGATACAAAAAATCATTACAATATTATTTGCCGTTACCCTATTGATAGGATACAAAGAATCATTACAATATTTTGTTACCGTTACCCTATTGATAGGATACAAAGAATCATTACAATATTATTTACCATTACCCTATTGTTAGGATACAAAGAATCATTACAATATTATTTACCGTTACCCTATTGATAGGATACAAAGAATCATTACAATATTATTTACTGTTACCCTATTGATAGGATACAAAGAATCATTACAATATTTTGTTACCGTCACCCTATTGATAGGATACAAAGAATCATTACAATATTTTGTTACCGTTACCCTATTGATAGGATACAAAGAATCATTACAATATTATTTACCATTACCCTATTGATAGGATACAAAGAATCATCACAATATTATTTACCGTTACTCTATTGATAGGATACAAAGAATCATTAAAATATTTTGTTACCGTCACCCTATTGATAGGATACGAAGAATCATTTCAATATTATTTACCATTAACCTATTGTTAGGATAAAAAAAAATCATTACAATATTATTTACCGTTACCCTATTGATAGGATACAAAGAATCATTACAATATTATTTACCGTTACCCTATTGATAGGATACAAAGAATCATTACAATATTATTTACCATTAACCTATTGATAGGATACAAAGAATCATTACAATATTATTTACCATTACTCTATTGTTAGGATACAAAGAATCATTACAATATTATTTACCGTTACCCTATTGATAGGATACAAAGAATCATTACAATATTTTGTTACCGTTACCCTATTGATAGGATACAAATAATCATTACAATATTATTTACCATTATCCAATTGTTAGGATACAAAGAATCATTGCAATATTATTTACCGTGACCCTATTGATATGATACAAAGAATCATTACAATATTATTTACCGTTACCCTATTGATAGGATACAAAGAATCATTACAATATTATTTACCGTTACCCTATTGATAGGATACAAAGAATAATTACAATATTTTGTTACCGTTACCCTATTGCTAGGATACAAAGAATCCTTACAATATTATTTACCATTACCCTATTTATAGGACACAAAGAATCATTACAATATTATTTACCGTTACCCTATTGTTAGGATACAAAGAATCATTACAATATTATTTACCGTTACCCTATTTATAGGATACAAAGAATCATTACAATATTATTTACCGTTACCCTATTGATAGGATACAAAGAATCATTACAATATTTTGTTACCGTTACCCTATTGATAGGATACAAAGAATCATTACAATATTTTGTTACCGTTACCCTATTGTTAGGATACAAAGAATCATTACAATCTTATTTACCATTACCCTATTGTTAGGATACAAAGAATCATTACAATATTTTGTTACCGTTACCCTATTGATAGGATACAAAAAATCATTACAATATTATTTGCCGTTACCCTATTGATAGGATACAAAGAATCATTACAATATTTTGTTACCGTTACCCTATTGATAGGATACAAAGAATCATTACAATATTATTTACCATTACCCTATTGTTAGGATACAAAGAATCATTACAATATTATTTACCGTTACCCTATTGATAGGATACAAAGAATCATTACAATATTATTTACTGTTACCCTATTGATAGGATACAAAGAATCATTACAATATTTTGTTACCGTCACCCTATTGATAGGATACAAAGAATCATTACAATATTTTGTTACCGTTACCCTATTGATAGGATACAAAGAATCATTACAATATTATTTACCATTACCCTATTGATAGGATACAAAGAATCATCACAATATTATTTACCGTTACTCTATTGATAGGATACAAAGAATCATTAAAATATTTTGTTACCGTCACCCTATTGATAGGATACGAAGAATCATTTCAATATTATTTACCATTAACCTATTGTTAGGATAAAAAAAAATCATTACAATATTATTTACCGTTACCCTATTGATAGGATACAAAGAATCATTACAATATTATTTACCGTTACCCTATTGATAGGATACAAAGAATCATTACAATATTATTTACCATTAACCTATTGATAGGATACAAAGAATCATTACAATATTATTTACCATTACTCTATTGTTAGGATACAAAGAATCATTACAATATTATTTACCGTTACCCTATTGATAGGATACAAAGAATCATTACAATATTTTGTTACCGTTACCCTATTGATAGGATACAAATAATCATTACAATATTATTTACCATTATCCTATTGTTAGGATACAAAGAATCATTGCAATATTATTTACCGTGACCCTATTGATATGATACAAAGAATCATTACAATATTATTTACCGTTACCCTATTGATAGGATACAAAGAATCATTACAATATTATTTGCCGTTACCCTATTGATAGGATACAAAGAATAATTACAATATTTTGTTACCGTTACCCTATTGCTAGGATACAAAGAATCCTTACAATATTATTTACCATTACCCTATTTATAGGACACAAATAATCATTACAATATTATTTACCGTTACCCTATTGTTAGGATACAAAGAATCATTACAATATTTTGTTACCGTTACCCTATTGATAGGATACAAAGAATCATTACAATATTTTGTTACCGTTACCCTATTGATAGGATACAAAAAATTATTACAATATTATTTACCGTTACCCTATTGATAGGATACAAAGAATCATTACAATATTTTGTTACCGTTACCCTATTGATAGGATACAAAGAATCATTACAATATTATTTACCATTACCCTATTGTTAGGATACAAAGAATCATTACAATATTATTTACCGTTACCCTATTGATAGGATACAAAGAATCATTACAATATTATTTACTGTTACCCTATTGATAGGATACAAAGAATCATTACAATATTTGTTACCGTTACCCTATTGATAGGATACAAAGAATCATTACAATATTTTGTTACCGTTACCCTATTGATAGGATACAAAGAATCATTACAATATTATTTACCATTATCCTATTGATAGGATACAAAGAATCATCACAATATTATTTACCGTTACTCTATTGATAGGATACAAAGAATCATTAAAATATTTTGTTACCGTCACCCTTTTGATAGGATACGAAGAATCATTTCAATATTATTTACCATTAACCTATTGTTAGGATAAAAAAATCATTACCATATTATTTACCGTTACCCTATTGATAGGATACAAAGAATCATTACAATATTATTTACCGTTACCCTATTGATAGGATACAAAGAATCATTACAATATTATTTACCATTAACCTATTGTTAGGATACAAAGAATCATTACAATATTATTTACCATTACCCTATTGTTAGGATACAAAGAATCATTACAATATTATTTACCGTTACCCTATTGATAGGATACAAATAATCATTACAATATTTTGTTACCGTTACCCTATTGATAGGATACAAATAATCATTACAATATTATTTACCATTATCCTATTGTTAGGATACAAATAATCATTGCAATATTATTTACCGTTACCCTATTGATATGATACAAAGAATCATTACAATATTATTTATCGTTACCGTATTGATAGGATACAAAGAATCATTACAATATTATTTACCGTTACCCTATTGATAGGATACAAAGAATAATTACAATATTTTGTTACCGTTACCCTATTGATAGGATACAAAGAATCATTACAATTTATTTTACCGTTACCCTATTGATAGGATACAAAGAATTATTACAAGATTTTGTTACCGTTACCCTATTGTTAGGATACAAAGAATAATTACAATATTTTGTTACCGTTACCCTATTGATAGGATACAAAGAATCATTGCAATATTATTTACCGTTACCCTATTGATAGGATACAAAGAATCATTACAATATTTTGTTACCGTTACCCTATTGCTAGGATACAAAGAATCCTTACAATATTATTTACCATTACCCTATTTATAGGACACAAAGAATCATTACAATATTATTTACCGTTACCCTATTGTTAGGATACAAAGAATCATTACAATATTTTGTTACCGTTACCCTATTGATAGGATACAAAGAATCATTACAATATTATTTACCGTTACCCTGTTGATAGGATACAAAGAATCATTACAATATTTTGTTACCGTTCCCCTATTGATAGGATACAAAGAATCATTACAATATTATTTACCATTACCCTATTGTTAGGATACAAAAAATCATTACAATATTATTTTCCGTTACCCTATTGATTGGATACAAAGAATCATTACAATATTATTTACCGTTACCCTATTGATAGGATACAAAGAATCATTACAATATTTTGTTACCGTTACCCTATTGATAGGATACAAAGAATCATTACAATATTTTGTTACCGTTACCTTATTGATAGGATACAAAGAATCATTACAATATTATTTACTATTACCCTATTGATAGGATACAAAGAATCATTACAATATTATTTACCGTTACCCTATTGATAGGATACAAAGAATCATTACAATATTATTTACCGTTACCCTTTTGATAGGATACAAAGAATCATTACAATATTTTGTTACCGTTACCCTATTGATAGGATACAAAGAATCATTACAATATTTTGTTACCGTTACCCTATTGATAGGATACAAAGAATCATTACAATATTTTGTTACCGTTACCCTATTGATAGGATACAAAGAATCATTACAATATTTTGTTACCGTTACCCTATTGATAGGATACAAAGAATCATTACAATATTATTTACCATTATCCTATTGATAGGATACAAAGAATCATTACAATATTATTTACCGTTACCCTATTGTTAGGATACAAAGAATCATTACAATATTATTTACCGTTACCCTATTGTTAGGATACAAAGAATCATTACAATATTTTGTTACCGTTACCCTATTGATAGGATACAAAGAATCATTACAATATTATTTACCGTTACCCTATTGATAGGATACAAAGAATCATTACAATATTTTGTTACCGTCACCCTATTGATAGGATGCAAAGATACATTACAATATTATTTACCGTTACCCTATTGATAGGATACAAAGAATCATTACAATATTTTGTTACCGTTACTTTATTGATATGATACAAAGAATCATTACAATATTTTGTTACCGTTACCCTATTGATAGGATACAAAGAATCATTACAATATTATTTACCGTTACCCTATTGATAGGATACAAAGAATCATTACAATATTTTGTTATCGTTACCCTATTGATAGGATACAAAGAATCATTATAATATTATTTACCGTTACCCTATTGATAGGATACAAAGAATCATTACAATTTTTTTTACCGTTACCCTATTGATAGGATACAAAGAATCATTACAATATTTTGTTACCGTCACCCTATTGATAGGATAAAAACAATCATTACAATATTATTTACCGTTACCCTATTGATAGGATACAAAGAATCATTACAACATTTTGTTACCGTTACCCTATTGATAGGATACAAAGAATCATTACAATATTATTTACCGATACCCTATTGATAAGATACAAAGAATCATTACAATATTATTTACCGTTACCCTATTGATAGGATACAAAGAATCATTACAATATTATTACCGTCACCCTATTGATATGATACAATGAATCATTACAATATTATTTACCGTTACCCTATTGATAGGATACAAAGAATCATTACAATATTATTTACCGTTACCCTATTGATAGGATACAAAGAATCATTACAATATTTTGTTACCGTCACCCTATTGATAGGATAAAAAGAATCATTACAATATTATTACCGTCACCCTGTTGATATGATACAAAGAATCATTACAATATTTTTTACCGTTACCCTATTGATAGGATACAAAGGATCATTACAATATTATTTGCTGTTACGAGAATCATGAATTGTTTTTTGACTTAATAAAGATAGAGTGGCACACACATTCAAAATGGATTTTGTGTTATGATGCTAATTGGGATAATTTTGAAAAATCAAACTAAATCTCACACTAAAAATGAAACTCAATGTAAACAAATAAGTAATTCCACTGATGTCGGAAGCATAGATTAGTTAAATATAGGTTACTGTATATTGGTTTATAAGTCGTACTCTTATATTTTGCAGTTCTAATCAAGATTTGTTTAAATTGATTTTCCCCCCGATTTATGCAAAAGTAATTGATATATGGACGCTGCCTCAAGGGAAATAGAGTGAGAACTTGAAAGTGAAAAGTATCTGTTGGTGACCTTTCGTGACCTGTGACGTTTGCGTTTCTCAGATCTGAAGGTGACATGAATTTATTATAAAGAAAACACAACTTTCGAAGCAATGGATAAACGATATTATATTTTTTTTTTAAGAAGAGACGATAATGTCGTCATCATGTCGTGTGATAGTTTGCAGCCATTAGTTTTCAAGTGAAATGACTATAATCTCCTATAAAATATAGTTGATTAATGTATCGTGTAAAAAGTGTGAGTTAAAAAAGGAGATATAGTTCTTGTAAATCTTTAATGCCATTAATTGCTTAGGGATATAATCATGGTATTAACTGTATCAATTACTAAAAATATCTATCTGGACCAGATGAAATCAAGGACAGACCAGCACTAGCTAATGGAGATTTTATTTTATAGGAACGAGAAATAAAGCAAGCATAAGAAATCTCATGAAGCTCTACTATATAATAATACTATTTAGATTGTAGATGATGGAATCAAGCTTGCTTTGAAATTCACTCTGTCAAAAGTAAAACAAGCAAACAAAAAAAAATCTTTGCTAGCATTACCAGGCAGTTCATATCACGTCTTACGAGCTTGACTGCATAATAATTTTCCCTTTCCCAAATGATGCTATAGTTTATTTTACTTACCAAAGGGTCTTCCGCTTTGAGTATCGTGCAAACCAATGCATCTGCAAGCATAAACAAAAACTACAATGATTTCAGGAGAAAAGAAGCATTTAATTATAGCAGATCACATCATCATATATACGTTGCCGGCAAGCAATACACCTTATCACGATGTCTAAGTTACCATTCACCTTTTGAAAATCTAAACACAATGCTAATTTGCAGGAAATTACAACACTACATTCTCATGTGTATATTGCCAGAAAGCACCACACCACATTATGATGTCTAAATTTATATTCACGTAATGGAAATCAAAATAATACTCCACGTCATGAAGTTTAAGTTGCAGGATAACACTACACAACATCATGATGTCTAAGTTGCCTGTAAACACCACACCACCATGACTAAGATGCAGGAAGATATAAAGTAACATCGTTATGTCTATGTTGCGAAAAAACACCAGACCAAGGTGTCAGACTTGCCGAAAAGTACCACACCACGGCATCACGTCTATGTTGCCTGAAAACACCACACAAACTCATGATGTCTATGTTGTCGAAAAACATCATACCACATCATAATGTCTAAGTTGCAGGAAAACACCACTTCAAATTATAATATATAAGATGCCAGAACACACAACACCGCATTATAACATCTAAGTTTCCAGGCAACACCACGTGTCTAAGTTAGTTAAAAAACGAAACACTACATCATGTCTAAGTTACCATTGACCAGTTACATATGCTAATTAAAATATAATTTCTTTTATTTGTTGAAATTACTCAGAAGTTTAATAACATATCCCATACGCTGAACGCAGTTTGAATAATATTGATGTTAAGTCGCAGTTGCAACATAAACACAGTGGGCAGGAAAAGAAGACAGAAAGATTAAAAATTCACAATTGTTTTGATAATAATTATATTAATACGACAGTGTGTTGAGGTAATACACAATTACATGCAAAAGAGTTGCATATTTTTAATCATTTCAAATTTCTAGTGAATTTTTTCAGATACCCAAAAATGAATATCCAAAATATGCTTTACCATAATAAAGAGGAAAATGAAACAGTTTTGAAAGTAAGTCTACCTTGAATATAAACCGCTTTATTCTATGAAGAAACTTTTTGGCGTGAAGGTGGAGGTAGTGAGTCAACAAGCATAACATTATAACTATTCATTAGATTCAGTTCTTGCTTGCATGACTGAAGAATGAAACGTGTCTTTTTATGCAAAATAGACATATGTTTCAAATTATTAGTGTTACTTTCATTAAAATTGTGCGTAAGTTTAGATAAATCAAGGATCTTCTTCGTTTATAGTAAATTAGGTATTAATTTAAATTTTGATGTAGAAAAAAAAAATAAAAAAATATAAATAAACAAATAAATAAATAAATAAATAAAAAATAAATAAATAAATTAATAAATAAATAAATAAATAAATAAATAAATAAATAAATAAATAAATAAATAAATAAATAGGACATGTACAAATTTCATATCCAAACATCTACCAACATTGTCATAAGTAAATGTACTTACCTTGAATGTATATTCTTCAATCAAAGTAGCCGAAGACAAAATCGCAAATAAATATACTCAACTGAAATTTCTTTTAATAGGCTTTAAGGATACTGTATTTGAGCCTGGACGCGTATATGCACATTTTTTTATGATTACATGTATGCGTTGCTCAGCGTAGCAATCACAATGTAAGTATTTTAATCATGTAAATTGTTCATTTTATTCTTAGTATGGTATACTGTCCCCGACACTAATGAAGATACAGGATGCCAGACAAAGCTGTAAAAGCGACATCAAACAATATGGAAAAATGCAAGTTAGTAAACAAAGAACCATTTTTCATCTGTAACATATTGTTTCGCTATTTATCTTCTTGTTATTCATCTAATAATAAATTTTCTTCTTTTCATACACTTTCCAGAGATCTAGGCATGGGAACACATCAATCTACAATGTCATGCAAAATATATTCCAAAGACTACATGATGCGTAGAAGCTGATTCTTCTTATGAAGAGCCAGAGTTTCATGGGACAGTGTACACCTTTCCAAGGTGTGACATTATCGATTGTCACGTTTGTCGAGAAATTGTATTCTTGACAAGAAACGGGGTGAAATAACAGGACTGATTGATAGGTCGAAATAATCTTGAATTTACTTAATATATTATTGATATATCTGGGTAAAATCACACGTGTGAAAAAATTATCCACATATGATACTTCCCGTTGTTAATGAGTTTTCGTTTGATTTATATAGATTAACACTGGAACATTGTTCAGCATCCATATGTTACCAATGGTCATGCTGTTTATTATCGTCAGAATGTACAAGTTTGTAATTGACTTTGTTAATCTTTGTAATAGATAGGACAAACCTTTGTGATGTCTGCTATCGAATATTCTTAATTGTGAAGCAAGGGTAATATTTAGTAATAAAGAACCTTAGATCACATACAATATTCACAGGTAACTACAGATGGATTAATTCGAAAAGATTGAAAGTGTGAAACAACGCAGTTATGATAGTTTCAAACAGATTAAGAAAGTAAAAAGTATCTAAATTTAAAATTATTTCTTCTAGTTCTTTTCGCGTCACTGGATGTTATAGATCGAATGTAAATGCTCCTGAAAAAGACTCGATAAAATACGAAATAATAAAATATATAAAAATGATGTATAAATTATGCAGTAGCAAGTTACCAGAGTGAAATTGCACAATTTCTAACTGAATCGCATATTTTGTTGTTTTGTCATTACCTTTATTGTTTTAAAGCATGAAAGTAAAACTAAGTAGATTTATGATATATTTTCGTGAAGTCGCTTTACGCCATCATGTTTGATGCGTGCTTTCAAATTGAATAACATCATTATGTTTTCAAATTTGGTTATAAGATTTAAATGTTTTAATCTCGATATGCATCCATATTCCTCTTGTAGGATCAAACTGGCTTCAGCATGCTATTCAGAAATTATTTACTAGGAGACAAATAGTTTCTTAAAGTTATAAAGGAAACTGGATTTGAGCTAAAAGGGGTAGAACAAGAGTACAAACCCACTCTACAGAATATTAACGGAACTCATTTAAAGTGTGACGCATAACATTCCTTTGACATTCGTAGTTTAGTTCCAAATAAATAAATATATGGATATAACAATTTTTTTCTTGCAGAAAGAAGATTGATGAAACCCTATAGTGCACCCGATGTGAGTCGGCCATTGAGGGACACGAACATACATCATCACACAATATATTGACATACCTTGGATTTTCCGGAGTCTTATGTATCATGCCGAAGTTCTGATTTGTTCAAAATGAAAATTTACTTTTTGTTAGACTAAATATTTCCCTCACATATATGCCGCATTGCCCAAACAGTATTTTAAAATATTTCTTGTATTTAAAAATATAAATGTGAGGGATAACATATAATATCATATACAAACTGATATAAATCGATTTTCGGTGTCACTTCTTATGATTTCTTTGACATGCCGATTTTATTTTTAACTTTTCAAGCACTATGTAAGAATCCTAGTTTAAATACACAAAGTTGGCATGAGGCGGCATTATGGTATAGCTGTCAAGTGTTTTTGTCTTGATTACTGTTGGCATGTGATGAATTATTGTTATTAAAAATTAATTAGAAAAAAAATTAGTCCTGTAGAATGGATGAGACGATAATGTGCTCTTTTTGTATGGCAAGATACACTTTCGTTTCTATTGCATTACTTCTTACCTTGCACGAACAAAATGTTGGAAAAACAGTTCTGCCTGCAATGTATCAACGACTTAACCATCCGCCCTCCAAATTTAGCAGAACACAACATTGTTGTGTGGAACATCGTCAAGTATTACTTGGAATGCAGTAAAGCAGTACCACAATTTGTGCTCGGATCCATGGTCGAATTTTGTATGAGTGTTTGAATTGAATTTCTTTTGTAGCTTTAATAATGTTTCAGTCATAACTCTACGATGTCTGATTGTGGCAGTTTATAGAAAATCTAGAAATGGGGCATCATACCGCAGACATGTAGCACGATATCTCACCTAGTTATATTATCCTGACACTAAACCGACAAGCCCAAATACTTTCCTTTTAATGCTGAGTGACAAGCGAGACAGATGCTACTACCATTTTTAAAAGAATGGTAGAGATAGTCTTGTGGAATGATACGGACCGACACATTGTCGTGTAAGGACAGTTAGTACCATTTTTAAAGAACAATATATTGTACTTTGCAAGAAATATTAACACTAGAACGTGACGCAAGTGCTCTCAAGAGTCAGAATGGCATCTACGGAGATGAAGCCTATAATATCATCAACCTGGGAAACACGAGGCTAAATACATACATGAAGTATATTAATTTTTCTTAGATAAATGTTCTGAAAAACTGCTTTAATTTTCCGACTCTACATGTCTCAATAATGCCTGAATTCAAAAGAGAAAAATTATACAATAATTGGTAAAGTATTCACATTTAGAAACACACTTTCTAGAATTCGTGATTACAGTTGTGAATCAGGTATGTGAACATGCTTTTATATTATCATAGCATCAATGGAGTGAATCAGTTAATTTAGTCCTAACCAAAGAATATATGTAGAATTCCATTTTGATGAGGAGCTGAGCAGAATTATTTGGCTTTTTGTTAAACATGATTAAAGTAAAATGTTTAAGATGGGCTCTCAAACATGAAGAGTTCAGTTGAATATCTGGGACTGCAGTAAAACGGACACCTGCTGGACTTAGTGATATCGCCTATTGAGAAAACCATAATCAGCATATAAGACTGTCCTGGAAGGATGCATATCACAATCTAGTTGCTTATGACAGTCTGGTAATGGGTACACTGGAAACATAATTTCGACTAAGGAACAGAGCAAGAAAGCAAGCGTTTCAGCGGAGGAAATTTTACATTTATAATGGACTTAATTGTGAACATTTTGATGTTGAGCCTAAGTGTTTTAAAAATAAAAAAGTTAAACGTAGTTGTTATTGATCTAGAAAGAAATATAAATATTGCCATCGGTAATCTTAATTGAAAGAGATGTAACCGGATATTACATTCCTAATAATTAGTTTAGTCTATGCTACTACTACTACTACTACCACCCACAAAAACAGAATAAAAGCAAATCAAGCACATAAACCATCACAATGAATATTCCCATTACTAATTATAGCTGAAAGAATATTTAATAAAAAACAAAATTAATTTTATCTTTGAAAAACCAGATGAGAAAAAACTGAATAATTTATAAACATTGATGCATTATTCAGGATCGTATTACTTATAAATTGTAAGAAACTTTAATGTGAGAACTTTATGTTTTGGAGAAAATCTGAAACTTGCTTACTATTAAAGTATACGAGCAAACGTTTAAATGTGAGTTCTGTATTATTCCCTCAGTGTCAGCACAAGCAATGACATCTTGGCTCGTACCAACCACTTGTGTACGATTCCTTAGATGCTGAAGGATAAGAATATGTTTCCCCGTAGTGAAACTGAGGCTGGAAAAAACCATTGAAAGAACATGATACTTGAAAATCATTGTCAGAAAGAATATCACTAAAATATTGTAAATTTAAAATGAATTTGAAATTAGAGACCCGTACATGAAGTACATATAATACATGTTATAAATGTATTGTAACAAAGGATGATACAGGAAATGCTATCAATGCATTAGCAATTTTGAAAATGTATATTGTCCCACGAGATTTTGTCTTCATTAACTGATTGTCCAGGAGAGGGGATGCTAATGTGAGATATATCATGTACCGAATATGTATGAGGGAATACAACCTTACTAATTTTAATGTTTAAATGTGTTTTACCCTGTAAGCTATAGGAATACAACCATGCAGGTATAGCATCTGTACCACTTAGTTAAATAATCAGTTTGTATATTCTCTTAAAATTCTCAAAATAATTGCATATTTATTCAACAAGGAAATCAAAGCATTGGCTAAAAAAATGCAATTATCATCACGCAGAAGATGATACAAGTGGATTATATTGTGACATATATATTTGCAGCGTATCCGATTCATATACGTTTAACTTTAAAAGGATTTTAAAGTTATTCTTAATGATATAAGCTCTTTTCTGTCTTCCTTTTCGCTACTAGCGAATTAATCCCTAGAGACATAATAATACATAGTAATACATAATAATACATAATAATACATAGTAATACATAATAATACATAATAATACATATTAATACATAAAAATACATAATAATAATATGTATTACTACATAATAATACATAATAATACATAATAATACATATTAATACATAATAATACATAATAATATGTATTAATACATAATAATACATAATAATACATATTAATACATAATGATACATAGTAATACATAATAATACATATTAATACATAATAATAAATAATAATACGTATTAATACATAATAATACATAATAATACATAGTAATACATAATAATAAATAATAATACATATTAATACATAGTAATACATAGTAATACATAATAATACATATTAATACATAATAATACATAATAATATGTATTAATACATAATAATACATAATAATACATATTAATACATAATAATACATAATAATAATACTATATTATACTATAATAATATGTATTAATACATAATAATACATATTAATACATAATAATACATATTAATTCATATTAATACATAATAATACATATTAATACATAATAATACATAATAATACTTATTAATACATATTAATATGTAACCTTCTGCACATGGTTGATGTTTATACAAAGATGGTCTTTGTATATTTTGGATTACAAATTTCATTTATACATTGTTCAAAGTGACAACAAAATTATATCACTAGATTGTACAAAATTATTAATCTCTTCATACTAAAATTGTAAAGCTTTCCAAAAATAATTAATTAAAAAAATTGTGATAATTATTTTGTAGTTGAGGTAACATCACAGACTCAATTGTCTCAGCTGGTTGTATCTCCTTGGAAACAGACTGAATGTCTAAAGTAGTGGCAACATGTGAGTTTCACTACGGGAAGAGGGTGTCGATATGGTGGGAAACTGACCTCCTTAGTTCAAACATTGCGTTCTGAGTGTCTGTGTATATACTTATTAATACATATTAATATGTAACCTTCTGCACATGGTTGATGTTTATACAAAGATGGTCTTTGTATATTTTGGATTAAAAATTTCATTTATACATTGTTCAAAGTGACAACAAAATTATATCACTAGATTGTACAAAATTATTAATCTCTTTATACTAAAACTGTAAAGCTTTCCAAAAATAATTAATTAAAAAAATTGTGATAATTATTGTGTAGTTGAGGTAACATCACAGACTCAATTGTCTCAGCTGGTTGTATCTCCTTGGAAACAGACTGAATGTCTAAAGTAGTGGCAACATGTGAGTTTCACTACGGGAAGAGGGTGTCGATATGGTGGGAAACTGACCTCCTTAGTTCAAACATTGCGGTCTGAGTGTCTGTGTATATTCCGCTAAGTTCATACTAATTCAAAAATGTTGGAAAAGTCTTATAAATGTTTATTATTATTCTGAGACACACAATCTAATCTAATGAAAGGAATGCAACTCACAAGCGAATGACATGACAAATGGAAACCTGTATCATTGAAACCATGAAATAATGAAAATGTGACAGCAGGTTAATTGTTTGTTTCATTTTAAGATGACAAAGCCATCAGTTGACATAGATGGAAATCACATACATATGGAAAATATGCATTTGCATCAAACAAATCGATATAACATACGCAATGGTTTAATTTTGTCATCTACGTACATGATGAGTTTTATTTAGTAGCAACAACACCGAAATCCAAAATTTATTTTGATGGACATGAACAACATTGGTGTCACATTGGGGATAATTAAATCAATGGAGAAGTCAGATAGTAATCCGTATGCTTCATGAAGATAGAAAACTACTGTGGTAGTTTTGAAACAACTCCACATGATTGCTTATCCTATAAAAAAATGTCAGTGTGACTGTTTGGTATACGTTGTATAAAAAGCAAAAGTTATTTGCGGGATATTTTTTCTATCATTGTGTATGAGAATTCAGTACAAATCATTTTCTGTACAGTATATTGTCGCTCGAAAGTCGCGTTTAACTTCGAAATGCACAGACCCAAATCTGCTTGCAGGTCATGCTCCATTAGCAAAGGAGTATATGCCGTTTGTTGGGAGAAATAAAAAAGATAGACCCTGATCTGCCAGTACATTATGAAACACAAAACAAGATCAAAAGCATGAAGTATATTTTTAATTACCTGTAAACACTAATATGCTGAAGCAAGTATTGACTGGAAGATAGGGTATATATACCTACCTACCTACCTACCTACCTACCTACCTACCTACCTACGTACATACATACATACATACATACATACATACATACATACATACATACATACATACATACATACATACATACATACATACATACATAACATAACACACACACACACACACACACGCACACACACACACACACGCACACACACACACACACTTGTAAAACATACAAAACAGGGACATAAGATTTTTACTATCAAATCGGGGACATCGTTATTTTAGCAAACTTTGGGAAAGAAAGATTTATTTTACCACACACACACACACACACACACAAAACACACACACACACACACACACACACACACACATATATATATATATATATATATATATATATATATATATATATATATATATATATATATATATATATATATATATATATATATATATATATATATATATATATATATATATATATATATATATATATATAATTGATTTGTGGTTGATTTCCTGCAAATAATGTATCAGAAATTTTACCATCAGAACGGAGACACACAAATATACACACAGTGTCAGACATTATACTCTCAAATGGGGGACATTCCATAAATATGTATGGTGATTCTACATAATTGTGATATAAGAAAAAATATACTGCATTAATCCGAACTCATGTACATAGTTTATTCCATGTTAACAAACTAAACTGAAATTTCATGTTCAGTGTTCGTATTATTATTATTATTATTATTATTATTATTATTATTATTATTATTATTATACAAATAATACTATCATTCAGGTTAGATAAAAAAATCGTATTCTACAGAGGATCGAACCTTGGTCCGCGGGTAAACGGCACCGTTCGCTTTGACTGCACACACCGACCCATATTCCATGGGTTCCGTTTCACCCGCGGGCAATCCTGTTAGATTTCGATAGTATCTTCAGTGAATAATTTGAAGCAAAGTGCGCGAGCTGACAGCGAAACAGTGTGAATTTTTACCGCGTAAACGGGGACGTGGTATTTCGACTGATACACACGGGATTTTAGGTTGAGCAGGACGTGTGTATCGTTGTGTATGGCATGATGTGAAAAAATACCAACCGAATGGGGACATGTTCAGATACGCTCATTTCAAGGTTTTATCACTCAGTACGGTCATGGCAGTCCATACTGTCAGCTATTACAAAACGGGGACGTCCCCGTTACGAGGTGTGTCCCCGGTATGTTGGCGTGTATTTTTTTATGTTTCCGTTTCGCCGGTTTTACACACACACACACACACACACACACACACACACACACACACACACACATATATATATATATATATATATATATATATATATATATATATATATATATATATATATATATATATATAATTATTTGTAAATGAATATCTATTCATAATTCATTACGTGGTGTCGTATTTGAGTATTCAATCTGTTATTAAAGTATGAAATATAATTTAAAAACATTAATGTTGCGGGCCGAAACGTTTGTGGTTTGTTTGAAAATCTATAATTAAAACATATTGAAAGAATTGATTTTGAAAACAATTCTTTACTTTTTCCTATTAATATATCACATAATTTCATCAGTGACATAGAAATTAGATTTTTAGGTCACATTGGCCTCATTCTTATTTGCCTTTTAGAGTCCTGAAAGTGTTGCTGCTAAGGTGCTATCAAAATGAGATTAATCGCAAATGTTCCACTGAAGTTGTATTACAACAGGCCCTTGATCTTTTTTTTTTTATATAGAGTTTTAAATTGCGTATAGTTATGGTAAGTTTATAGCTTTAATTCCATGGTAACAATTAAAAACTGGTTATCACGTTTTAGCACATCTGTCCCACCAGTTAAAAAGAAAGAATCATGACATTTCTAGGTGGTTTTGCACACGATGTCATGGTTGACTGTTATAAGTTTTAACATTCAACTAGAACTTTCTGCTAAGTCATCATAGCTGTCAATTGATCTCGATGCTATTGCGCGTGGTGCGTGCGTGCGCGTATGTGTGTGTATGTGTGTGAAAGAGAAAACGTGTACTGTGTGTAGTACATCAATTCTCAATAAAGGAAGCTCCCATTCCCTTGAATATAGTTCGAGACATGTTTAGTAGAATTCTATGCTTAGCTACATGTATGTTTAGTTAGTTAATTGTATGTTTAGTTCTTTGCTACTTGTAGCGGAGTTTTTCGGTATCAAGCGATATTAGTACAATATTGCACAAGCCACTGGTCAGAGGTATTGCGCAACTTGGAAAACAACACTCGAAACCGCCTCCCGCTAATACTCGTTATCTAAGGAATGACCTCTACGGTGTGATTTGCCCGGTTAGAATGGATATGGTAATCTGAGACAATATCTTGAACAAAGACAACACACGAGCCCCCGGAAAGATAAATAAAGAATTTAATCAAAATAAAAATCAAGAGAAGAAAGACACAGTAAATTACAATTTTCTTTCCTTCTGAATACTCTTAGTTCAGAAGCACTTTAAAACCGAAGTTTAAAATAACTGATACATTAATTAAACTTCAAAACACTAATAAAATAAATGAATTTAGCCGTTAATAGCTGATAGCAAATTTCATCACGAAATCGAGTGTTTATTAACATTGGACCGCTTGGTAAATTCACAATGACCTGTTTGACGACTGTTCTTTCTTTCTGCTTGAGTCTCGATTTTAACTTGCCCTCTGGTTGAACGTGGGATTCCACAACTCTGACTTCTAACTTCTTTTCCCTCCTTTGAATCTCGACCTCCTCGCTATTTCTCTCTCTTCAAACAAACTATTTTCCTTTGAAAAGAAAAGGGTAAAACGCACTAAGTATCTCGTTAGGTTTTGAGAGTTGAGATTGTCCTTCCGTCTTTCTGGTTCGAACAATCAGATCTTACTATCAGTGTTAACCTTTATACGGCTAACAAATACAACACAAGTCTTCAAATCAATACAGCTATACCGCTAATTATCGACATCAGACTTTGGGGAAGTCACATATATTCCCGTAAATCATTACGTAAAGTGAGGCAATATATCATAGCACACAATCAGTATTCCCTAATATGATAAATTCAAATTAATGTAACACTTTCCAATCATAAATGTACACGGTGGGTTTTCTACGGCACCCATTAACCTACCTACGTTTATAAGGTGAAAATTCTAATTCAGAATTCAAAAGTACATTACTAAATCACTGTAACAACCGAATTATCCATACAAAATCAACACGTCATGCATCTGTAACGACGAAACATCATATAAATTACATTATGATAAATGTGAACGATTCCTACAAAATCAACAGATCATGCATCTGTAACTAAGAAAACATCATATAAATTACATCATGATAAATTTGAATTTGAGTTAAATACCTTGTGTTTTTGGCGTGCTCTCTCGACCGTTAGGTTTTCGGCGCTCTTTCCTGAGCCTATTGGTTTTTTTCGAAGGTACTGCTCTAAAAGTAACCTCCGGAGTCTTTGCTATGTATTTTTTCTCTTCCCCTCTTGCAGAGGTCTTCCAGACTGATTAAAGTTCATTAGCTCAGAGAATATATTTCCCCCAATTTCAGGGATCGACCCACCCCTGATTCCACATTTGACCAATCGGAATAAATGCTATTCCTACAGACATTTGGAAAACTGCCTATCAAGGTGCCAAAAATGCCACCTGGGGTTGAAATAACACCCTACCATTTGTCTCAAATCACTTTGACAGCTTTACGTGAGAATTTCCCTTCTCTAGCCTGTCATACACCCAGTCCGTTTTTACTATAAACATTCTAACAGTGTGGCCCCAGTTAGGAAAACATTCCTTCGTGCAAACTATACCACCAGATAACTGTTAATTGTTGGCTAGACTAAGAATTAATTAATGGATTTCACTGACGAAAAATTTGGCATTTGACACTACTTTTAGGGTCTGAAACTAGAAAATGGTGAATAAAATGAATGTTTCTGCATTTGTTTTTATACATTCGTGCTTTTTGTCGCATACAAGGAATGTGTATGTGTCATTATTTTCTAGTATCTATTTACTCATTTGTATTTCTTAATCTGCAGTTTAATTTATTTTATAGAACTGCCGATCCTGTGATTGTGTACAGTATGCATGTGTATGCTTCAATTGAATTAGACTGACTTCAATAGAATATGTATATTTACATCGTTAAATTAAATCGAACACACACACACACACACACACACACACACACACACACACACATACATATATATATATATATATATATATATATATATATATATATATATATATATATATATATATATATATATATATATATATATATATATATATATAAAGATATTGCATGATCCCAGTAAGCAGTGTTAAAGCTGTCACAGATTAATTTCAATCCTCTGTGTCGATAACCTGTGCTAACATGCGTACCACGGTTATTAAAGTATTGACGTCATTAAGACGTATTCGGTAAAGGGGAGGGTGAAGTGCATCGGTATAAACAATTTACTATATGGGGTATTTTACGATAACTCATTAAGCATGTTAGGAAGACGAAATTGGTTTGTTCAGTCAATAGGGCATTAGACATCTTGTCTATAAATAGAACGATGGATGATACCACAATGAGTTCCTTAAAATGTCGATATTAGAATATCGCTGTTTATGTATCATTATAGGAAACTAAAATTCTTACCTGGCATTTGTAATTGCATCTCGTTTAAAATAGGAATATTTGAGTAGTCATCGTCAATGTTTTCTTTCAGTTTCTTGCGTTTCCGTTTTTCATTGTCTTTTTCGTTTTTTGTCTATCACCAGCTTTATTAATCATGTTTTGTCTCCATTAGTTTTACACTACTTGTTCGGTTGGCTACGTTATGTTACTTAGTTTGTGACCATTGAGTTGTAACAGAAGGCAAGGTTTCATTAACACGTATCGTAAATGATACATATTTGTTCTGACAACAAATTTCCTAAGTGTGCCTGATAATTTAGCATTGTATTGAATGCCGTCATATAGAACTTAACAAACATCCTGTGCCTTTTTGAAGCTGTAGAGCAGTGCCGGAAATATCGATAGAGTAATCGAGTGTAAGTCATCCAAAAGCACGATGATTTTGTATATGCATACTTTGAGTCGTTCGAGTGAGATTGATCATTAATTTCCGGATCGTGAGGAGAGTTGGTTAGCGTACGATATTCGTTGTGAGGACAGCATGTGCATGGTGAGGGTGAAGGTTTTTATTTGTTTTCATGCTGAATACATCCAGATATATCTGCGTTCAGGTGATGGTTGTTTATCCGGATGCCTAGATGCATAAAATACATTAATTTAGATTAATTTAGATTAGATATTTTGCTCGCTAATGTTGAGATCGCTAACACGTTTAATTGTGCTAATTGATATGTTTCTATATGATAGTGTTTAACCGCTCACTCAAGTATGATAGAGTTCTGAATATGTTAAAGAAATATTAACTTTCGGTGACACGACTGTACGTACAGATATATGAACAGGAGAGTGAGCAAGTGTTAAGGAAATGCTGATGACATGAAATTATGTTTGAGATAAATATTTGTTACCGGCTTTTGGTTTGAAAGGGATGAATATGCATTGCCTAAACGATTATTGTAAGGAATGCAGAAAGTTTGCATTTCATGTTCACATGATACAGAAGGAACATACATTATATGGCAGCTCTAATTGGTTGTTTACCTGAAGGCGTGCAGTAGACGCACGCCGATGTCCAGTGTTTTCAATGCAACATATCTAGCCCATCTAGCAAAAACCAGATGTCCAGCCAATCTGACAGTAACCAGGTGTCCAGTCCATCTAATAGTAGCTAGATGTCCAGTCAAACTGACATTAACCAGATGTAAAGTCAAACTGACATTAACCAGATGTCCAGTCCATAAACAGTAACAAGATGAACGGTCGATATAACAGAAACCATATGTATACTCCATCTAACAGTAACCCGATGCCCAGTATGTCCAATCCATCTAACAGTGACCTTATGTCTGGTCCATCAAACAGTAATCAGACCTATAACAGTAACCATATATCCAGTCATCTTATCGTAACCAGATGTTCAGTTAATCTAACGGTAACCAGATGTCATTCGTTCTAACAATAATCAGATTTCATGTCAACCTAAGAATAATTAGATATCGAATCCATTTAACCGTAACCAGATGTCCAGTCCATCTAACTGTAATCAGATGTCAAATCCCTCTAACAATATATGCAAGCATAGTCATTCAGGTAGGTATATAAATTAATAGTGCTCTTTGGGATATATATTTTTCATTGCATGATACTCAGTTTGTGACTACTAAAAGAACTGAATAGATACATGCGGATAGGCGTCAACATCAGCCCGTAAATATTTGTGTCATAATATTTTATCGTGGTATGTTAATTAATCTTGGCGTGTTTAATTTATTTCAGTCCTAAATAGGTCAGTGATAACAGCTCATACTGAACAGTCTGAAATAAGAATGAAAAAAAATACCACTTTCGGACAATTTTTATTCATTATATTTAAGTAAATTATAATGCACAAAGAATCAGAATTTCGAATAATTCTGTTTCGTGTATTCTTAAGATTTGTCTTTCCAATATGTAATGTTTCCAATATGTAATGTTTCCAATATGTAATGTTTCTAATATGTAATGTTTCCAATGCTAGCCCTAGGATCATAGGTATTACAAACGGAGTAATCAACGCAGCCCGTGTGAGGTCACATCCTATTCGTCATATCATTCTTCCTAATCACTGGTGTTTGGCCATACCATATAATGTTTCCTAATCACCGTTGCGGAATAATATTCTATTTGTCATATTAATCTTCTTAGTCTCCAATATGGGGCCATATCCTATTCACCATGTCATTTTTGCTAATCTCCAGCGAAGATCAAAATTTGAAAATGTGTTTAGAGACAGACTTTATAACAAATATGATCATATCATCGTCCCAATGTGTGATGATATCATCGTCCCAATGTGTGAGACATAGAAGTGCAAAACTATTCTAGGTTAGTTTTTATAAAATGCAGAGAAAGTTTCATATACCTTCCTGTTTCTAAAACGCTTACAAAATACTAGGAAAATTGCGTGTCATATGAAATGTTATAGACAAATTAATAATTGCACCGTGAATAGATCTCGGGATGAACGTGCATTTAATTCTTATAACTATACCACTTTGACCGATTCGTAAGTAATTATTACTAATTAGCAAAAATTATAAAAACAAAACGTTAATAAAGATCTCTCTGAAGTTGGACATCCTATTTGAAATACATTGAAAGATGTTGTTAAATTGGAATAAACATTTTAGTATCTATTTAAATTTAAGTAAAATAATGCGTGCTTGTAAAGTTCGTTCTGAAATTTGATATACATTGTAATGTATAAAATCCTGTGAGGACAAAATGTCCCCATACAGTTTTATTTCCCTCAAAGGTAATAAATATTTTTTTCCATATATACATGTTCTTCTGACGAAAATGTTGTCATTATAATATTCTTTATAAAATTGGATACACAATAATACCTACAAATTCTATGGAAGTAAATATGTGCTCCTATAGTTCATAGGAATGTGCTTATTATTTTTGGAACCAATACAAACTATTGTGAGATCAAGGCATTCTCTCTGAATGTTGATCATATTTTGATAAGCAAATTCTTCGTGAGGTCAAAAAGAGTGGCCATGAATTGAGCACACGACAAAGCACGTATCGGTAAGAATAACTATACATATTATTATGATGAATGGTGTCCTTGTAATGACCTTTGAAGATCTATACAAGTGGTCACGAGATGAAGAAGCCGATTTAAAAGTTGTTCTGAAATTGGACAACATTTTGGTATACAAATTATTGGTGTCTCTCATAAATTAAATTTTGATGATACAAAGCTTCATTATTATGTTCCTTCTAAAGCTTTTGACAAATAGATTGGTATGTATGATGGCAGTGTCCTTATAATGTTCTTTTCAAAAATCATATATATATATAATTTGTTTGGTATTGTCAATCAGATTGATGTATCTTTGTCTCAGTAATATGAATATTTTGAAAATCAGTTTCCATATTTAGTTTCAACTGATATGTTCTTAATGCTAGTTTTATCTCTGATATCTTGAATCATGGTCGTATTCGGATGAGTCCATTCTGGTAGTAGGCATCATAACACGTGGCACAAAAGACGTTTCCCATTCAGAAGGTATGGGTGTTTAAACTGTCACATACAGGTCGTTTTGTTTTCATTGATTGGGGTTCTGAAACATCAAGATAGTATACGGCAAACACAATAACCGGCATACCAAAATTCTTTGTAACAAGTAGTTTTAAAGAAAATGTGAGCATTAAAAGGCTATAAGACATTTTCCTAGTCTGTTCGTTCACGTTATTGCCGTCGTTTGCAGTATTTGAAGTTTGTTAATCTGCCACATCTGGTGTTCAATGTGTCTTGTTACTGTGACGCACATATTATAGTAATAAGTGATGAAAGTATTTTCTGATTGTAGATATGGAAGTATATTGATCCTAGTATTGTGTTAAGAATTAACTATCGCGAATAATTCTGTCAAGCTGTTGTTTCTTTCGATTTTCTAAATAATATGTTTCTTTAAATATTTTGTCTTTTTTGTACTTTGATCGGAATAGAAGTAAAATATTGATGATATAAAACTGGACAAAATCAACTATCTTGATTCAGACAAGCTGTTGCTTCATTGAATTTTCCGCTTCCGATTATTATTTATCACTGTCTCTTTTCTTCATTTGTCAATTTACAAAATATACAAGGTTCAATGAAGACAATATGTCTTTAGTAAATACTGCCTATATTTGATTTAAATATATTATACGCGTATAAACTATTAAGACGAAAATGTCTCATTGTACTGCTGTATCATGAATTGGATGAACAATGTAAAGTGTTCATTCTAAAATGGACTGAATAATGTAATGAATATTTTAACATTATAAAGCTCTCACTAGAATGGGATATATAGTTAGGACAACTAATCATCAGGATGACAAAGTGGACCTGATATGTTGTCGCTAAATTGAGATTCACAGTTTGATTCCCAAATTCATTAAATAGAGTTTTAGTCTAAGCTACCTCTCACGCGTTTGATTTATATTCAAACAATTTAAAACTTGTTTGTTTATTTTTTTAGATATAACATTTTCAACCTCGAGAACTTTAAAAGTAGAAGTTTTGTAGTGATTACATTTCAGAATTACTGTATTAGTATAGCATAGAATTTTTTTGGGGTGATTTTACGAGACATTCTGGCATTGACGACATACATTTGCCTCAATTCATGCAACAAACTGCCTTAGCATTAACTGAATTAAATAGTATATCTTATAGTACATTTGCAGGATGTGTCGTAAACATGATTTTTTTTTAAAAACATGTCTCATTGCAACATTGGCTCGTGAACAAATATATTATTTCGATATAATGTGCCCTCAATGATGGCTTGATACTCTTACCAATATAACATTTCTGAGGAAAATGTTACTATTTTAAAGTTACAGACTATGAAACATTATTAAATGATTACTTTATTTAAAGACAATCTGTCCCCATAGCATGCAACCTCCTCTCTAAAAGAAATATCATAAAAAACCCAAACAAAACATGTAAAATTCGTCAAATTTCTTTATTGCATCTTCGAACTAAATTTAAATCATAAATTTAAATAGCTTTGTTTTCTAGAAGATTAACTTTATAAACAAAATGGCATCATATGTATTGTTCTGATTCGTTCTACAGTTTTATACAATGTATTAGGCACATAAGAACCATGAAACAAATGACATATTAAAAGATACACAAAACTCGATTATAAATGAATATTTGTATCTACTGAACACGTAATGAAGATCATATATCTGAGCTTTTGAAATATATTAGCACGTGTAAGTTCGTTTGTTACTGACATTTATTTCAATCAACTGTAGGGAATTCAAACTGGCTTGTGTGTGCTTAAAGTTACTTTGGTGCAATTTGTCCTTACCGCACCCGACGCATCGAGTGGCAGAGGAATAAATGCAAAACATTGTTGAGATACAGCGATGTAATTAGGGCAGATGTGATAGACCCAATGAAAGACGTTTGAGATATTTAATTAGTTCGTGCAAGATCCTAGCATGTCAAGACATCCGTCGGGATAATTTATTATAATGTACCCCTCCATCTTTCGTAACGTATGTTTTTGCACAATGACTAGGGTTCACCCCAGCGTATACCAACCAACTAAAATAAACCGCACCACAAATGCCGATTATTTGGTCAAGCTAGTTTTGCATTTACTGTATGCAACTTCAGTCAAAAAATGTTTTGAAATAAAAAAGACATTTTTATATTTAAAATAACAATTGCGTCATTGACATTGAATATTTCACATTTTGGTGGATATATGTTTCTTTGAGCTGAACATGTTTAGATAAAGTGTTATCAAAATGATTTATTATATTTACATCTAAGAATGGTTCACGCATACTAAATGCTTTATAAGTAAGTGTAATTGTCGGGAAAACTGAAATATGTGATGAATATTTTTCTGCATTTCGTCTTCTGAATGGTTCCTTATCATAAAGATTTCATCTGATATCTTAACTAAACAGTTAGTCTAAAATTCTCGTCTTGAAGAAAATCTTTTTCTAATTTACCAATGAAAAAAATAATCGGATGAAAGAATATAAGACTTGTAATTGATGTAGCCGTCATTGGATACCATTATTATTATTACATTGAATATTATTATTTTGCAAGATAAGGGTTATTATTTTACACATATCTTCACTAGATAATGTACTACTTATAGGACTAATAATGGAAATACTTATAGTTCAATATCATCTGTGTGCGGAATGTTTGCAGATAGTGATATTTCATCTAAAGTTACCAGGATAGAATTATTAGACAGCCTGTGAATAGACATCAACGTTTAAATGAAATCAGGAGATATTGTTAATTTATGAAGGAATTTATATCATTAGAATTTGCAAAACTTTCAATAGTTGAATAGCTGTTGAGTATATGAATCTGATCTAATGAATCTTCCTGGATAATTTAAAGATAAAGTATGCTCAGGATTTTGTTCACAATCAATGTAATCAGTGAAATATGTATAACTGAGGTGTACGTATTTGCAGGGGAAAGTATAAATATTTTCACATACGGAATGTTTATACTTTGTGTTTTCATCAATGCATGTGGAAATATGTTTGATTAAATTTTCAATGATTGGTCTTTATTAATTTTTGTAGTATTTTTCATCATATAATTGACGTTCAACTTTTTTAATACACAAATACATACATTAATCTGTCTATCTATTTACACGCACGCAAGCACGCACGCACGCACACACACACACACACACACACATATATATATATATATATATATATATATATATATATATATATATATATATATATATATATATATATATATATATATATTCTCAACATATTTGCAAGAAGTCGTGATGAAAGTATTCACGTTGATCGTTTCTCTGAATAGAATATGACTAAGTTATATCAAATGTCAAGAACATTTTATAAATAGTTTAATTCAACATACATACATACATACATACATACATACACACACACACACACACACACACACACACACACACACACACACACACATACATACATACATACATACATACATACATACATACATACATACATACATACATACATACATACATCATTTATTGTCGACTTTATCTCGAGAGACTATGCGGATAGCTCCCTTGGGGTGTTGTTTGTCTCTGGGGTGTTGGCATCGTCTGCTGTGGCTGTGCAGGCCTATACGCGAGTCCCAGTCCTTGATATCAGCGACTGATATGCCCTTGGGTACCGTCAGTGTCCAGGTGCCTCAGTCCTCGACCAGCACTTCACACTCATCGGGTGAAATGTAGTATGAATTCATGTACCTCTTGCACACATCCTTGAAGCGGAGTGTGGGACGGCCGGCTCTTCTCGTGCCAGTGGCCAGCACGCAGTCATGCCGCTGTTAATTGGGAAGGAGGTTGAGGAAGATTTATCATACAGGACTGTTCCCTTTATATCTGTATCGAAAGAGATTATCATGCTGAGCATTTCTTTTTTTTGGGGGTGGGGGTGGTGGTGGTGGTGGTGGTGGTGGTGGCAAACGATGTTACTGAGAAGTTCAAAAAGGCCTTTCCTGCAGACTAAGTCAACAGCCTTGGTGAGGTCCATGAACATCATGTACAGTGGTTGACCTTTCTCTCTTCTCTTCTCATGGAGTTGTGGTAAGAAGATCGTGTCTGTCATCGACCTGCCTGCTCTGAAGCCGCACTGGGATGCCGTGTACACACGGTCCGCCAGCAAATGCAGCCTGTTGATTATAATGCGGGCGTACACTTTATTAACGACGCTCAGGAGCGAGATCCCACTAATTATTACAGTCACTGCGGTCACCGTAGTTTTTGTAAAGGGTCGCTAATGTGGCGTCGCACATCTCTTGGGGAACTGTTTCTTCCTTCCAGCAGAGGCAAAGTAGCTCATGCAGTGGTTGAAGCAATGTGGGTTTAATAGCTTCGGACGGGATGCTGTCACTACTTGGTGCTTTGTCGTTTGGGATTGAGTCAATTGGTTTTCTGAGCTTCTCTAAGGTTGTCACTTTGTCGAACTCCTACATGGTGGGCAGATTCTTTATGTTGCTGAGGACTGCATCACTGACTGACAGCAAATGCAGCCTGTTGATTATAATGCGGGCGTACACTTTATTAACGACGCTCAGGAGCGAGATCCCACTAATTATTACAGTCACTGCGGTCACCGTAGTTTTTGTAAAGGGTCGCTAATGTGGCGTCGCACATCTCTTGGGGAACTGTTTCTTCCTTCCAGCAGAGGCAAAGTAGCTCATGCAGTGGTTGAAGCAATGTGGGTTTAATAGCTTCGGACGGGATGCTGTCACTACTTGGTGCTTTGTCGTTTGGGATTGAGTCAATTGGTTTTCTGAGCTTCTCTAAGGTTGTCACTTTGTCGAACTCCTACATGGTGGGCAGATTCTTTATGTTGCTGAGGACTGCATCACTGACTGAAAGTTTTCGGGAGTATAGTTCTGAATAGTTCTCCACCCATCGTATCATCGTTCTGTGATCTTTTCTCCCATCAGCGATTTCAGGGGAGCGACTCCTTTTACTGTAGGGCCTAGATCTTTCTTGATGACACTTTACATACCCTGGATGTTTCCGGACTCGACACTGTGGTGGATTCCTACACACAGTTGTTGCCAGTACTAATTCGCGCACTGTCTAGCGATGCGATGTATGTTGCTTAGGGTACTTTTAAGAGCAGGACGCGTGTATTCATTAGGGCATTTTTGTGGGCTATGACGGCTTTTCGCGTCTCCGCGATTAGTAGTTCCATCCTTGTTAGGTGTTCGTTCCTTCTTGCCAAACGTAGACATGGCTGTACTGTAGATGGTACATTTCATGGTATTCCACTTGGCTGTGGCATCGTGCTCTAGCAGGTCCTGGAGAGCCTTGTCCGGGGTGGACACGTACTCATCCATCTTGTAGGGGACCGACATCTGTTTGTGGCTGTAGTCGCACCCTGCTGTTGACGAGGGTATTGTCGGAGTCGCAGTCTGCACTGTGGCTGGGTTTGGTGGAGAGGACGCTGTTAAGGGCAGAGCGCCTGGTAATGACCAAGTCGAGTTGTTGCCAGTGACTGGACCTGGGATGTTTCCATGACACTTTGTGTTGTGGCTTACACTTGAAGAAGAAAGGGTTTGTGATACACAGGCCATGGTAGGTGCACAGCTCCAGAAGTCTCGTACGGTTTTCTTTGGTCTTTCCATTACCATGATATCTGATCCAGGTAGGTCATGACTCGTGATTCTCACCTACTCTGTCATTAAAGTCGCCGAGGAGGAATAGTGGTTCGTGTTTGGGGCATCCTTTCATCTGTTTGTACAGCTGCCACTATAACTGATCTTTTGTGCCTTCTGAAGATGATGTGAGGGTGGGGGCGTAGACACTGATGATGTTGACAGGACCTGCAACAGTGGTGAGGCGGACGGACAAGAGACGCTCAGTGCCCCCTTGGGAAGTTCAACCAAGTCCAGAAGATTGTTTTTGATGGAGAAGCGCACTCCGAACTGACGGGTCTCCTGAGGTTCCCGACCTTTCCAGAAGAAGGTTAAGTTTTCATCTCTGAGAGAGCCACTAGAGGTGAGCCTGGTTTTATGGAGGTCAGCTACGGATATGCCTGTGCACATGGTACACACATTATAGCATGCGAATCAAAGAGTTGGAGTATATTTTTTTTATTGGTTTCTTGTTTGTTTTGTCTGGTGTGGAATTTACGTCTGCTAGTCATGCTGAGCAACACACCGAGCCCACTGGAGCATACAGACGATGGCGGTCAACATCTAATTGAGCAGAGTCTGCCTGGCTAAAGGCGGGCGGTAGTTAGCCAGTGGGACACAATGATCCCTCCCACTGTCAAAGCTGACTGTGGTACCCCTTCTCTACGCCAATTGGGTGGTACCTATAACCCGTAAACTGTCAGCTTCCGTGTTGTTTCCTCACTCAGTAGTGACCTTTCCAGGGCGCAAGTCTGGTCGTGGAATATGGAGATCCTGGGCTGCCCAGACGTCAGAATCTCCCTCTCGTCCTTGCTGGTGGGTTCAAAAGGAATGCTGAGCATGACATTTGGCACCAGTTTGGATTGAGGAGTTGCCGGAAGGAAGTCGTAGTCAACACCCAGCCGCCTTGGGGCCTCCACTCCGGATTTGCTGTCTGGGTTTACTTCCGTAGCATTTCCTTCTCCCGAAGATATCCACAAGGGAGTGGAGCCATCATCCAATAGATAGGACTTGGTGGGTTTTGAATCAGAGTTTCCTTCTCCTAGATGAATTACCTTAAGAAGACTAACGAGCTTCATCTGCTTGGGGTTTGAGTCAGAGTTTTCCTTCTCTGGCTGCATGCCAAAGCTAACGAGCCCAGTCTACCCACCCAGTTATACCGCCGAGCACTCGGTCGCGACACACAGCAGGATCTGTGAAAAAAAGGGGGTATCGCGTTAAGGTGCTGCTGAAATCGCATCAAAATTAGTATTTCCAGTTTAATACCAACGAATGTAGTTCTAGTCTATTTTTAGAACATTTTTCCTCTCTCATTTTGGTGGTGATAGAAGAGTTATATTGATACATATTTGGTAGGTATTTAAAGGTAATTGTTTATTCTTGAGAATATGGGCTCAGAGAGCGGATGTCTGTGTGTATTTCGGCGACAGTGCACATTGAGTAAAAAGGCTTAGGCGATAAACCTGAAGTGAAATCTGTGTTCTATTTATATGCTGTTTTGACATTTGTCGGTGAACCTATGGAAAGAACGTCATCTTTGGAGGTATGTCAGCATGATTTGTATTGACAGTGGAAAGGTCAGTCCTTAGAAATATATGTAGAACACATATAGTACAATTAATTGTGATGTACGTCCTGTCATGTGGAAACAACAGTGTAGGAGACGCCATATGCATGTAACCTCCTGTCCAGCAGAGCGAGACAGTGATCATGCGGCGCTCACTACACCTGGAAAGGAGAAGCTATGAGAGACGCTTCACTTTCCTTTGGCAAGTGGGACGTTCGGCCCAGACCTTGCACCCCACTCACAGATACATACATACATACATACATACATACATACATACATACATACATACATACATACATACATACACGCATACGTGTAAAGCTTTCTGACTCGTATAGAATAGGTTTTACAACAGATTGTCACCTCCTGTTCGCTTTTGTCACGTTTCATTTTGTTCCATATGTTTTGTATCCAGGTATCTAAGAACGTTTCATATAATAGGTCCAATTTTAATATCTAGACATCTAAGAATTTTTCATATGATAGGTACAATCTAGTATCCATGCATCTAACAACGTTTCATATAATAGGCACGATTTTATTATCCAGGCATCTAACAACTTTTCATATAAATAGGCTCGATTTTAGTATCCAGGCATGAAACAACATTTTCATATAATAGGCACGATTTTAGTATCCAGGCATTTATCAACCTTTCATATAATAGGTAAGATTTAGTATCCAGGCATCTAACAACGTTTCATATAAATATGCACGATTTTAGTATCCAGGCATCTAACAACATTTTCGTATAATAGGCACTAATTTAGTATCCAGGCATCTAACAACTTTTCATATAATAGGTACGATTTAGTATTCAGGTAGCCTACAACTTTTCATATAGTAGGTACGATTTTTAGTATCCATGCATCTAACAACATTTTCATATAATAGGTGGGGCCCCGAGTGGCCGAGTGGCTGTCCGTTACAAATCACTGCCATCTCACCTCTGTCTGCGTGGGTTCGAGTCTAAGATTCGGCTAATGTAGTAATGTGAGAAAACTTGCCAGTAGCTTCTCGTGGGTCGGTGGTTCTTTCCGGGTTCTTCCTCCACCATTAATACTGGCCGCCATGTATAGCCTATATTGTGCTGAAAATGGCGTTAAACCATAAAAAACAAACAAAACAAACATATAATAGGTACGATTTAGTATCCAGGCATCTAACAACCTTTCACTTATTAGGTACTATTTTAGTATCCAGGCATCTACAAAAATGTTTATATAATAGGTACGATTGTAGTATCCAGGCATCTAACAACCTTTCGTAGAATAGGTACTATTTTAGTATCTAATAACATTTTCACTATAAAATGCACTTACCTCAGATGTATGTCCTTCTAACAAGACAAAATCTCAAATGAATACTGAAGTGAAGTTTCTTTTCAAAAGCGTTACGTTTTTAAGTCCGTACGCGTATATGCAAATTTAAATCTGATTATTGTCTCAGCTAACGTATCTAAGTGATTTTATTTGATCACGTTAATTGTCCATTTGTAATATGCTGGTACGCTGTCAGCTACTGTAACGAAGTTATTACAGAGTGTCAGTGCACCATATCATTCTATGCCCTTCACGCAAGCACCTTGTAGAGGCGACATAAAATAATTAGATCACCAAAGATTTATTCACAATATCTAAAACGTATTGTTATTCTTCTTCTTGTTATTAATCCCATATGTCATTATATTTTCGCCGCTTTTCATGCATTATTCAAAGGCTCATTCATGCAAACACAGCTATCTACGATTACTAGCAAACGTTCAGTCCATACACTGGACTGATGAATAGTCAGACTTTCAAATGGACAGGTTACACCTTCATATGAATTTAGCATATTAATTTTGAACATTTCAAGGAATCTTATGTTTTGAAAAGAACGTGCTGAAATAGCAGGAATGATTGATAAAAACCGTAAAACTGGCATGTAATTGATATATTTTCAATATGTCATTGTTAAAAGTCAAGTGTTAAAGAGCAATATCCTCGTATGATACCCTCCTGTGGTGGATAGATGTTGAGTATGTATTGGATACTTGATCCACGGGAACATTATTATACATCCATATGTTTCCAATATCCATGTCTTCAATTGCGTGTCAAAATATTCTGTGTTTGACTTTTGTTTACTGTTTCCCTATTTAGAAAATTTATATTTTTTATGCTATCAAATTTCCATATTTGTTCGATCCAGTTGTGCAGCATGGGTAAGATTTCTGTTTTTGAATGACATTGCGTCACATAATTCTGTCCCAGGTGTGCGAAGATTGATTAATTCACTTAACTTGAAAATCGATTACACACCTCATGAAAGACCGTAAAATATGAAGTTCATTTCTACAGAGTACACAGTTTGAGAACATAATAACGAATCTCAACCAATATATAACAGAACTTACATACTAATTGCTACTTGCAAAGGAAAGGCGATGGAGCAGGAATACGTAATTTATTCTTTTCTGGTCTTGAGGCGGTAGTTTTTTTGTCATAAGATGTCATCATCATCATCATCATCAGTCTACAGCAGCAAGTAAACAGCATGCCATTACAAAACAATAAACATGTCTTTAAAATAGGTTATGTAAAAACAACCTCTAAAACTTCGTCAATTTATGACATATTTCCTTAAATTCGCTTATCCGATTCATAAGTAGTTCACATCAACGTACTAGATGAGTAGTTTCATGTTAAAAAATTGTAATCAAATGTTTTATTTATAAGCTTACGGCAACGTACTTGGTGGGTGCTATCACTTGAATGATGTCAAGAATTCTTTTTATTTATAAGCTCAATCATGCTGTAATTACTTTTCAGTTCAGATGCATTTGTATTCTTGAAATTGGATTCCTCTGGTTACCATATTAACTGAAATTACTCTGGAGGAGATAAATAGTTGGGTAATTCAAAAACCACTACGAACTTTAGTTTACAGTTGAAGGAAAATGAATATAACCACACTCCATACTATATTAGAACGTTTCCAACCTCAAGTGAACTAATTATATGTACCACTTCTTCCGACTCCTTCCACATTCGTATTTTAGTTCCTTTTTTATACTTAATTTAGTTTCTTTATTTTTAGTTCTTATTCATTTCACATTCGTTTCTAGCTCCTAGTAAGCCTGTATATATATAATAAAGGTTTTGGTCTTGCAAAAAAAAAAACAATTGCGTTAACCATGTCGTTCACCA